>JAMPIT010000091.1:0-425845 GCA_026261815.1 Monarcha castaneiventris obscurior | reverse complement strand
CATGGGATTAAAAAAAAAAAAGGAAAATACAGCATGCAACCACCCAGGATTTGAGAGATATTCCACTGGATATTCCCTGCTGGGAGCTGGAGAAGGGCATCCAAAAGGAAATATCCAAAGAAAATTCTCCTGCGAAAGACCAGAAGCTTTACATATTAAAGCATTTGATGTTTTCAGGCTTTAATTCAGTTTCTCATGGCTAAAGGATCAGGCAAGGATGTTGGACATCCTGGTTGCAGAGGTTTCTTACTCTCCAGTCCTGGTCCTGGCTTTCCTTGGAGGTTTGTCCTGGCTCAATCCCACTGTGCTGGTTTGGCCAAAATCTAGCAAAATATCCACTGAGAGAAAAACAGGTTACAGCCACCCTTCCCCCCACCAGGTTCAGGAGAAGAAATTTCCTCGAAGGAAAGTGAAAGAGATAAAAACTATTTATTAACAAACACACAGGAAAAAGACAATAATGCTAAACAATAAAATCTCTTGCTGTGGAGAGAAACCTGGGAAGATTTCAGAGTCCTTCTGTAGATGTGGTCTCTCTCCTCCTCAGAGCTGGGTCGGCGAGGCCGTGGGCCACCTCCAGGCCTGGGGGAAAATGCTCCCGATGTGTTCTGATGTTATTGAAACAGTCCAGAAGAGGAAAAAAAAGAAAAAAAAAAAAAAACACCCAAAAAAACCCAAAGTCCCAGGAACCACACCAGAAAAAAAAAAAAAACCTGAAGAGCTGGCTGAAGAAGCAAAACGAAAGGTGCTTCCTCCATGCTCCTGCATCTGGGAAAATGCAGAGGAGTCTCTATCTCTGTGTCCTCGGGAACTGCTTTGAAAAATTCATTTGGGTTTTTTTTCCCCTCTCTCCTCTCAAGCTCAGTTTAAAGGCACAGAAAAAGGCACAAAATCAATTTTTTGGCATAGAGCCATGATAGGGGATACACATCATAGAGTCACTCCAGGACACCCACCCATCACCAATTTAACTCAGAAACCACAATTTGAGGCTGGGGTTTTGCAGAAACAGATACTAAATGCCAAGGATTCACAGCTCCTAATCCTTGCAAGTGTGTGTAGCCCCTCTGTGCACTTCATGTAGTGAAATCCAACCCTGCTGGGTCACAGCACAGATGGGAAACCAATAAAAGAGGTGAAAAGCAGCACAAATATTGATTGCTGCATTTAGGCTGGGTTTAGGGGCAAAAAGGAGGGTGTTCAGGCTCCAGTCCCTCATTCCTGACACCGAGGAGGGCCCAAATCTTTTACACAGCAAGACAAATTCCCTGGGGGCTGTTCCTGGTACCCACCAGGGCTCCTCTGATGCCTTGGGTTTTAGCTTTTGTATTTTTCAAATTCTGTGCTGCTTAGAGTGTAACTCTAAGTTCCTTGTAGCCTGGAATTTCTGCTCTCTCGTGCTGGGCAGACATAACAAAGCCTCTCCAGGCTTTGCCTTCAAGGACACCCAGGCTCTTCTAGGCCCAAAATGTGTAACCCAAAGCCTCTAAGGGGGGAGCAAGCTGAGGGGAATTACATCATTGAACTGGGGCTTTAATTGGAGAATTAACCGTGGTATGCAAATGAACCAAACCTATAAAGGTGTGAAGAACTCGTGACCTGGGGTCCATCTTGGGGTCCATTTTTTATGGAAGCAGCCTCTGGCTCCCCCAGGGGGTACCTTGAAGGCCCTTCAAATAAATACCTATCTTTATTCCCTTACTCTTGTCTGGTCTCTGTTTCTGGGTGGCTGGAGAAGGCATCACCTCTGCTGCTGCTGTGCCAGCACGAGGACAATGAACACAAGGCATCATTTTAAGTGTTGGACTCAGTGACCTTAGAGGACTTTTCCAGCCACAACGATTGTATGATTTTATGGTTTTCCAAACGAGCCCCTCGCAGTCAATGAAAGCCGTGAAGAGCAAGCAGAGATTTTTGTGTGTGGTTGGTTGCTTATTCAGAGCTGTCTTATTTCATCCCCTTCCTATTCCTCCCCAGGCCTGAGTTTTCACACATCAGCGCTTAAGAGGAAGGGTTTTTTCCCAAGATCAAGCTGCCAGAACCCTGCCTGACTCACACACCTCCTTCATCTCCCTCCAGTGCTGCCTCCCACCCCTTCCCACCCTCCTTCCCAGATTTTCAGCAGGGAGAAAATCTGCAGAGCTTCACCCCTGCTCTTCTTCTCCTCCCCCTGGGATTCCTCTGCCCAAAGCCTGAGGTTTGTGCCCTGCCTGTCCGATGTTCCCTGTCCTCTCCAAGAGCAGGGATTGGGTTTGCTGCACTGCTCCCTCTTCCCCAACAACCCCTCACATACAAAATCACCCTCCCCTATCCATTCTCCATTTCTCTGAGCAGAAAGCAAAGAAATATTTCCCTTGCGAGAAGTTTAAGGAATTTTTTTGGATTTTCCTGGTTTGAAACTCTGCGGATCGTGTGTGTCCTGCTTCCTCCACCACCACCTAATGGCATGAGAGGAAACAGCACGTGGATCCCGATGAATGCTGTGGGACAGGTTCTGGGAGCAGGTTCCAGTGGAGGCACACAGGGGACTTCGTGCACAGCTCTGTCACCTTGGATTCACTGCAGAGAGCAGCCCCTGAGTGCTCCCCTGCCAAAACAGCCCAAACCAGCCCTGCCTCACCACTGCACAGGCAGAGCAGGCCTTGCCAGGGACACAATTCAGACACTACAAAATTATTATGTCCATTTTACATAGGAAACAGAGACCCAAAAGGGCAAAATGGTCAAAGAGTGGAGGCAATGCAGTGTGAGGAGGAATTAACTCAGGTTTTTTGTCATCACAGAAGCAAAACCAGCTCCTTCCCTGCTCCATTGTGCCTGTTATCTGGTGTTCTGCACCAGTCCAGCACTGCTCAGCACAGCCAGGCCCATCCAAATATGTTTGTACAGGTATTAAATGGCACAGGACAATTTAAATTCTGCCTGCCCCTCACACCAAAGCAAAGCCACCAGTCACAAGGGCCGATTTTTCTGACCTTTTTCCTGCAGACCAATGTGGTCACAGTTTATGTGACGTCCAACATGCAATGTATCAATAAATCCTGCACTTGGGTTCAGGATTTTTGGTGGCAGGAGGTATTTGGGGCTTTAATTCTCTAATGAGAAGCTTCAGTGGAAGTTTAAAACCACACAGCCAGCCTTGGGTTAGCAAATGAAACCCTAATCAAAAAGAGATACCGAGATTTCCTCCAGAGGGGACAGCACTTGTATGATCGAGAAATACAGAGGCAGAAGTTGTCTATCTTGGTCCTTTCACACCACAAAGCAGTGTAAAAGTGCATTTTTTAGGGTGGAAGTTAAGACTAACCCAGGTGTGACCTGTGTGCCCTACTAAAACCCACCTAAAGTCTGCAGACAAGGCTGTGTCCAAGCATTCCCAACCACCAACTCTGTCTAGCCCAAAACAACTACACACCTTGCCCAGAAAGGTGGATATTTGCCCAGAAAGGTGGATATTTATGTTCCTGGTTTGGGTGTCAGCTCATGCAGGACTAGTCACATGCCCTGGCAATCCCAAACAGAACCCATCCTCTGGCAGGCACAAGGAGAGCTGTGCCTGGCTGATCAGCAGCTCAGATTTGCTCTTCTGGGAGGTAAAAAACTCTCTCTTCCTCCTCACCATGCACAGCAGCTCTTTGGATCATCTTCCCCTGCCAAAGATCACCCAGACTTAAACATTTCCCTGAATTTAAAACAAAAAAAAAAAAAAAGTCTGAACTGTCAGGCACAACAAAAAGATGCTGCCAGCTCTGCCAGAGCTGAAATCCACTGGCAGTGCAAGGAAAAGCTCAGGATATGTGGCATGTCGGGAATGTCTTGTCCCTTAAAGGTTGAAACACGGGAAAAGTGCTTGTTTAGCTGAAGCTAAACCTCATCCCAGGTCTCCAAAGAGGGAAATCATCCTTCATGGAGGGTCAGTAGCCTCCCATCACCAATCTGCTCCATTCAGGATCCCCAGCTGCTGCTGAAACCAGCAGTGTTGTGGCTTTACTCAATATAACTTCATTTAACATTACTGGAAATGTTTAATTTGGAAAGAGGAGGCTCGGGGGGACTTTCTCACTCTCTAAAACTCCCTGACAGGAGGGGGCAGCCAGGTGAGGGTTGGTCACTTCTCCCAGGGAACAAGGGACAGGACGAGAGGAAACAGCTTCAAGGTGAAACAGGGGAGGTTTTAATTGGGGATCAGGGAAAATTTCTCACTGAAAGGGTGGTCAGGCATTGGAAGGGGCTGCCCAGGGAGATTTGGAGTCCCCATCCCTGGAGGTGCCCAAGGAATTCCTGGATGTGGCACTCAGTGCTCTGGGCTGGGGACAAGGTGGGGATCAGGCACAGCTTGGACTCAATGGTCTTGTAGTTCTTTTCCAACGTTGATAATCCTGTGACACTTCAAGGAAAGGCACCTGCTTTTCCTCCAACCTCTACATCTCCAGCAAGAGAAATCTCATCTTGTTTAGTCACTAAAAATATTTATGGCAGTTGGTATTGAGCTTGCTAAAGAAGAGGGCTCTGCTCCACCACCCACAACCAGGGTTAAATCTGCTTTCTCCTAACACCCAGTTTCACAGCTCTGGCTGCCTTTTCCCCAGGAGCTGGAATGATGAGTCCCCGTGTTTGACAGGAGGGGAAGGAGCAGGTTGTCCCTGCTGGCTGACGTGGGCAGGAACCCACGAGGAAAACAAGCACCACATTCACCTTGGCCACATAAAACCTGTCCCAGTCCTCCCCTGCTGCCACAGAGCGAGGAGAGGGGAAGGCACCAGCACCCTGAGACCTTCTACATCCCCTTTGTATGGACACAACCAGCAGGGAAAATAAAAAGGCAAACCAGCACCTTCTGTTTGCCAATGGCACACGAATTTCAGCCACCTCAGCTCCCACTCTGCTTTAACTCAGCTCTGCAGTGTCCAAGTGGGAATTTACACTTCCCCTCACTAAAATTCACATGGGCTGGTGGAGCCCCTGCTATGATTTAAGCCTTTTTCTAGGTTGTTTTTGGTTTCAGCTGCCTGCAAAGCTCTCCAAAGGATTGCTGGGGCCGGGGGGTTGGAGTTCAGCATTTCCCAACCAGCCAGGCTGGGGATGAGAAATGAGGTGAGGGTTTGATGTGGCAGCTCCTGCTCTCCCCAGGGACACTGGGATTCTCACAGCAGTTTAGGGAGTCCCTGTGCACCCACAGCTAAGCCAGGCTTACACCTGGAATCCAGCTGGGCACACGCTGCTGTCCCCTCCCTCAACATAAACCCTGATCCTAGGGCAGGCTCTGTCCTCCTCAATCCAGTCTGGACCCCCAAGATATCCCTCCTGGCCTCCAGCTGCCTTTTCAGAAGGAGGCTGGTCCCTCATAAATCCTCTGTGACACCTGCCAGTCCCACAAAAATGTCCCAGATGCCATCCCAAATGGCATTTGGCAGCTGTGTATAGGAATTGAATCACACCTGAGATCTGAAGGAGGAGGGAGCTGCATTCTGGGCCTCTGGTGTCTTTTTTTCTCCTGTAAAAGGACTCCTGAGTGACAGGTTTCGATTTGAAATTTAATTTTTCCATGTTAGGTAAGATTAATCCCCTGCTGGAAATGATGGGGTTGTTCAGACTGAGTAAGGGAAAGCTCTGGGGGCTTTATTAATGCCTACAAGTTCCTGATGTGGGGGGAGGAAAGAAGATGGAGCCAGGTTCTTCTCAGTGATGCTCATTGAGAGGACAAGAGGCAACAGGCTCCACCCAAAATATGGGAAATTCCACTTAAACATAAGGAAAAGCTTATTCAGGATCAAACCACGGAGCAGGCTGCCCAGAAATATTGAGGAGCTTCCATCCTTGGGGTATTCCTAGCTTGATTGTGGACTTCCTGCCCTCATTGATCCTGGTTTCAGCAGTGGGGGTGGACTGGAGACCTCCAAAGCTCCTTCCCAGCCCAGCTATCCTGTGGCTCTGTGCATCCCAGCCATTCCCAGGGCATGGCCAGACACCTCAGGCGAGTGTCCAAAGTCTCCCCGTCCTATCTGACATCATTTCTGATGAACAAAGAGGCCACACTCAGGCAAATAAAGCACAAGGCAGGTCCGAGCTTAAAAACAGCTCAGTGCCTCATGACAGCCTAATTAAACTGAATTAAAAGAAGCTGTGGCTGCCCCTGGGTCCCTGGAAGTGTCCAAGGCCAGGCTGGAGGGGCTTGGAGCACCCTGGGACAGTGGAAGGTGTCCCTGCCATGGCAGGGGGTGGGACTGGGTGGGCTTTAAGGTCCTTTCCATCCCAAACCATTCTGGGATTCTGGGATTAGGGTAAGACACAATATAAAGGTGATTTTTCAACTCTCTTCTCCAAGTCTCAAACATTCAGTGCTGGGAACAAACTTCCCTCTGGATGGAGGATCAGGTTTCACGTTCTTCTGGGACAGCAGGAGGCTGCTCGAAGTGTCTCTGTCCTAGCCCATGGCACCCTAAATCCTCCAGTCCTTGTGCCTGAGCTCCTCTGACAGCTACACCCTTGCTGCCAAACCATTCCCATGGGCTGGAAGTCGAGGCAAGGAAAGGCTAAACAAATTGTGGAGGAAACTCAGGAATTCTACAGCAGGGCAAGGAATTAATCCCATGGCTCCTGAGCTTTTTTAAACTTCTTTTGCACACCTCTTAGGAACAAGGTTTTGTCTCCGCTCCTCTCCCTGCTTTCTCCATGGAGAAATTATTGAATAGATACTGAAATCAGCTGTTGGTTATACCTAAACCATCCTGATGATATTTAATGGTTGTGATAACGTTTTTCCAGATTTCTTCCTCCAGGGACACTTACACTTCTCCCAAATCCTTTCAGATTTTGAACCAGCCTGACCATGAGGAAGCTTTTCCTAACATTTAACTATAGCTCCCCTGGTGTAGCATAAATCTACAATTTCTGTACTTTTCCCTTTGGATATGGGAAAGAGTTTATTCCCTCCACTTTCTCAAAGGTAATAAAATCCCCTCAGCTCTCTGTCCCAACACTGAACAACAGAGCTGAACTCGTTCAGCTCTCCCAGCCTGGCTCCAGAGCAGAGGAGCTCCAGCTCCTGGAACATCTCTGTGGCCTCCTCTGGAACAAGTCCAGCAGCTCCAGCAGCTCCACATCCCGATTCTGGGACCCCAGACCTGCAGCACTGCAGGTAGGGGCTCATGAGAGTGGAGTAGAGGGGGAGAATCAGTCCCTCAACTTTCGGCCACCATTCCTCGTTCTTGGAAAGGCGCAGCTGGGGGCTGGGAGTAAAACAAGCAATTTAGAAGTGAGGATGATCCAGCCTTTGGCACCTGAGCTCAACCCCTGGCATTTTTATTTTGTAGTCTGGAGAGTCTTCTGTTTACCACGATGGAAAGGTTTTCCAGACCAGCTCATGTCACTGCTAACAGAGCAACGTCCCCTCGGGATCCTGGCCGAACACACCCAAAAAACCACGTGCCCAAACCCCCTCATGGTCCACCCAACTTGAAGTTGTTGAGTTCACCTCTTCTGCCACCTTGCCAGGCTGATCCTCTCACTGTCACTCAGCTGCCTCCCCCAAACCCCTCATCCATTAGCTGATTTAATTGCAGCATTTCTGAATCGATGGGATTTCATCGATTCCCGACGAGCTGCTCTGGATTTACGCCGCTCACACAGATCGGGGCCAGCTGGCAGCTGTGTTATGTGTTCTCCCCCCAGATCAATACCTAATGGATGAGAGGGATACTTGAGACTGAATACAATTTCGGGATGGAAGGTACTTCATCACGCCCTGACTGTCTGCTTTGTTTCCTGCAGCCCATTCGCAGTCTTTTAAAATGATCACAGACATCACTTACCTCGGAACAAAGCAAACGCCCCGTGTGAAGATAACGCAGCAGAGCTCTTGGCAAAGCTCCCTCTGCAAAGATAAATGGCTTTCATCACTCTTCTTAAAGGATTCAGCCAAGCTCTAGAGGCAAAAGTTGTATTTCAAAAGAAAATTCAGCTCCTTGAAGGGGGAATGGTCCTGGTTGGACCTGGTGACCTCCAGAGGTGCTTTCCAATCCCAACCATTCTGTGACTCCGGGACATCTCCCAGTGCAAACACAGAGACACAAAGATTTACATCATCACGAGATGCAGCCTCACCCTGCTGCCAGCTCAGGAATGTGTGTCAGTCTTGTGGTTTTCCTAAAGCTTCAGAACTTGAAATTGTGCAAGAATAGAAGGAGACTTAGCAGGCCAAGGCCATTGAAGCCTTGGAATGAGGAATGACCCCACTGTCACCTGGTCCACACATTCAGACCAGGCTGCAGCTGCCTCAAGTACTTGACTTATAAAATGGTCAATTGATCCCAAATAAATTCAAGGTAAACACAAACTGTAGCAATTGGAAATAGAGAAATAAATAATTTGTCTCACTTACAGAGAACAAGACACAACTGATCTGGACTGGCTTTGCACCACTGGGACAGCCCAGACCAAGAAATCTGTGTAAAATAGGGAAGCAGTTGATTGAAGCAAAGCCATTCAGCAGATCCAAGAGGAGCCATGAACCCCACCAGTGTGGGTGCTCACTGATGTCTGCATGCCTGGGAGAAAGGGAGCTCTGGGTTCTGGGGGAGATGCATTTCTGCACACAGTGATTCAATAAATAAATCACATTTGCAGATGAACATAAAAGGATGAGGCCAACACGAGGCCTCATATTGCCCAGAGAAGCTGTGGCTGCCCCTGGATCCCTGGAAGTGTCCAAGGCCAGGTTGGACGGGGCTTGGAGCAGCCTGGGATGGTGGAAGGTGTCCCTGCCCATGGGAGGGGTGGCACTGGATGAGATTTAAGGTCCCTTCAACACCAGGCCATTCTGGGATGCTGTGATTCCATGATTCAGTGTCGGAACATCTGAGATGTCCACACAGGACTGGAACATGACCTACAGGAGACCCAAACCCTCCTGGGTTTGGACCACGGGGCCAAACAGGAGACCTCAAACAGCACCAGGCACGGATATTCAGACACCTGAACCTCCCCGTGCAGAACTTAAGGAACATAAACGTTCAAAGACACACATTTCCAGGGCTCTTCACCAGAACCACATTAATATTCAGATGTTTATCACACCACTTACGCCATAAATCATTTCTCTTTAAGCTCTGCTTTTGTGTGCTTTGTTAGCAATCTCTTTGCAGAAGAAAACCAGCAGTTATGCCAAGCTCCCTTCAAGTAATTCAAGCCTTTTTCATCCCAGTCCCAGTGTCTGCTTGTCTAGGATGTGTACTGCACACTCTGTTTGAATTTATGAGTCTAATTACCCTTCTCGAGACTGACAGGCTTGGTCTAAATTTCTGGGTAAAAACCACAATGGATCTGCAGTGTCCAAGAGCACCCGAGGTGCAAAATGATGGAAAGATTATCAAGTAACTTTTGAATTTCAAATCAGAGAAGTGTCCCGTGTTCTGTAGAGATATCATAGAATTATAGGATGGTTTGGGATGGAAGGGAGCTCAAAGCTCATCCCATTCCAATCCCCTGCCATGGGCAGGGACAGCTTCCACTAGACCAGTGCCTTCCCTTCATGTGTTAAATAAGGTCAAAGAGGATGAGTTCAAGCCTTCAGACTGAATAAAAACATAAATACTGAAGGCAAATATAAAATGAGAGGGAAATACCCCAAATGTAATGACACCAGAGATTGAGGCAACTTGCAAGTAGCAAGTAGTTCACACCTGAAGAACTCAGGTAGCTGATAAAGCTACCTGATCAAAGCTTATCAGACCTCCTGAGACACAAAATTATGGGATGGGGAAGCAATGGGAATCTAATTAATTAATTATTTATTGCCTGCCACTGCCTGGGGGGAATGAGCATAGCATGGGGAGGGGGAGATGTAATATACAATAAAATCAATGCCCATTGATTTTCCACATCCAGTAGATTGATCTGTTTGATGTGAAAGGCTCATGTTTCAACAGATTTTATTGGTATTTCCTGGTGGTGAACACTGAGTGAGCAGAGACAAAAGGGTGAAGCCTGGAGGAATATTCTCACCTGGAGAAACACTCACCTGCAGGGTTTCTAGCTGTAGTATTTTGATTGTTTTGCTCATTCTGGCTGGATTTTTTTCATGTTGCTGGGGTCTCTGGCAGTACTTGCAATGAAATCTCTCTTTCTGGTGTATGTTTGTCCAGGACTTCGTGGATTTGGGCAATCTTGTACTAATGTTTTCCTCATGGATACCTACAGATAAGTTTGGAATTTGGTTCAGAAGCTGTGGCTGCCCCTGGATCCCTGGAAGTGTCCAAGGCCAGGCTGGATGGGGCTTGGAGCAGCCTGGGACAGTGGAAGGTGTCCCTGCCCATGGCAGGGATGATCTTTAAGGTCCCTTCCAACCCAAACCATTCCATGGTGGGTTTGGAGGTGTCAGAGGTGTCTCTGTGACCTGTGGGGGGTTTCTGCATGTGATGGTTTGGGGCTGGTTCATTTTTGTGCAGATTGTGGGATCCAGAAAGCAGGAAAGAGATACTGGGATAGAGGGAGGGAGAAAGAAGGACCGGAGGGATGAAAATGGGTCAATGAGAACACTAATGAGAGTAACTGGAGAGCAACCAAGAAACCAGAATAAAGGGTTTCTGGTTTTATTTATTACATCACATTGAAGACATAAAGTTGGAGTATTTTTAGCGCCCTTTCCAGTGCAGCCAAAGGTAAATCTGGCAACCCCAAAGCTGTGCTCGTGCTGAAAAGCATCACATGCTGCCATCCTGACTGCCTTTTAACTCCCTAAATCAGCTGAACAGGAGGATAATGAATTGCTGGAGAGGGAGAGCAAAGCCACACTGAGCAGTTCTTTCATTTGCTTTCCCCAGCTTGTGAATCCGAGTCTCCAGTGGCACTTTGCCCAGTTCATTTTCCTTTAGCAGCTGGTAAATGAATATGTGATCAGGAAGTGTTTCCAATAAATGTAATTACTCCTCTGCTGGGGGGGTGTTGAGGGAAAAGCAGCCCAGCAACATTTTATATGAAACAATAAAAAGGGAGAGGAGAAATGATAAGAAATTCCAGCTTAACCTGGTTCTCATGGGTTAAAGGAGATCACCTAAGTCCTAACCTAGTGAAAATCAGGGAAGAGCTCCTTTAGCTGCGGAAAGAATTCCCTCCAGTGGATCTACACCCTTTGATACTGCTAGAATGGCAAGTTCAGGGAATCATGAAATCATAGATTGCTTTGGGATGGAAGAGACTTTAAAGATCATCCAGTGCCACCCCCTGTCTTGGGCAGGGACACCTTCCACTATCCCAGGCTCCTCCAACCTGGCCTTGGACACTTCCAGGGATCCAGGGGCATCCACAGCTTCTCTGGGCAACCTGTTCTAAAACCCTCTAAGTAAAGAATTTCAGCCAAATATCTCATCTAAACCCATCCTCCTTTTGTTTAAAGCTGTCTCTCCTTGTCCCATCGCTACCTGCCCATGCAAAGTTCATTTCATGGCAGGAACAATGGGATGCTGCCCTGGGAAGAGGCTGTACAGCCACATCCAGCTGTGGATTTTGCCCCCAGGCATGTGGGCACTGAAACTCTGCCCACCTGCAATCACAGCTTGCAGGCTGCAGCCAGACAGGGTGGCCCCTCTCTCTGGGCAAAGAGGGTACCTGCCATAAAAACCTGCCTGGTTTAAGTTCACACAGCTCAGAGCACTCCTGAAAATCCTGCTTTAAATACAGAAGAAAGGAGTATCTGCTTGGAGATCGGATTATTCCTTTCTGTTCAGGTGTGCCTGCAAAAATATTGCTATGACACAACAGAAGCAAAATTTAAAAAAAAAAAAGCTGAGATGGTTTGTTGGGTTTTTTAAATAAACTCTGCTGAGGGCTGTTTAATTGTTCCCAGAGGAATGAAGGGGAATGTTGTAGGAAAACTTTCACTTTTCTTTCACTGGAAGTTTCAAAATGCTCTCTGGTCCTTTTGAGTGAAATTTCTTCAAAATAGGCATTTTCCCGCAGAGCTTTTCTTTGAAGGAGAACAGTTCCACAAAAAGGTTCTGCAGCTGTTTGATGTAGGAGGGAGTGAGGCACAGAGAAAGCGAGAAATCCCCATATCCTGGGTGTGGATGACAAGAGCCTCACATCGGTGTGGGATCTATGGATCCCAAGGGGATTTGATCCTGGAGAGCAGAAGCTCCAGTTCACTGCCCTGAGCTCAGAAACACTGGCTGGCCATAAAACCTGATTTCTGCATCTGATTTCTGCATCTGGAGTCACACAGGGAATTCCTGGAGAGCAGGAGTTGAACACAGCTCCCTTCAGCTCCACAGCTGTGTCAAAGCCTCACAACCCCTTTGGTTTATGGAACTCTCCAATGATCCCCGGGGTGCTCCCTCCAAAACAGCAACCCTTGAAGTCTTCAGATTGGGAAAACACTGTCAAATTGAGCCATGCTGTAAGCTGGGTTCAGTAAGATGAGTTTTAGAAATCTGTCCCCAAATCCAGCCAGAGAGAGGAGTTGAATTCTCAAAGGTGCCCTGGAATCAGTCCTGCTGCTCAGGTTCCTCAATCTGTCCTGATAAAGATATCATCATTTATATCATCCAGTCTGTCCTGATATCTCCATTTATATCATCCAGTCAGTAGCTCCTAACCTGATTCCAGCTCCTCTTCTGAAGTTCCTCAAGCTTCACTTTTCCTTCCATCTTTCCCACATTTATATCCCACATTTATATCCTCATTTCTCTTCTAGTGTTGCAAACAGTGACCAACTCTCCCATCAGCCAAAGGCCTCCTGGGACCTGAACTTTTCCTTTTTCTCCTGGCTTTTACTGAGCTCTCAAATGCTCTCACCAGCAGGGCTCACTGATCCTTGGCAGGAATGGTTTGCACTCCAAAGTTACTGCTGCACTCAGCATCCACAGGCCAAAGAAAACCTTTGGGGCTTGCCTGGTGCACCCATTTCCCTCAGTCTGTAACCTCATGGAACATCACAGGTCCCAGCTGGAATCCTTTTTATTGAGCCCTTCACAGCCACCTCTGAAGTTGCTCTCAGGGACTCTGAAGAGCTCTTTGGTGTTTTAGCTGTGCATAAATCTCTGCGCCCATCACACCAGGACCTGTTCCACTGCAAACACCAAGCTGGGAGCTGGGAGCTGGGAGCTGGGAGCTGGGAGCTGGGAAACCATTGAATCCCAGAATGGGTTGGCTTGGAAGGAATCTTAAAAATCATCTTGTTCCAAACCCCTGCCATGGGCAGGGACACCTCCCACTCTCCCAGATTGCACCAATCTGGCTTTGGACGCTTCCAGGGATCCAGGGGCAGCCATATATTCTCTGGGTGTGGGAGTTGGGTTCTCCACACAAATCCAGGTTCTTTATCTTCACCTCTGGGGAGCTTTACCTCGAGCCCCAGCAGATGAGAAACGGCTGCAGATGTTGTTTCAGGTTGTTGATTTCTCCTTCTCTCTGCCAGCTCTCAGCTCCGGCCGCACATCTGATGCAGCCGAGTCCGAGCGGGCACTGCCCAGTCCTGGGCTGTCCCGGCCTTTCTGTGCCCTTTCCATCATCCAACCATTCTTCACAACGCATTTATTAGTTACTGTTCTGTACCAATTCATTTGCACCTATTCTAGACACGGAATTTCTACCTCTTTTTCATTCTACCAATCATTTTGTGCCACCACCACCAGAGAAGATGGAGGAGAAGGAGAAGAAGAGGAAGAACAGGGCAACACCCAAAATCCTCCATCTTAGACCCTTCGTCCTCATATTAAAATCCCTAAAATCTACTTTTTTACCTTGTAAAATACTAAACCACTACTCATTTTCACACCCTTGTGGCTTGCAATGATTCTGGCAGTGTTGGTAACTTTTGCCATGGGCTGAGGTCAAAGCCGGTGCCATTCTGGGCTTCTTGCCAGGGTCTGGGACCCCCTTGCTGGGGCTCCTGACCCCCCAGGGCAGCCCGAGGTGTGCCCTGAGCTCCCAGGGCAGCCAGAGGCGTGCCTTGGGTTCCAACATCTGGGCAATCAGTCCCTCCTGGCCAATTCTCCATGGGAATAAACAGAGGGGATTCCAGTGGGGAAGGAACCCTCACACCAGGGGTGTTTTGACCATCCCACGCTGAGGGAGGGGGTGCAGGAGGTGCCCCCACTGCTCCTGCCAGGCTGCAGTGGGGCTGGGCAGGTCTGAGGAGGCAAAGGCCATCACTCACTGCAGACGCCTCCACGCCGCCTTTAATGCCGTGACCTTTTGCATTATTGAATGTGCTCATTGCTGTAGGATTGATTTTCCTCCCAGGCAGTGATGGATGGAGAGATCTGATCCAGGGGGAAGAGCTGCTGAATAACCTGGGTCAAAAATATTCTCAAAGCCCTTTTCCTTTCTTGCCCACATCCCCAAGTGGGCCTGAAGCAGCAGGAGGTGCCATAATTAACCAGCTGGAGCCCATAATTCCTCAGTACATCAATGGGTTTGGGGACTACACAGCTGACCAGGCAGCAAAGGATGACTTAATTTGCAATCATTAATTTATTAAGCGCTTAAATTTTTAAGTCGGTCTTAAAAGGCAATGGGGTCTCCACAAAACTGAGCAGTGAATTTTAACGACTCGAGACTGTCAGAACAAGGGCTGAGAGCAGTTACACCCTGCCTTTAAAATCTTTGTGTGATTAAACTCTTTGATCACAGCCCACTGTTGCTGTTTCTAGGCCTTCCTGGACAAAAACTGTCTTGAGCTGAACAAAATATTCCATTTTCGGGATGCTTTCTTTTTGACTTTTATCGAGATTGAGGCTGACAGTGAAGCATCAGTTTGAATGAAATTGCAACATTTGAAGTTGGGTTTTTTTAAAGGCAAGTTTGGATTTTTTTCTGTCGGTGATTGAAACAACCAAATGAGCTCAGTTCATTGTCTAAAATCCAAAAATCTCAGGATGGTTTGGGTTGGAAAGGATCTTAATGATCATTTAATTCCAGCCCCCTGCCCTGGGCAGGGACACCTTCCACTATCCCAGGCTGCTCCAAGCCCCATCCAACCTGGCCTTGGACACTTGCAGGGATGGGGAGAGGGCGTCAGGCAAATCTGCTGTAAAAAGCATTTTTAGGTCTTTTTTGGAGGCTGATGTGTCTCAACCATCAGAAAAATATTAATTAACTTAAGGTATGGGAACATCACCCCATTTCTCCTATCCACAGCACACTTCCCTCCTGCTTGGGAAGGCACTGGTGGTGTCAGGTTATTGTAACTCTCCCATTGGAAACTTGTAAATTGGAAGTTTATTGAGTCAGATTCCTGATAATTGGGGGGGTGGGGGGGGGATAAAGGAAAAATAGAACATTTTGATGTTCAGTATCCATCAAGAGAGCCTTCAGGGAGAAAAATTTGATTTAGAGTTTTTGGTGGGGATTTTTTTAATGCAGTGCTAATTTCGGACCTGAGTGCTGTGAAGTAGCTGAGCAGCATCCAGAACCTTCAGCCACAGGATGGTGAAGGCTCGTGAGATGCTGGTGGGAAGGGACATTAAATCACAGCGTGTGGCAGGTTTGTAAAATCACAGGGATGTAGTTGGAAGGGGCATTAAATCAGGGAGATGTGGTTGGAAGGGGCATTAAATCAGGGAGATGTGGTTGGAAGGGACATCATGTCCAAGCTTTGGCTCGAGGCAGGACTGACTCCAGCACTGGTGCAGTTGTGGCACTGCCAGGCCACGATGGGCCAGTCTCTGGGGATGGAGAAACCCCAGCCTCTGTGAGCTGTTCCAGAGTTTCACTTCCCTCCTAGGGGAATTTATATCCAACATCCAGCCTGGGCCTGCCAACTACAGTCACAGAATCCCAGAATCATAAAGGCTGGAAAAGGTCTCTAAGGTCGCTGAGTCCAACCTTCACCCAGCACTGCCACATTCACCACTAAACCCTGTCCCCAGGTGCCACATCCACACAGCTTTTGAGCACTTCCAGGATTGGTGATTCCAACACTCCCCTGGTCAGCCTGTTCCAATGCCTGAAAACTCTTTCCATGAAGAAATTTCCCCCTAATATCCAATCTAAACCTCCCCTGGCCCAGCGTGAGGCCGTTCCCTCTCCTCCTGTCCCTGTTCCCTGGGAGCAGAGCCCGACCCCCCCCGGCCGCCCCCTCCTGTCAGGGACTTGTGCAGAGCCACAAGGTCCCCCCTGAGCCTCCTTTTCTCCAGCCTGAGTCCCTTCCCAGCTCCCTCAGGAATTCTCCAGCCCCTTCCCAGCTCCATTCCCTTCTCTGGACACGCTCCAGCCCCTCAATGTCCTTCTGGTCATGAGGGGCCCAAAGCTGACCCCAGGATTGTGGGTGCCCCAGCAGGGCTTTGCTCTTTGCCAGCAAAGATGTGGCACAGGCAGCTCAGCACTCTCCATGCAATGATAAGGAAGAGATTTAAAACAAACAAAAAAAGCCCCAAAGAAACACTACAGGGAAAGAAATTGCTGAAAAAAATCCCTACAATTGTGGTTGGCAAAGAATTTTTTTCCAGGCCTCAGGTGATACCAGAAGTAGGCAACTTCTGGCAGATGCCAACAGGACTCTCCTCCCCAGGCACTTCCCCTTCGCTCCTCAACGGCAGCAAATTTACTGTGGGATTAAGCTGGGAAAAAAATCCCTCCTGTTTACGTGGCCTTGTCGCTCTGTGCCGCCTGCTCTTGCCAAGGCAAAGGTGTCTCCGGGAAGAATCGCCAGAGTCACCTCTGCCCTCCCCGTGCCCTGAGGAGCTCCGGCATTGGGATGAGGCTGGAGCAGAGGGAGCCAGGGCGGGTCTGGCAGCCCCGGGTGTCCCTGCTCCTGCTTTTCGCTGCCTCCATTTCTCCTGCACATCCCCAGTGTGCTGGTACACATAAACCTGTGCTGAGGGAGCTCCAGATCCTTCCTCACACCCACCCGATTTCCCTTTCCCCGTGGAGGAGCGGATCAGGAATCAGCACTGCTGGGAGTGAAAAAGGCAGGAAGAAGATGCGGTTGTTACAAAAACGAGTTAATCGCCGAGCACACACTGCTGGGAAGGACTAACGAGACTCTGCCGGGTCCCTTTCAGCGCCAGCGAAGCCTCCCTCAAACCCAGTTCGGTCACTGGTGACCCCTGGCAGCTCCAGCCTCTCCTCCCAGTGCTGGATCCCGGCATCCAGCCCAGCTCCTGCCTGGAAGCAGCACTCTGTGTCCTCGGGGGGAGGATTATCCGCTGCCATGTCCCACCTTTCCCACTCCTTCCCTCCCCTCTGCCCGTTCATCGGCAGAGCTGTGGAAACAAGGCTTTGCCTCGGCTCCCCTTCCAAAACTCAAATTTCGAGGCGGTTTCTGCAGATGGATTGAGGAGCAGGAACGTGTGGATGTGTGCCTCCACACCTCCTCTCAGAAAGCCTCCAGCCCCTTCCCGACCCCCTCAGGCTGAGAACCAAACCCCGGCGCTCAGAGCAGGAGCCACTGCTCAGCACAAAGAGCGAGGCTTTGTTCCTTAAAGACAAGCGAGAAAATAAAATTAAAAAAAACCCCTCAAGTTGCGGTGACTTTGCTTCTGACAAACTGGTCCCAGCCCCGCCAGGTAAGCGGATTTGCAGGCCTGAAGTGATCCTCCTACGGTCTCCAGGGTGTTTTATCTCCGTTTCAGGAGTCCTGCAGCAAAATCTGCTGGGGGAAGTGTAGCATTTGTAGGAGCAGGTACGAGAATTGGCAGGTTCCCCTTGGCTCCCTGCCCAGCCTGGGCACGGCTTAGCTTGTGCACTGGTGCCTCCCAGTGCCCGCAAATGGGAGAAGCAGAAAGCTCCAGAAGTAGCGTTGAAGACTCTTTCAAATGTTTTACTTTAAATCGAAGTATTCCTTGACACCATAGAGGATCCGAGAATGGTTTGGGCTGGGGAAAACCTTCATGATCACCCAGTTCCGAGGCAGGGACGCCTTTCTTGCTTGAAGTCCCATCCAACCTGGCCTTGAGCATTTCCAGGGGAGTTTTATGTGCCTGGTGATGCTCGGGGGGATCAGGAAATCCTGTGTGAGCTCAGGGAGCAGCCAAGGAGCCCTGGGGGAACGAGGCTTCTCCGTGCTCAGTTTGGTGCATTAACCACAAAGTGCTGCTGCTCCTCACCTGCCCCCTCCGGCCCCAGCAGCCACAGAACGAGCCAGTAAAAGCTTCAAAGAGGAGAAAAATGCCATTTATGACTCAAGTATGGGCCAGACACAAAGCAGAAGCTTCAGGATCAGCACAGGACACCATCCCTGGAAGTGTTCAACAAACGTGTGTGTGTAGCACTTTGGGACGTGGTTTAGGGGTGGCAATGTCAGATTCAAACCTTAGAGGGCTTTTTCAGCCTCATTGATTCTCTGATTCTGATTCATCAGGGGAATTTTGGCTTCTGAGTCCAAACCAACAACGCAGCTGCCAGCTCTGGGATGCCTCAGGCACCAGAGCTTCCTGCTCTGCATCACCTGAGTTTCTCAGGAGCCTTAAGTGAGACCTTTGTGCAGGTGAAAGGCCTGGAGCTGACCCTGGCAGGGGAAAGGCACAGCCCTGGAGCTGACCCAGCTCCTGGGATGCTCAGAGCAGATCTCCCTTGTGCAGGGAACCCTGGTGCTGCACCACAGGATCAGGGAATCATTAAGGTTGGAAAAGACCTTCAGGATCATCGAGTCCAATGATCAATCACTAAAGTGCCATACCCACACATTTTCTGAGCACTTGCAGGGATGTGGAATCCACCACTTCCCTGGGCAGCCAATTCCAGTGCCTGACCACCCTTTCTGTAAAAAAAAAATCTCTCCTAAAATCTAACCTAATCCTCCCCTGGCTGAGGGAGAACCTGGCACAGCACAAGGCCGTTTCTTCTCATCCTGTCCCTTGTTACCTGGCAAAGGCAATCACTTGTACATAAACCCGGGTCACACCTCCTGCAAAGGCAGCAAATCCCGGGATGAGGGATTGCCACTGACCCAGCCGTGGTTGTACTGTCACAGCTCTGAGCAGCACTCAGGGCTCATTGAACCCCACCAAGCCCAGGGGGCTCTGCTGCTGCAAGCCTCGTGTGACCTGCACGGGTTTGTTCAGCACCTTCACTGCAGCTTGGTTGGGATTTTTGCCTTATCCAGGAGGTAAATGTGAGTATTTCGGGGCCAAACAAGCCAGGTCCGTGCCCTCTGCTCCCACGCAAGGCCCCTGCAGCAGGAGGAGGTGGCAGCTCCCCGGAGAAAGCCTCGTGCTTGCTTTGCCCTCTGGTGGGCACTGAAGCATTTCAGGGCTGAACTTTCTGCCTACTTGTTCTAGAATTTCGCTGCAAGAGCCCATGAGAGAAGGGATTTGGGATGTTCAGATCTTCCCCTGCGTAATGCAAGGATTCATCTCAGCCCTCCGTGCTGTACTGACTGGTGCTCCACCTTCTAGTGGTCATTATTTCAAGCCTTCCTTACCATTCTGATATCAAAAGATATTTATTCCACCAAAGGGAATTTTAAAGGCATCTGTGTTTTGCTTATCCTGTCCTTGAAGTGGGAACAGGAAGCAAAGACTTTTTAGGGCTCTTTCTTTGGTGTTGCCGTTTCATTACTTTTTAAAGGATTCTTCCAAGGGCTAGAGAAAAATTGCTCAAGGGAATCACAGAATCCCACAATGGTTTGGGTTGGAAGGGACCTTAAAAATCATCCAGTTCCAACCCCTGCAGGGGCAGGGACACCTTCCACTATCCCAGGTTGCTCCAAGCCCTGTCCTGAATTTAGGACAAGTGGCCCATGGCTTTTAAAGCCATGACCACTCGAGAGGGACACTTCAGCTGTCCCCACCTCGTGCCTGCCCCTGATTTGTGGCCATCATTTCCTTCCCCCTCCTCACAAACAGTTTTTCCATGCAATTGGGTCACCTTTGAAAGTCAGCGCTCAGCAGAAGTGGAGTTACTTTGTTTAAAACAAAAACATGTATTTCTATCACCTCAGGAGTTGTTTCTCTTTCGGCACAGGGACCCTCTGATCCTCCCACCTCCTTTTATCAGCATCTTCAAAAGAGAAAGGGAGTTATAATTGCTTTCTCCCCTCACTGCAGAAGAAAGGGAGAGGCTGCTCTTCCCCTCTATTGGCATCCTGAGAAGGAACACGCTTTGAGCAATCACTTATTTACAGAGCAAAAATAACAGCTGGATTTCAAAGGGCAGAGCAGTTCAGAAGAATGGGGCTCGCTCCTCCCTCCCCTGCCATCAGCTTCTGCTGATTCCCACCCCCTGCTCTGCCTCTCTCCTCATTCCGGGGGCTTCTCCCTCTCTCCCAGCATTGTTTTGTTTTTGCCACAGAATCCCAGAGTGGTTTGGGTTGGAAGGGACCTTAAAGCCCATCCAGTGCCACCCCCTGCCATGGGCAGGGACACCTTCCACTATCCCAGGTTGCTCCAAGCTCTGCCCAACCTGGCTTTGGACACTTCCAGGGATCCAGGAGCAGCCACAGCTTCTCTGGGCACCCTGTGCCAGGGCCTCACCTCCCTCACAGGGAAGAATTTTGCAAATATTTAATCTAACCCTGCACTCTGGCAGTTCAGAGCTGTCCATACCTGGGTGCCATTCCTAGGGAGAAGCAGGGAGGAGAAAAATGTGGAGAAACCAGAAGTTCCACAAGCCTGATTTCTTCCAGCTCTTTGATTTTTGCCTTATTTTCTGATTCAGCAGAATCCTCTGAGCGCTGTCACACAAAGCATCTCTCCCACACATGAACCCATCCCATTCCAGTGGTGGGAAACATGAACTTTCTGTCACATCAAGCCCCTCTTTGCTATAACATTGATGATAATCTGTGTCTTCAGTTACCAAAAGTGGCTGAAATTGCCCAAAAAAAGTTCACAAGCTCTTAGTAGGGACAGACTAATTAACAGGCCTGTTTTGATTAAGGCTAAAAATGCCACATCCCCACCGCTCCCTGGCAGGCAGCTGGAAAGGCACCTCTGGGGTGTGTGACATCTCCTTTCACACACTTCAACACACTGAGTTTTGCACTAAAAGCCTCCTAGAGTCTCTGAAAATGAAGAGCAAAAGAGATTCCATCACAGCCTCCTGCAATCTCCTGCTTGGGTAACTAAATTCCTATACATATATTTATAAATATGTTTCTATGGTTCAACTGATGAATTTGCCACAGGGATCACTGAAAATGCCTGCAAAAATGAAATATAATCAGTTCATTTCTAATGTCCTCAGTTCATTTCAAACTCTGAATGAAGACAACCATTACAAAAAAAGCCATTTATTAGATATATGTACATATATACATACACATGCAAAATGATTTTATACACATTTACACAGGTTCAATTATTAATACAGTGCAAAAATGTCTAAAAAGGTACCAGCCCACCTTCTACAAACTCTACAGGTCTTTGGGAGAAAGGAAAAAAAACCAAAAACCCAGAGAATTACCAGCTTCATAAAGTGACTAAGCACTGCAAATCTTGAAATTATTGAAGTTTATTCTTTGCCAATTTTCTTGTGCTGAGCTGCTGGATGAGGAAAAGAGTTTCCTAAAGACTTATCTTGCAAACTGACAGAATGAAGAAGATGCAATTCAAACCACATTAACCAGTTTAAAGCTGAACAAAAAGGGATGGATTCCTCTTTGGGGATTTGATTCAATACAGGAATAATCCCACGTTATGAGTCAGATTTTATGTTCTCAAACTGCAAGTCATTCTTTTTTATTAAATCTTAAAGCACTGAGATCAATGTAAACTGTTCTATTCCTCTTGCTGCTTCGCCAGGAGAGAATGTTTAACTGTATAAATACCATGGGGATATGGGATAAATACCAAATTAAAAATAAAAACAGGCCCAGCTCTGTGTGCTCTGCCTCGTCCTGGAATCCCAACCCAAACCTCCACAGTGCACACAGAGCAATCCACGTCAGTTCCTTAATATGGTTTATACACATTACAGGGGAAAAAAAAGGGTTGCAAAGGGATCAAGACCAAGACCAAACCAGAGCTTTGTCACTGGGTAGAAAAGATCTAAAGATTCAGTCACATCCCCCAAAAATCCACAAAGCAAAAAAAAAAAAAAATTAAGTTTAGGCAAAGGCAGAACTGAACCAGTGGATTTGATTTGATTTTACTGAAATGTTTTTAGGAAAACCAATTCAATACAAGCTGAATTGAAGCCTTCTCCACCGTGTTAATTGCACAATTCTCCAAACAGCCTGTTCTAGCACTCCTTTGCAGAGCTGGGGCTCACATCCCCTGCCTCAGGGCTGGATTTGTTTCAGGACAGAGCAGCTGGATGCTCGGGAAGCATCAGGAATGTTCCAGCTTTTCCAGGCAGCTCCGTGCAGGGCTGAGGAATGCCCAGCTGGGAATGCTCTGAGCCTCAGGCCAGGGCAGGGCTGCCTTAGCCAAGCCCAGCAGAAACAGGAAAGCTCCTCTGGGCTCTTCAGCCAGAGTGAGGCTAAAAAGGCAGAGCAGGGAGTTGGCTCCAGCCTTGAAGTCCTTTTCTTTAAGTTTTGTCTGTCTGTAGTGTAAAATGCTCCATCCTTTCCCCACAGGATGATTCCCCAGTTTATGCTCCTGGAAAACACCATCAGCCATCAGATCTGTTACCCTCCAAGTGTTCCATTTCTTGTGTCAGATTTTTGGGGTGTTCTTTTTTCAGGTTTGTTTGGGTTTTTTTTTTAACTCGTGGCTGAGTTCCCTGCAGTCTCCAAAAGTAATTTATCAAGGAAAACTGGGACTGAACAGCATGAAAACTAAGAGCAGTACAAAACCCCTCACATCTGTGGGGTCATCCTGGTGTCCTAAGGACAGTGCTTAAATTCTGGCTTCATTTTTCCACTTGCACTCGGACAGAAAACTGGGATAATGACAGACAAACAACTTTAATCCACTCTCTTTCAACAGAAAACCTTTCCCTTATGGCACACAGCTCTAGCTGTGTCCTTAAATGCCTGGCTAAAATATTCCTCCATCCATTCCTACCAGACTATTCCTCATAGTTTGGAGGTTTTTATTCACTGCTGTTACAGTAAGTGCAGTGAAAAAGAAATCCCTGCATTTTCCTCCTGGGAAAAGCTCTGGCACTAAGTCTCCTGATGTCCTAGAAACTGTCCAGGTTGTAATGGGCTGCCTGTGGATGCTGTTGCTGCAGTCAGCTGCATCCAGAAGTGCTTCCAAGGTACAGCACCACCAATTTCTGGTCTGATCCTCGTGTTTGCATCCTGAGATTTCAGGAAAATTCACTGAGATACAAGAAAGGAATTTTCTTAAGTGTTCCTGCAAAAAAGACAACTCTGCTGCATGTTAATCTCTTTGCAACCAGAGGTAGAGATTACGTGAGAGGAAAAAGAAATCTTTGGTGAAAGAAATGGGGATGACCAGAAAGAAAAAAAAAAAAAGATTAAAGGAAATTTTAGGACTGTAATTCCACAGTAACACACCTACAGTTCTCTACATCTCAGTTTGGATCTCTACAACCCCTCAAGGACAGCTGCATCAAACTGCTATGCTTTTTTTTTTAACAGCCAGCCTAAATTATTCATCTATGCCCTAAAATGCCCATGTGCACCTCAATCCATGACAGGGCAGAACACCCAGTGCAGCAGAGGTTGGGAATTCCAGCTCTGCCCTCCCCTATCCCAAAGTGCACACCCAAAACTCATCTTAGTGCGAGAACTCACCACTGCAGGTGTTTTATAGAACAAAGGGAACCTGCTCTTGCTTTCCATTCCTGGAAATGGCTTTCTACTCACCAGCTACTCATTTTTCTTTTAAAAAAAGGTGAAGGAGTCAGTGGCCTGTCATAAATAGGCTTGGAAGATTTATTATCCATACAGACCAAGCAAACATGGAGCTGCCCCTATCCTAAAAGTGACCTTAGCCAAGGAAACAAAGGCCACATGAGCTGACAGATCACTTACACCCACTTGGATTATTTTCTGCTGCCCCAAGCATATTTGCAATTAACCCATGAGCACACACTTAACTGCAATGTGCTGTTCAGCCAAGGAGATATTTATAGTCTTTATGGTTTATAAAAGAGCCACAGTCTTTTCCTGTCCTTCCAAACCTAGAAAAGTGACCCTGAAGCTCACCCTCACAATTTTTCCTCACTGATACTGAACTCACCTAATTACAGCAAACAACCCCTTCACTCACATTCACCAAGAATCTTAACAAATTCTAGAGACAAAAATGTTCCCCATCACTTTACCTCCATTTTACTACACTATTTGAATATTTGCAGCAGCAGGGCAAGACTGTCACAGAGCCAGTGAGACAAATGGCAAAATGGTGCCTGGATGGTGGCAGTCAGGGAGGAAAAGCCTGTTGATGGTGAGGACTTCCATCTCTTGGTGACAGCTGACAAGCTCTACCATTGCCATGTTAAATACAGCTGCACCCTTGCTGTGTGTTGGACACAATTTCAGCACCCTGCCCATCCCAAGTTGCTTGAAACTGTTCTAATTGCAATAACCATTGCCAGGGATGGTTAAAAAACACTCGGAGCTATTTTTGGCCAGGTGAATACAAAAAAAAAGTTGTAAAAACAGATTAGCAAACCCCAAGTTTTTTTTTTCATACCCCACAGTCAGGCTGCTTCTCCAGGAGCTGCCTTGTCAGGATCTGGTAAGAAGAAAGAGAAGCCACTCCTATGTGGAAGGAGATTTGCCAGAGGTTCCGTAATCCATACAAGTAGATGTTGCATGAGCAGACACAGAAAAGGAGCACAAATGTCTTTGCCTTCCTGGCTGAGCTGTAGAAGAGGTACAGGTAACACTGCAAAGGACCAGAGAGAGAGAGTTAGCACTGAGCTGTGTGCACAAAACCAGGGATCCAGCTGGGAATTGCTGTCTGGGACAGCTGGAACCCCTCTGCTGAGCAAAACCCTCACAGGAGAACATGAAAAGCTCCCCGTGCTGACAGAGGAGTCACTTTTTCCCCTCAGGCAGTGACAGATCAGCCTTTCTCACCTCAGGTCACAGCTTCCAACTGTGCTGATGCCACAGGCAGAGGTCAGCACACAGAAACCCTGCAATTTCTGCACAAGCATTTGGGGAAGAAGTTGCTATAAATCAAAAGGAGAAGAGAGAACTCTCCTTTATTCAGCTTCCCTGGTTTCAGGTACTCACAGGGAAAGAAGCAGCACAGAGCCTTTCTTTGTGAAAAACAACTTGCATCGAGTATTTAGATCTAAATTAACCTGTTAAATCTAAATTAACCTGTTAGATCTAAAATAACCTATTCACCTCAAAGCTCTGCCATGACCAGAGGTGTAAGAGGGCTGAAAGACACTAAATTGTATCAAAATACAATAAATAACCCCATAAATACATCGAAGTCTGCAGAGAGTGGGCCCCAAACCATTACCCAAATGCAACAAGGGCAATGAATACACTGTAAGCATTAATGTCATTCCTAGAAACAAAACTGCAGCAGCTTCCTGCAATGCCAGGCTAAGAATAGAAGATTTTCCAGCATATACTGCCCTCAAGTTAAAGGTTCTGGAACCCTGTTTTAGGAATTCAAGGAGCTTTTCATTTGGAGCACCTTATATTTTCCTCATTCAAACTCTTCCATGTAAGGTCAGAGAAAATGACCCCATTATGGCAAAAATCTAAGGAACCACTAGGATTTAATGTAATTTTTCATGTAAATTAGACCATTTTCAATAGTGCTGCCCAGTATTTGCTCAGTCTTCAAGGTGGTCGTGCTCCCAAAGCCCAACACTAAGTCTGACCCTGGGATGGCATTTATCCATCACACCCAGCCCCCTCTGACTTGTCAAAACATGGGAGCACTGAAAAAGCCTGCAAATGCAATTTTCCAAGGGTCAAAATGTGCCTTGAACAGCTTTTGTGCCACTCCACTGGGATAAATCAGTGGAATCACCTAGGTAGGATATTAAAAACCTCTGCTTGGCTGAAAATGACTCTGTCTCGTGAATTATAGTAGCAAAATAATCAGAAAAAATTTTATTTGCAGTTAACATACCTGAAAAACACAGGCTAGAAAAGGTAGAAAAAAAGCTATCACATTTCCAATTCCTTCATGGTCCTCCTGTTGGGATTAAAAGAAGTGACAACTACGTCAGGCACAGCTTTTAGCAAGTGCTGCTTGATACTTGAGAACATTATAAATATAGTCAAGAACCTCCTATCCCAGTTTATGTTGATTGACTGTCACAGTGTTAAGCACCAAGATCAATATCATTGGCTAAGACACCAAGAACTGAGGCTTATGTGACAGTTCCTGCTAAATAAAACTGTGTCAGGATACAATCAGGACACTTTTTTCCCCCTTTTTTTAAAGTTGTTTACAGCCTCATGTTTGTTTAAAAAAATTACCAAAAAGGATCTAAAATAAAATAAAAGAATGGAGAAAAAAAATCCAGGCAGCCTGGTAAGAATAAAATATTTCTCAAAATGTTAACCTCTCTAAAAAAGAATAAAATGCAAAATGTTGTGATTTACAACAAAATAACACAAGGTGCAGCAGGTGAGTAACCAGTTGTACATTCCCTGGATAAACAAAACATTTCTTGAGGAAAGATGTGTGCTCTGTTAAGGGGCAGAACAGCCACCTTTGAACTGGTTACCCAACAACTCTCTGCCTTTGACTCTTTCTCAGGCCTGAGTGCAATCAGGGTTACCTGGAAGGAATATTCTGCCAGGTGAACTCCTCGGATGAGGTTCAGAGCTCCACACATGATGTTCAGAACAAGTGATAGAATCCCCAGGGGAGTCACGGGCTGCATTCTGTAAGTAGGGACTTAAAAAGAAAGGAAAACCAGACATCAGTGGAAGTTTGCACTGTTACTTTGTATCTTTTAATAGAAAACACCACAATTACTTTATGTGGGTTTTAAACACTCTCAAAACCTTTCATGCTTGCTCCAGGGAAGACTGATTATGAACAGAACCCCCTTTTTTTGTTGCACTACAGTATTCACTTCAGACATGCAGAATTCAGCAAGAGCCCTGGAGTATTTTTAAACAGGTCAGCAACAGACTTTTTCTTGACCTATTTGGCATCAGTGTCTTCTATTATGGTGCACGTGTATAATTTTTTGTTTATTACAGCAGATGAGGGTGCTCAGCACTCCTCACAGGTCAGCAGAAAAGACACCCAAAGGTCTGGGAAAGGGCTTGGATTTCAGGCACCCATCACAGCAAGGCAGCAATTCATCTCCTCCTTAACCAGTAATTAAAGTATTTCTTCCCACTGGCAGTTTGAGGGCTCAGGCTGCCCACATTTCACAGGTAGTGAATTATCTCCTCCCTCCTTTCCCACCTTCTCTGCTACTACTTAACACCCACACTGCTGAGCAGCAATTCTTCAGGATAATCTCATTGATACATCCCTAATTAAGGTCAAAGCAATTATCATAAATGTGTGTTTAGCTTTGGAGTCTGCTGCCTCTAATTCAGGGTTGTCCAAGAGCCCACCTCCAGCTTTCCCTCACTTGTTCAACAACAGATTCCACACCTTGATCCTCACCTACATTTCATCCCTGCCACACAAGTCATCACAAGTAGGACACCATCAGCTTAAAAAATGATCATTTCCAGCTCAGATACCAAACCCAGCTCTTTTCCTGCACCAACATTCCCAAGACATGGGAGAGAATGAACAAGCCCTCAAGAAAATGACCCAGCCCTCAGGATCTTCCCTCTGTCCAGCTGTATCCAGATCCTGACTATTAGAGATAAACTGCACCTCTGGCTTCCTTTCAGTGACAGCTAAACACCACAACAGCCAGCACACAGAGAGGAAAACACTCCTGCCTTCTCCTTCAAGAGAGATTTTGACAGATGAATGTAAAAAGCTTTGGTGCCAAATTGATGTAGGGTTGTAAAGCACCTTTCATCCAAGTCTCTGTAATTAATTTGTCTGGCATGCACTCACACATCCGGAATTTCAGCTCCAAAGCAACTGCAAAAGGAACTGTATTAACTGCATTTGAAATGTCTCACTTTAGGGAGCATTAGTGGGTATTACACTCAGAATGGTGTAACTCTGTCACTCACAGGCAATTTGGCTTTTCTTTTGCTATGCACTGACATTTAAAAAGAACTTGTAGCAGCATCTTCATTCACTCGCTGACCCCAGAATTCAGTTTCCTGCTATTTTTTCCTGCTATTCCTACTTCCTACTTTTGATTCATTAAATAATGTTGCAGCTATATATATGTGTAACTCTCCCACAGATATTTCCCAATAAAGACTGTTTCTTTTCCTCAAATTCTAAGGTTTACTTCAGAAGCATGAAATGCCTCTCAAACAAATCATAATTATCAAGCACAAGTGGCATTCATTGAGCAGGATCTTGTAAACCACACGTGCCAAGAGTTCCCAGTCCCTAGGGAAGAACAATGTAGATCTCAATATATTGTTTCTGCAGCATGAAATATTATGTAAAAGCTACATTTTTTTAGTCCAGGAGGATAAAAAGAATTGCTGTCACAGATGCAAGGGAGATTAAAATATCCAGTTGCTTAGGGTTCAGATTCTGTGAAAACTCGTCTCGAAATGGTTTGCTGCAGAGATTTATTTCTGCTGTTAAATTCTGAGGTTTAACTCACAAACTGAAATTGCACAGAGAAGTGAGATGGGTCCTGCTAAGGGAAAATTATTTCACTCCCTTGGGTGAAATCAGTCATATTTTTATAAAGAGGATTTCATGGTAGAATGGCCTATTTGTTATATCAAATAAGGGAAAGGGAGTGTACAAACACTCTTACTTCGAGACAGCACAACTCTGCACGAGCACAAATAAACACTAATTAGGTTTCAGATTGATTTGACTCTTCAAGCACAGGAGTTGTGCACTTCAGAGCACAAGAGAACACAAACACTCTGGGAGCTGTGGGTGATGCACCAGCAGGTTTGAACATGTACAGAGCAACTCTGTGCAAACACCCTCACACAGTGAAGAAATTGAAACCTCTGCCCATAAAAGATTTTCTGGAGAGGCCTCTCTGGCCATTTCACTGGAGGGAGACACCAGAGTGAGCAGCAGCTTGGATCTGCCTGCTGCAGGCACAGCACAAGGGCTGGACACTGAGCCATGGGCTCAAAGCTCTGCAGAAAGAGCGCCAGGAGTGAGAAATGAAATCACACTCCAGCAGTTTAAACTAAAATACAAGCACACAAAAAGCAGAGAGTGAGACAGCTTCAAAAAAAAAAAACCCCTTGAAAAGGCCTCTGAAGGACTCCCTGTGTGCCCATGAAAGATGAAGAACACTCATCAAGGGGAGCTGCAGGATTTACCAGCTCGCTCACAAGACAAGTGGCACAAATTGTTCTGCTGCTTCCCAGAGGCAGCTGTGATGTGAAACCTTTCCCTCTTCCCAGAAAGCTCCTCAGAGTCCCCTGCACACAGCCCCAGTGTGCTCTGGAGCAGCAGCCAGGGCTGTGGGGTGCTGCTCAAGGGTACCAGGAGAGGGTCTGCAGCAAGAGCTGGGCTGGGTTTAGTTAGCAAAGGAAGGAACAAACAGCAGAAAGAATGGAAATAAGAAAAGAAAAATCTCTTGTTCTCATAAATACCACCAAGGACAAAGCTGCCCTGGTTTTTCTGACCCTTTTCACACCAAACTGAGGAGCCAGAGGATGAGCTCACCCAGCTCCAAAGAAGCCAGGAGCAGCTCCAGCTGTGTGAGGAGAGGGATGTTTGGATCATCCCTGGATCGATCAATCTGCTGCAGGGAGTGCAGGCACAATTAAATCCTGCTCTCCTGCAGCCACAGCATTTCAAACAGGCTCTTGTAGAGCAGAGCCATCATATAAACAACATTAATATGGAACAAACACTATGCACACAGCTAAACTTAGAGCAGCAAAGTGGGATTCAGCTGGTAGGGAATGATGAGAGGAGAGAGACACAAGCCAGGAAAACTGACTCCAGTGGAGGCAAACAGATGATCATAAACATGATCCTTAAAATAAAGGCAGAACAACCTGTAAGAGCATTTGGGTTAGACCAGAGAGAACAGCCAGAAATAAAAAGCCAGATGGAAAGTAAAGGAAAGCAATTAGGAATAAGAGAGAAGTGAAAATGTATTTCTGATCTGTGGACACAGACTACATCACAAATATTTACTGGCACTGAAGCTGTTCGAAATTAAAAAAAAAAATGCAAAGAATTTCCAAGCCCTGTCACAACATGAAAAGATTTAACCTTCAAGCACAGTTCTGAGGAGCAGTCACAAATCTGACTGGCAAATAAAGTGGTTTCCATTCTATTTTTAATTCCTCCTGGCCAGTGCCCTTCCATACTCTAACTTAAAATACCTATGTCAAATTAGATTCCAGCTCATCTATACAAACAATAAGATTGAGCAATTGGAACTTAATTTTCTTAGTGTTTCATAAGCCAAGAACAGCAAGATAAAAAAAAAGGAAATACAAGTTCATGGCACTCCAGCTGCATTTAAACCACCCTGCTAATAGGATTAAAATAGAGAATGGCTTAGTGCTGGACTTGGCAGGGTTTGGTTTCTGGTTGGACTCAATGAACTTAAAGGTTTTCTCCAACCTAAATAATTGTATGATTTAATTTGTGGAGGAGGCAGCCAGGACCTTGACTGTGCAACTGAAACACAAGTGAGAGGTACCATTTTTATAACAAAGAAGTAGAGGTTGGTACTTCAAAAGCAGGTAAAATGTCAGGTTTTGTCACAAAAAAGTCCCCTGTGTTGTTTATACAGATACACAAATCCTCTCTCAAAATTTGAGTCAAATGCATTCAATTTTACAAAATAAGGTAAAAGAAAAAAGCAAGGAGGGGAGAACAACTCAAGCCAGACAATCTCAGAACAAGAGTTTTACCCTCAGCTTCTATTTTTCTCATCTTTTCTTCCCTCAAGGCTGAAGAAACTCATTCAGAATGTAATGACAGATCTTTCATTAGGAGTTTGCAACAAGCAATGAATCAGTGGCGCTTCTTTAGAAATGTGAATGAACAAGGATTTTAAAAGAAGAGAATTTCACAGGGAAAATTTCAAGCCCAGCCTATATTTTCCATACAGAGAAGATGATGCAAAGCTGGAAAAGGCTCCACAGCAGCCTCTAAAGCTCTGCTGCACACCTGCTGCAATGCAAAGCCTGGATGTTGTTCACTGTGACAGAAAAAGCCCCTTTGGGGTTCATACACACGATGTAAACACACATTTCCCAGCACAAAAGGAACCTGCCCCGTGGTTTTGTGCCATTTAGGGTGAGGAAATCTCCTGTCACCTGGTGTAGTAGTAACTTACCAACCTCCACAGGGCCTCCTGCGTGCCCTCCATTGCTCAGGCCATTCAGCAGCTCCGTGGCCTCCAGCTGCAGCTGCACTGGGGGCTGCAGCTTCAGCTCCTCCTCCACCTTCTCCCAGCTGGCCTTGGCCCGGGAGCCACGGGTGCTGTTGAAATGCTGTTTCACCTTCTGGATGATGTTATCTGAAACAACAGGGAAAACCTGCTGCAATCAGCCCCTGGAAAAACTGTTTAATTCATCCTTAGTATTGTTAAAACCTTACTGATGGTGATATTTTATGGTATCATGGCGTTTGATTGTTTTAATTCCTTCATTTCTTTTCTTATTGGTTTCAGGTGTAAAACTGCACTGCTGGTTAAGGAACAAAAATACTTCTTTTAGGTATTTTAGAGCACAGAAAAGTTTGGGATGGAAGGGACTTTAAGGGTCATCTCATTCCAACCCCTACCATGGGCAGGGACACCTTCCACTATCCCAGGGTGTTCCAGCCTGGCCTTGGACACTTCCAGGGATCCAGGGGCAGCCACAGCTTCTCTGGGCACCCTGTGCCAGGGCCTCACCACCCTCACAGGGAACAATTTCTTCTAATATCTAATCTAAATAATAATAAAAATTATCTGTAACCACCAAACAAAAGGTTAAGATCTCAAGCATCAAGTGCATCTTGGATCCAAACATAGGAAAGAAGATGATTAAGAAATAAATAACCACACAGCAATATTTGCCACTCAGTAACATAATAAAGTATTATAATAAAACTGACCAAAAAATGGGGTTTTTTGGTTAAAAAAAAAGCTTTATGCAATTAAAAGAGGCTAGAAATTCCCCAACTCTTACTCAAGTTTGGGAAAAAAAAAGGAGTCATGTGGACCTCAATATCAAACTACACCCTGGCTGTAATGGGCCCTGCAGAGAATCCACCCAAAATCCAACATGGCTCTATAAGAAGCTTTCCTGCTGGATTTCTCGAGCTTTTAAGCCTGAGTTTAACACTGTTACTGAAATCTGGACAGAAATGTACAAACCCACTGCAGGATACTATCCTTTTCCAGAAAAGTTTCTCACTGCAAGGGAATTTTGTCTTTCAAAGTTGTGAGGTTCAGCAGAGCAGCTGCTACTTGGCAAGAAAACAAATTATATCAGGTTAAAAAAGAACCACTGGGCATGGTTCTGAGGTATTATGACTCCAAGTCATGCCAGAAATAAAGCTGCCCATAATAATCCATTTTGTCTTCTTTTTTTTTCCTGTCCTCATCTGTCTCCACTCATCAGATTTTTTTTAATTAAGTAAGAAAGTGTCTGAGATATTAATTTCTTTTCTTCTTCTCTGCCTGTTCATCAATCACCACAGCATTTTGTTCATAATAGATGAACTCTCAGGAACTACAAACCAAATCCTCAAATAGTTTAAGGCATTAAGATCTCCCCCTTCTCTTCCACATGCAGGCAAAGGCACACCCAGAGTCACTTTTATCATCAGGCTTTGGCCAGGAGATGTTGTTTAACACCATCAATTTGGCAGAGAAAGGATTTTTACTATTAGAGAACAAAGTTACAAACCAAATTCAATAAAAGCATATGGTCTGGAAGCTGAATTGATGCTCCTTGTGTTGTAGGAAGCAGCAAATTCCCACCGAAGCTCTTCCAGGAAGCAGAAGGCCATGATGGTTGAGTAGCTGCTGGAACAGATTGCCATGCAGGCAACATCCCCAGAAGAAAGGAAACTGAAATAGAAATTAAAAAAAAAAAACCACATCAATGTAAAAAGGTGAAAGTCCTGCTGAATGTGAGGATGAAGCTGTGATTGCTGTCAAAACAAAATGTACAGACTGAGCTGAGAGAGCAGACTGCAAAAAATGTCATTTTTGTTGTTGCCAAAGTCCTGCAATCCCTGTAGAGCTATTTATTCTTAGACAATTATTTATTCTTAGACTCATCCAGGATGCCTGAGCACAGTGAAGATCACAACACAGACTTTATGAAATTGGTACATCAGTACAAATGGAGGACATTATTCTCCCAGGCTGCCTAATAAAAACTGAGATGGCCAGAAAACCAATTTGGAAAGAAAATGCAGAAAAAAAGTAAAAGCAAGGAAGTTTGTTCCCAGGAAGCAGATGGATTCCTTGCTCCCCTTGGACATGGCAACATCATATTAACAGCAAGAGAGAGTTGCTAATTTGCACAACTCAAGATTTTCAAACCCTTACTGCTACATCACAATAAAAATTCTACTCTGAAAGGGGTTTCTCTTACACTCAATCCATATTTATGTGAAAGTTTCCACTTGCAGATGGTCCAAAACCTTCCAGGACACTTCTGAGGGATACCTTCCCTTGCAGCCCAGCCATTTGTCAGCAGGAAATCAGTTTACCACCTGAGTTTTGAAGCTGAACAATTTCTCTCTTTTCTGCTGTTCCTGTATTTTATCCCAACTTCATTTGCTACTCACAGTTTCTATTTCACCACATTTTCATTATTTGCTATACTGTGTCCTTGGGATTTACAGTTCTGCTTGGCTCTGCCAGCCCAGTTCCACTGGGTAGATTCCCCAAATTCCTGCTGCTCCCAGTTTAAGCTGGGGATCAACACCATGCCTGCCTAAACCTAGCTTTTCCAAGCTGCCCATAATTTATGGCCTTTTTGCCACGTATCCATTTGCACTGCTCTCGTTCCAGAGCCAGGGCTGAGCTGCTTCTGCACACACCACAGCAGATAAAAGCAGCAGGAATTGTTGGCATCAAAGGGCATCAGTTTGCTTTGACTGAAAAGGAATTGAGATGAAAAATCTCTGCTTTTCCAACTGTTTCAGTGTAAATTTGTGTATTTTTTAACTCCCCCCAAAATGGATGCTTAGTTTTAGCTTAGGGTCACTTAAAGGTTTCTTCCATTTGCTCACCAGAAATGCAACCACAAGCCAAAAATCATTTCTTAAATGAGTTTAAACTAATTTCTTCATTGCCTTCTCTGCAATTTCTTTAATAAATTTCTTCTCCTCAACTTAAGTCATTCCAAGGCACTTGGATGCCCTCTTAAAGGGATTTGTAGAAATCCATGATACTCCAGTTCCTAAGAGTAACAAGCACTGCCCATTGTTTGCTACACAAAATGAAAATTAACATGAGCAAAAGATATATCAATAAAATAAGAAAAAAATATATAAATATATAGCTAAATGTGTATAAATATAGTGTAAATAGGTATATGTAGATATGTATATGTAAATATTTATATGTATAAATGTAAGTGCATCAATATAATGAAGTATGTGTAAATATAATATGGTATAAAACAGATGTTTGTTATGTTAGTTATACAGTTAACACTGCTAATAACAGTTATGTAAGTACATTTATATAAATTAACATACAAAATACAGTATATGAATATATAAATATATAAATATATAGATATATAAATATATGGATATATAGATATATAGATATATAGATATATAAATATATACAAATATATAACCAAGCACATGCTCACTACACTGAGCAGGAAAAACATTTCAATTATCCTCGGAGTTTACAACCTAGACAAGCCCCGTGGGATTTCAGACTGGAATCAGGCACTACAGCCCATACCAAGAGTTCAATTAATCCCCAAGATAATTATTTCAAAACTTAAAGCCAAAAAAGCCAAGCAAAGCAGAGCAGGAACTCACTGAATGCTCAGGTTACGTCCTTTTGCCGTGCCCCGACTCGGGTACCGCGCCAGCATCGAGGACAAGGCCTTCAATCTCTTCCTGCATTCCAGAAAGTCCTGGTTGAGATGGAAATCTGTGGAGGCTGAGAGGGGAAGTCCATCCCTCACCCTCACCACACAGGCAAAGAAGATCATGGACATTCTCCACGGGAGTATTCATGAGGACAACCTGGAAATGGAAAGGTTGAAGTCAGTTCGTTCCAAAATTTTCCAGGTAGGAATATGGGAGGGTGAGAGTTAATTCACCACTGGAATTGTACAGCACCTCTGGTGACACCTCTGCCACTGAAAGGCAGCCAAGCTGTTCTCAAAGCTCCTGGCTCTGCCCAATTTTTGCCTCTCAGATTAAAAGGTGAGGCAGGGGATTTGATAGGGGAATTATTTAGCTGAAAAATATTCCTGTTTGGCCTCCTGCTTTACCCAAAGCATCAGAAATGCTGAGGGAAGTTCTTGCAGGTGTTTTTGGAAGCTGCTAAGCCCCACTGATGTGCTGCATCTACACTGGAGCTGCAAAAAGCCCCCTGAGTGTGGCAGTTCTCTATTTCCTAGTGTAACACACAATTCCAAAAATAAATTGTAGGCTAGAGCCTGTCAGGTTCTTTTTACAGACTCACCTAGGGCTAAACATAGAATAAAAGCCCTCTCTTGACTTCTTCCTCTTTAAGAGGTCACAAACTCCTGTGGAAAGTTATTCTTGGGCTTCACCTGGCACATTCAGAACATGCAGAGATGTGTCCTTCAGACATACCATGAGGATCCAGGGCACGGTGTCAGAGGATTAACAGCACTTCACATCCTCTCTGAAAGAGAATCAGAACGAACTAATTAAAAATCAGTTTAAAAAACAAATTAATTACCTGCATTTACACACATATTTACCATCAGATCTCCTGTGAAGTGGGTAAACATATCCTAGGGAGTGTTTTGCCTCAAGGAAAACAAACAACTCATTTTCTTATCCAATATATTCATTTCTAGACTCATTCAAAGACACTGTGGAATGATACGCAAAATATTTATGATGTTCCAATCATAATTTTTTTTAAGTTGTGTCAGTAAAAGAGCAGCTCTAAATCAGTAGATTGTCAGGGATTATCACAAACAAGGCAAAAAAAAAAAGGGAAAAAAAGAAAACCAAAGGCATTTACTTGGCTTCGGGCAAACTACAGAAATAAAGCATTGGGGAAATAAAAAACAAGGAAAAAAAATCACATTGTGAACTCAAACTTTTGATAGAGAGAACAACTGCTTTGACCAGCCCTGTATCACACAATTCATTAGGATGCTCAAAGTGCCTTTGAAATGTGGCTCATCAGGACGAGCTTTTCTTGTCTAAGAAGTCCAGAGAGCAAAACCTTTTCTAATTCAGGCACCGTAAACTCTCCTGATGTCTGCCAAGGGTTGAGCTCTTGCCACAGGCAGTGCTAAAGGGTCTCATTTCTACCCCACAGGAATCATTCCCACATAATCTGTGGGAACCATCCCTCTGTCCAAGGTGCCAACACGTTAAAGCACCTGCAATTATCAGAGGATAATTATCAGAGGAATTAGCAGAAAGCACAATGGCACAAAACTTGTTTCCTTAGAAAAGCAGATTAAAACTACAGAAGATCAGACATCTCTTGAGAAGTGTTATCTCGAACTTTTCAAATGGAGATTAAAGAATTAGATGTGATTTTTTTTCCACAATCCCTCTCACAGTCCTCCAGCTGTCATCTAAGTTGTAAAAGCAAACTAAACTCACAAACTTCCAACACACATCAAAAAGAATTTCAACAATAATCATGATTATTGTAAATCAGCTTGAAACATCCCATCAATCTTAAATGTGTTGTGCTCGTAGCCATTGATGAAAGAGTGTGGAAAACTTTAACTTGAAAGTGAAATAAACCCCAAAAATAAGAACTTTAACAGAAATATTAACTTTAACACAGCCAACTTCTAAGCACACTTGCTCAGAACAGCACAGTTTTAGGGTGAAGGGTTGGTAATGCTGGTAAATTTAGCTCCAAAATAACCTCAAAACAGCCAGAAGATGATCAGGAAAATGAAGAAGTACCAAACTTAAAAATCAAAGACATTTTCTAAAACCTATCAAGCTTATGAAATTATTCAGCTCCCTATGCTGCTAACAGCAAGAGTTTAAATTTAAATATATATGTATTTTTTATTAACCACCAAGGATAACATCACCTACAGTTAACCAACTGCACACAGAGGTTTTCCAACTTTCCAAGCCATACAAACCTTCCTGCTGCAGTGCCTAAGGCTGGCACTGAGTATCAGCTGCCCACCAGAGGGATCCTTTGGTCTGGGAAAGAAAGATTAGGAAAACTTCCAAATTAAACACCAGACTTCACTGGAGAAATGAGTCCATGCTCCTTCCTCAAATGAGGCTTTGGGTTTTCCTTTGGCACAAGTCCTTGCTACTTGCCCATCAGATGAAGCCTAGAGCTGTGCTGCTTTGGCAAGTAACAGCCACTAATGTCCCTGCCCTTGGAATTTTAACTGCTTGCAAGCCACTTCTGCCACGTCACCTGTGAGCAAGCACAAAGTATCACAACTTGCTGGGCTGATCAGGGTGTGCAGGGAAGGAGCTGACTCGATGCTGTCCCTGTGTCCCACTGGCTGCCCTTTCCTCCTGCAGTCTCTCTGTCTGCACACCATCATCACCCAAGATCTGCACCCGCCTGTACGTGGCAGCTCTTTGACCTTGGCTCTGGACTTGGACAATGTCCTCGAGGCTTTGGGTTCAGCAATATCAAATCTTGCAGAGTTCACAATTGATAACATCGTGTCAGCATCAGACTGCCTGTGCTGGCACAAAGCAGAACCTTGGGAAGTATTTCATGCAATTATTTCAGAAGAACAAGTTATAATGACTGAAGGAAACAAAGTTGTTTTTTCATTACTTGAAGCACCTGAACATCCAACAATGCTTCAGAATTAAAGTGCTTAGTGCAAGACTCACATTAACAGCACCAATTTCAGAACAAACAATTCTTCAGTGTATCTAAGTGACCTGGAGTACAATTCCTCCTTCCCTCACTTCCTAAGGAGCAGCCAACTCTCTCCTGTGTAGGGATTATCAAGGCAGCCTCAGTCAGACCTCCTGCACTTTACTGTGTATTACACAAGCTCCTCTGGGTTAAGAAGATTACACCCAACTCACCAGGCCAGACTCCTCCAAATGCTCAACAAACTCCTGCTTTATTGCCTGGACTTAGAAAACAATCTGTTCAAAAGGCTGTGAAAGCAAATGAAAACTAGTGCAGAGTTCATGAGGGGGATTATGTTAAAAACCCGGTTCTTTCAGAAATTACTAAACCATCAAAAGCAGGTTTCCTTCCAAGAATGGCACAACACTCACAAAAAACATTACCAGGATTTTTCTCCAGCTTTTGCCTTCTCTCTGTGTTCAGTGCCACATCTCCCCGCTCTCTAGAGGTGTCCAGCTTCAAACCCAGTTCTGACCTTCCTGCTGAAGGAACAGCTGAAAGCTTTAGCAGTTCTTACCACAGCCCTGAAGCAAAACGTGAAGTTTTTTGGACACGTGATACATGACCACAACTATTGCACTAAAGCATCCTTCCTCAGGCAGGTGATTTCCAGAGGGAATCCTGGACAGCTACAGGTGGGATGCCAGAACATGAAAGAGATTCAGGTTGACTCATCAAACACAAAACCTGAGCTGCAGCTCCAGTGCTGCTTTGGGTCTCACCCAACAAGGATGTGGCTCATAAGGGAGATTTATCACACCCCTGAGGGATCGCAAAGTGGATTTCATCTTCTTCTCAGATATATCAAAAAACAAATCCAAAATGCTGTTAGATTTCTCATCTTCTAAGATTGGGATTGGACCAGTGTCTACCTGATCCTTCCCAGCTGCTCTCCCTCCATGTCCCCAGCAGTGCTGAGTAGCCACAGACATCCCAGGCCCACAGCACATCCGGAGCCATTCTCCAGACTGAGCAGGGAGTAAAAGCGATTTGAAACACGCTGCTATCTCAAAATTTAACACAGGATTTGTGCATATCCAGAGCTTTTAGGCTCCTATAAATCCTACAGGCTTACTCTTATCCCCAAGGGGAAGCATGTGGAAAACCATCACAAATCTGTCTGCACACACTCCTGTGAATTACCAGAAATAAAGCACACACAAACCTCCAACCCCAGCATCCAGCTCTCCCATCAATCCCACTATCCCAACAGAAATTCCTCCAAACCCTTGCCATGCACAACTCTGTCATGCTCTGAAGCTCTGCCCAATCTTCAACTCTCAGAAAAAGAAACCAGCCACTTCACCTGTTCCCAAATATTCACCCACCCCATCCGCCTGAACCCTGACACCTCCCAAATCCCAGCAGCTCATCCCTGTACCTTCACCAGCCCATGGAACTATGGACCCATCCCACATCCATCCTGTTCCATTCACATTTTACATAACTACACCCTACTCGCACCTCTCCTCCCCCACATTAAGCATCCTAAAATCCCTAAAAGAACCCCCTTCCCAGACTCTTCAGTAAACTCGGACACCTTGAAAGCAAACACGCCCACTCGGGGCACTGCTTTGTACTGGCAAGGCCTTCCACACATCCCTCAAGCACCCAGACAGACCCAAATGCTGCTCCCAGCCCGCAGCTCCCAGACCCTCACGTTATCCCTGCTCACACAGACCCCAGGGCATCCCCAGCCCGACCCACGCCTCCTCCTCTACCCCTCCAGCACTCCAAGGAAGCCCCAAACCCTGTATCCATGCCACGGCATCCCAACCCCGACACACACATCCCTTTGCTCCCCACCACATCCCCAAACTCCCCTCGTCGCCTTCCTAAGCACCTCAACCCCCCCTAAACGCCCCCCACATCCCAAGTTCATCCCAATCCCTTCCCATTCACTCCCCCCACGCCCTCCCAGCCGCGCACACGCCCCGGATCGCCCCGCCCCGGGGATGCGGAGGGGACGGGGACAGAGGAAGAGGATGAAGAGCAGGGTCAATGTCCCCCTGCCCACCCCGGACCCTCCGCCGCTCACCTCCTTTCCCCCGCAGCCCCGCGGCCTCGGCCCCGGCTCCCCTCAGCGCCGGCCCCGCCCGCATCACCAGCGAGGAGCGGAGCGGAGCGGAGCGGCCGCGCGGGGAGCGCCGGGACAGCGCCGGGAGGACCGGGGGGAACGGGACAGGGAACGGGCTGGGAACGGGCTGGGAACGGGACACGGAACGGGCTGGGAACGGGACAGGGAACGGGCTGGGAACGGGACTGGGAACGGAGCTGGGAACGGAGCTGGGAACGGGAGAGACCGGGCTGGGAACGGGACAGGGAATGGGATAGAGAACGGGCTGGGAACGGGACAGAGAACAGGCTTGGAACGGGACAGGGAACGGGCTGGGAACGGGACAGGGAACGGGCTGGGAACGGGACAGGGAACGAGACTGGGAACGAGACAGGGAACGGGCTGGGAACGGGACAGGGAACGGAAGAGACCGGGCTGGGAACGGGACAGGAAACGGACTGGGATCGGGACACGGAAAGGGACACGGAACGGGACTGGGAACGGGAGAGACCGGGCTGGGAACGGGACAGGGAACGGGCTGGGAACGGGACAGACTGGGCTGGGAACGGGACAGGGAACGGACAGGGAACGGGAGAGACTGGGCTGGGAACGGGCTGGGAACAGGGCTGGGGGTCCCTCGGGATGGGGATGGTGATGGCATGTGGGGATTGTACGGAAAACCCCGCTCTGAAAAGCCAGTGTCCATAAAGGAGACAGAGGAGTGCAGCAGCTTTAGTCGGATAAAGGGAGAGAGGCCACCGGGGCACACGCCCCCGGGGATTTCTCGCTCGAGGTTTTAGAGGGCGCAGCCTCCTTTTATCCCAAACTCCCGGCCGTACCTTGCCCTCTTCCTTTCCCCATTGCTGAGGTACCAGGAAGGTGCAGCCATCCCAAACTGCCTACCGCATATCCCCCCTTAAACATGTCCTTTCTCCCCCAAAGTTCACAAACTCAGCCTTGTGCTCCATTTGGCTGTTTCTGGAGCCAAACTGTCTGGCTCCGGGACAAACCTGCTACTCAAAGTTGGTAGAGACATTAAGCCCCTTTTCAAAGACATTAACACCCATCCCCTCACCCATGGAATTGTTTGTAAAGACATGAGCACACATCTTCCCTATCGGGAATAAGGATGGGGTGTGGGAATGGGTTTGGGGATGAGAATGGGAATGGGGACAGGGTATGGGAATGGGGACAGGGTGTGAGAATGGGGATGGGGATGAGAATGAGAATGGGGACAGAGTGTGGGGATGGGGATGAGGCTGGAGATGAGGATGGGATGGAGGTGTGGGGACGGGGATGGGGTGTGAGGGTAGGGATAGGTGCTGGGTGGGGGATGAGGATGGGGATAAGCAGGGATGGGATGTGAGTGTGGAGATGGTGTGGGGTTGCAGGTGGGCATGAGGATGGGGATGGAGTGTTGGAATGGGGATGGGGTGCAGTGATGAGGCAGGGGATGGGGATGTGGCTGGGGATAAGGCTGGGGATGGGATCTGAGGGCCTTTGGGTGGAAGCACTTGTCCATTTGAGCAGTGGGAGCTGTGCTGGAGCAGCAGCAGCAGCCAGGGAAACAGTGGGATTTTTCCAGTGGTACAGCTCGGACACCACAGCCAGCTCACCCGGCTCTCCTGGCACCTGTGGTTGAAATCAAACCGAGCTCTGTAGCTCAGTTCTTGTGCTGGTGCTTCAAGACAAACTCGGTACCACTGTACATCCCAGGTGACAGATGGATTTTTCTTTTTAATGAGGAGTGGCTGAAGCTGAACTGGGATACAAAGCAGATTCATATCTTCCCTCCTTCTGGGGGTGCCAGGCACAGAAACAAGTCTGGAGGCTCTAGCCTGACATGGCACCTGTGCCTTGTGGTTGTTCATGTTCATGGAGTTGTTCAGCTTGGAGAAGAGGCAGCTCAGGGACCTCACTGAGGCCTTTCAGAACTTAAAAGGGGCTTATAAAAAAGCGTGAGAATAACTTTACATGGTCACATAGTGATAGGACAAGGGGAAATGGTTTGAAGTTAAAAAATGAGAGATTTAGATTAGATATTAGGAAGAACTTCTTCCCTGTGAGGGCAATGAGGCCCTGGCACAGGGTGCCCAGAGAAGCTGTGGCTGCCCCTGGATCCCTGGAAGTGTCCAAGGCCAGGTTGGATGGGGCTTGGAGCAACTTGGGCTAGTGGAAGGTGTTCCTGCCCATGGCAGGGGATTGGAATGAGATGATCTTTAATAATCTTCCCAAACCCAAATCATTCTGTGATATCATTCTGTGTTTCTCCTTGCAGGTGTTGTGGCAGTAACACAGCACAAACTGCTCTCCCAGGACATTCATCTGAAAAACAGCAGAATAAGAAGAGTAAACAATAAATCATTCCTGAACAAGGGAGCTCTGAACTCAAAAATCTTGACGTGGAGACGTTATCTGAGCGTTACTGAGCTGTTGCTGTCTCTAAGCAATGGCTGCCCAGCTCAGCACCACGTGCAGTGAATAACCACGGATGTTCTGCTGCTCCTCTGACAGCTTCCACTCCCCAGGAAAACATCCCACTGCTGCAGGGCTGCCTTGCTTCACAGTCGGACCATCCCTGCTGAGGGTTGCTGCTTTGGACACATTCCACCATCCCAGGTTGCTCCAAGCCCTGTCCAACAGGGCCTTGAACACTTGCAGACTGAATTCTGAGTCCAAACGTTTATAAGGAAAAAATATTTCCATCTACACGTCAGCAGTGATCTACCCAGTGGTGCAGGAGAGAAACAAAAAGCTGATTTTTCTCTTGCCACAACCCCAGCTGTAAGAAATGTGAACAATGAGGCACAGAGCACCACAGAAGTTCCAAAGAAAACAAGGTTACATGCAGACAGGCTTGAGCCAGATAAGCTGACACAATCTGTATCCCATATGAGAAGCTTTGCCAGGGAATTTGAAGCCAATCTTTGCTTCCATTTTTAAGCAGAAAATCCTTACGTTAAAGAAAAAAACTGTAGAGAAAAGCATGGGCTGAGTATTTGGGGCAAAAGAAATAAAAATAAACATGCATCACTGAATACTGGAGTGTTGGGAGAATCTTTTCCGTGTTTAACACTGCAAACAAACAATCAAAAACCACACAAAACAACCAAATGCAGGGCACAGTCTGAAATGGCAGCATGGTTTGGATATATTTTAAGGTTTCCTTCCTCAGGGTGCTGTGGGGCAGGGTCAGCACACATTAGAAATGGCACACGCAGGGTCAGGCAGCCCAGCCAAGGGGATCAGACAAACTCAGGCAGTGTTCCCTAAATCCCAGGGAGCTGTGCAAGTGCCAGCCAACACGAGCGGGGCCTCACTGTGAAAATACCTTGCAGTTATTTCACTGAATGGGTTTTTAGGCTGTATTAAATGCAAATTCACATCTTCTTGCCATGGCATGGGGGTTAGAAAGAGGCAGGGCACTCATCTACTCAGGTCCCCACAGCACTCAGGAAAATGTGATTTTTTGACTGACCCTCTGTTTGAATTATCCTGCCAGCTGCAGAACAAAAGACTGCTTTATTAGATTGCTTGCTTTCAGGATTTGCTTAGGATTTAATGATCCTAGCCATGACTGGGAAAGAACAGAGCATGGCAGATACTGTAACTTGCCCTAAAATTTTAAATGAAACTAGAAGAGAGCACATTGACATGCGAAACCCTTGACAGCTTTCTGGATGAATACAAGTTGGCATTTGGTGGTTGTGTTAAAATAGACATAATGGCTTGTTAGAGCTCCAGTGTCTTCACCAATACTTCCTGAGTGAGCAGGAGGGCTGGACACAAATCCTGGGTTCAAAAGGCCACAGTGCTTGTTCCAAGGTAAATAATTGTGAATTACTCAAGTGACAGCACACAGCTCTGCCTGAAAGGAAAGGTACACCCTGGTCTGCAAGAGAAGGCTCTGACAGGTTTTATGCCCTTCACAAACACATATTTATGGTATGTGAATGCACCTCGTGTGTCTCTGAGTAGTGGAGTTTATATCTGAAGGCAGGTTTAGATGAAAGATTGGAAAGAAGTTGTTCCCTGTGAGGGTGGAGAGGCCCTGGCACAGGGTGCCCAGAGAAGCTGTGGCTGCTCCTGGATCCCTGGAAGTGTTCAAGACCAAGTTGGAAAGGGCTTGGAGCAGCCTGGGCTAGTGGAAGGTGTCCCTGCCCGTGGCAGGGATGGAATGGGATGAGCTTTAATGTCCCTTCCAACCCAACCCATTCTGGGATTCTGTGACCTTAGATAGGCAAACAGTGAATCCAAAGCATTGCAGAGTGGGGGAGGAGTGTAAGATCAAAACCTCAGCACGTTCAATTTTACACCTGCCCAGGAAGCACAGCCTCAGTGAGAAAGTGCTGGAGGAGACATCAGTCACTTTCTGAGTGGAGATTTGATGCCTTAGCCACGATAGTGAACCATGACACTGCTGTGCCAGCGGCTGGCAAGACCAGGTAGCTCAGGATCTTCTGTAGCAGCCACATTTCTATCCCACACTGTCAGAAGGGAGACAGGATGTCACGAGAGATGTCATTAAACATTTTGTGTCACCAGCTCATCAGTGCAAGACCCTGGCTGAGCTCTACATTCACACAGTAATGACAGTCTCCAAATCACATTGTAATGCTAATTTAATTTCTTCCCAAAACATCTGCGATGGAGGAATACAGGAAACAAAACCTTAAATTTGCATTCCCTAGGAATTTGGGAAGCAGATTCGTTAACCTCTAGAGCAGTTTATTTATTACTGTAGCAGGAGGTAAATCCTTCTATTTGCTGTACATTATTGCAGAAGAACATGTCATAATTTTTAATCTAAATCCTCAATCTTGTGAGCATTTGATGAGCACATGGGAGGTTTATTTGTCTGACTGTTCTCCCTGAACTGAATGCACCCATGCCTTTAAGAAATTTAATCCTGGCTCGTTTAAATGTGCTCAGGATATAGGGTTTGTTTTAATATGAGAAGAATCATTAAATAATTATTCAGCTTTTTCATATTCATGTTAATGGTTTCTCGTTAATATATAAATACTATCACAAGGGCAAAGGGACGGGGATACTGATTCAGATGGAATGTGTAAGTAGTTTTCAAAAGTATCCAGAAGCACATGTCAAAGAAAGAATAAGTGATACTTCTCCCACGAACTAGAGCTTCCAACTGCTTTCATCCCAGAGAATTCAGTGAACTTTATGTGGTTTTTCTACTTGGTAATCCTCAGCAGGTCTCTTCAAAGTCCTGTCTTAATTTCCCTTTTAACCCAGGAAAGCTTTCGACATCCACAACCTCTGGCAAGGAGTTCTAAGGTTCAGCTGCCCACAGCATGAAGAAACATCTCTTCTTCCCTTGTATTAATATTGAAACATGCAAATTCACACTGACCTTCTTTCCTATGTTTGTTATTTGAGGTTTTTTTAATTATGAATTTACCCTGAGTTCTCGTGTTTTTGCCATGTTATCATGGCTTACATACGGATAATTTCCATTTTCCTGCTGTCACTGTCTCCAGAACGCTGAGCAAACCCGGAGCCTCTGGGCTCCCTCTTCCCCTCCCCGGCTCACACTCCAAGGACAAAGAAAGCAGCCGGATCCTCGAGGCAGCCCTCAGCAGCTTTTCACTTTCTGCCCAGGTTTTACAGGAGGTAAAAGTGGCTTGAGGTGGTCTTCTGACACCCTGCTGCTCATCCGTGTCCCGCTCTGCCACGAAGGTTTTGGTGAGGAAAGCTGTGAGGCGGATCAGAGACCGGAGCCAGAAAAAAGAGAGGATGCACCTACTCCTCCCTGTGAGCTCTGTCAGCTCCGTGCTCGGGTTCAGAGCAGAGCCCCGGGGCAGGCGGTGCAACCAAAGGAGCAGTTCAGGAGGAGGTGAGAGTGTTTTAAGCTTTGAGGAGGTTTCACGTTACGTTCACCCTGGAGTCAAGCAGCAGCTCGGAATATTTTTATCAGCAGGGAGCCCCGAGTACTTTGACTTTTAAAAGGCTGAGCAGCACAAGCAATAAGCCAGATGCGCTTTCTGTCTGCTAAATGCAGCCCCATCACCGGGGTTTCATTCTGAGCCCATTTGCAGTCCATGTGAAACCGGGACTAAAGGGCACGATGCCTCTGGAAAGGGAACTAATAATCAATTACACATTTATATTGGCAGAGAATCCCACCATTTTAATACTGAAATGAACGGGGTGGAAAGAAGCTTTGATTTTTTAATATTACTTCCTACTTCCCTCTGCCGGGAAGAGCTGCTTGGCAGGGCAGGGCAGGGCAGGCAGAGCCGTACCTGCAGCGCAGCTCAGGCAAGGACCAGGGGCAGGGCATTGTGCTCAGGCCCAGGGCTGGCAGGTTCACGGGCAAAAACTCCGAGCAGGAATTCTCAGGTTTCCAAAGCAGCCTGATCCAATATTACAGCTGCCCTGTGCCAGGGCTGTCTCTGAGCACCTGCAGCTAAACCCCGGGAGGGGCAGGGAAGAGGCTGCAGAACCTGCTGGTGCACTCAGGGCTGTGACAGTCACCTCCCTTCCCATCGCTGTTTGTCCCCACACCTCCCAAAGGTCTCGCTTTGGAGAAGCTGGTGTGAAATCCTTGGTGCACAGACATCGTCCCTCCCAGGCCAGATTCACCTCGAGGTATCCAGGGGCCACCGGTTTGGGGTGCAGTGATGGATGTGCAGATATTCCCAACAGGCTCTGCCTGGGTTGGGATCACACCAATGGGGCAGCCAGCAGGGCAGTGGCGTGGCAGCGTTTCTGTCCCCTTCAATGACCTGTCAAAGGGCCACAAAGATGCTTCCAGGGCTGGAGCACCTCTGCTCTGGAGCCAGGCTGAGAGGCTTGGAGAAGAGAATGCTCCAGGGAGAGCTCAGAGACCCCACCCAGAGCCTAAAGGGGCTCCAAGAGAGCTGGAGAGGGACTTGGGACAAGGGGCAGGAGTGACAGGACAAGGGGGCTTCCCACTGCCAGAGGGCTGGGTTAGATGGGATATTGGGAAGAAATTGTTCCCTGTGAGGGTGGGGAGGCCCTGGCACAGGGTGCCCAGAGAAGCTGTGGCTGCCCCTGGATCCCTGGCAGTGTCCAAGGCCAGGTTGGATGGAGCTTGGGACAATCTGGTCTAGTGGAAGGCCCCCCAAGGCAGGGGGTGGCACTGGATGATCCCTTCCAACCCAGGCCATTTTGGGATTCTATGAAAGATGTTGGCACTCATCTGGAACTGTGGCTGAGAATGAGGGGGAGAATGCTGTGTCCAAGGCAGAGGCCTAATCCTGGGAGTGCAGGACAGAGACTGAGCACTCAGGTGCTGCAGAGACCTAGAGGGGAATGGAAATGCAGGTGAGAACCCATATGAGCCTCCTAACGTGGGCTTGGTCCCACAGCACATGGGCAAGGACAGCACAGCAGGTCCAGTGAGAGTGGCCAAGAGCCCAGCAGATGCCAGGCAAATCCAAATCATAGAGGCAGGTCCAGGAAGCCAGGAGCAGGTCAGGATCAGCAAGACACAAGGCAGGGCACAGAGAGATGTCAGCACCTCTCAGGCAAGGGAATGAGCTTCAGTGCAGCTCCTGAAATACAGGAAAGAGACCTCAGACAAGTCCTCCCACACAGCACAGAAGGACCCAAGGCTATGGCTGAACCTTGTCAGAGCTCCCCCCAGCACAGGCAGCCACAATTCCAGGGCAGGGAGGAGGCTTTGGAGCTCAGTGGTGCATGCAAGGCCCCGATGAAGTCTCCCCTCTCCCTGCACATCCTCTTGTCACGCTGCATTAACATTTAAGACCAGACACAGGCCAGGAGCCTCTCCAACTAACCAGGACTGTGAGGGAGATGTTTGCAGCTTTGTGCTCCTTAAAAAAGAGCCTGCCTCTCTCTGTTCCCTCTCCCCCTGTCATTCACAGCATCTTCAGGTTTTAAAAGCTGTCAGCTGCTTCACACTGGAGAACTCGGGTGTTTCTTGGGAACTAACAGGTCACTCAGCTCTGCATAAATGCTATGACCGTTCTACCACTAAAGAGCTGTCATTATTCCTCCTCCTCCTCCTCCTCCTCCTCCTCCTCCTCCTCCTCCTCCTCTTCCTCCTCCTCCTCCTCCTCCAGCAGTGCTGTGGCAGCTGAAAGCACTGACAGGGCATAGTTTAAAAGCTCAGGCATTTTTCTGCCCCACAAATAAGTTAATTGACTGTATCTCTGCCTGTAAATGAAGAAGGTCAGGGTTCATCCTCTGACCTGAGAGCAGGGCTCCTGTTGATGTGGCTGAATTGTGCTCCTGTTCTGCCCCCAGCACAGGCTGGCTCCTTCCTTCTGCTGACCAACGGGAGCTGCTGGTCCATGGCTTTCTCAGACCATGCCTGAGCCAGCCAGGAGATGCCAACAGCATCCCAAAGCAATGCCAACAACTGCACAGTAACAGACGAGTGTCCATACCAGTGTCTGACCATCTTCACTGGTTTGTAGGTGTCCCTGTAGTCCTTTGGGTGGGTATGTACCTAATTCTTTGTAAGACTCGATCCTAAAAGCTGTCTCATTTTCTCCTCTGATTCCCAACTCAGAAAGGGAGAATTTTAAAGTACCTGCCATCCACAGGTCGCTGACTTTTACTTCCCCCTCTTACATGACAACTTGCCAGACTCAGTGGAGAAATACTTGGAGAAAAATCCAATCCCAAATGAGGTCAGATGGGACAATTTCCTTCATCCCTTTTAGCTCTCAGTATCTGAGGATGTGGGTGCTGATACTTCTATCTTTTCCAGGTGGTTTCTTTTTGCCTGACCTGTGTCACTGATCAGCCTGGCTGAGCTGGAGGTCCAGCTTTTCCCTCAGTGCCAGCATGTAGGAATGCATCACTTCAAAGAGGCAGGAATGACCTTGGTTTGCAGCATCTCGCTGTCCCCTGTGGCACTGTCAGACACCAGATAAAGAGCCTCTGTGCTTGATGAGTGCTCTTGCTTTCTCTGAGCCAGAAAGAATATTTCAATTTCACAGCCTGAGTTTCCTTTGTTAACCCTTCCCCACCTGCTCTCAGGGTATTTTCATTCTCCCCAGTCTCCAAGAAGATTCAGACTGCAGGTCATATTTGACTAATTAGCAGTAGGCAAATATGCAGTTTTATAATGTTCAAAGAACCTTTTTTCCCCCGGGGATTTTGAGGATTAGTGATTTAGAGTAACAACATCATCCACCACACAAATACACCCTGCTGTAGCACCGTCATGCTGAATGCACAGCACTGGAGAGCTGCAAATTTAAAAAAAGCTTATCAAAAGTGGCCCGGTATAATTAGAGGAGGAATTGAGGTCTGGCAGCAGCAGCCAGGAGCACCAGAGCACACAGCCCCTCTAAAATGCTGTTGTTTAATGAATCCTGAGGACAGGATTACCACAGGAGGAGGGACTGTGGCACCTCCAGTGACACTACTGGTGTAACACATCCTGCTCATCCAAAGAGAGAGTAACAGTGGTGTCACTGCTCCCTCCACGCCTGCTTCATGTCCCTTTGAGGTGTCTCATGGGTTCATTGAATCATTTAGATTGGAAAAGATCTCTAAGATCACCAAGTCCAACCATTAACCCAGCACTGTCACGTTCACCTCCAAACCATGTGTCCAAGTGCCACATCCACCCATTTTTTGAACACTTTCAGAGAAGTGTTTTACTACAATGTGTAAAATATGAGGTTTTAAGGTTTAAAATTCTGGAATAATGGAAAACCAAGGAAAATCCCAGCTTGCTTTCCAGAGCAAAGGTAATTTGTAGATATCATAACAGGAGAGTAGAGCAAAAAAATATGAATCCTTGAAAATAATTCTTAAAAAGCACCCCAGCTGTGTTTGCTTTAAAAATCTTACAGGCTTTAATTTGGGTTTAGGATCATTTGGGGTTGGACTTGGGGGATGAGCATCTGGAGGTGATGTAGCACAGATACCACAGAAACTGGGCCACAGAAGGGACACCTTCCACCATCCCAGGGTGCTCCAAGCCCCATCCAGCCTGGCCTTGGACACTTCCAGGGATCCAGGGGCAGCCCCAACTTCTCTGGGCACCCTGTGCCAGGGCCTCACCTCCCTCACAGAAACTTTCCCATCTTGCTCCCACATCCATTAAGACTGCACTCCAGCCTGATCCAGAGAGCTGCTTCCTGAGCGATGCCCACACATCCCTTGCATCCTGCAGAGCAAATATTTGGTGGGTATTAAGCAGGGAAGGATGTAGAAAATGACAATGTACTCACATTCACACAACTCCCAGAAGTCAGGGAAGGAAGCTCAAGCTTACAAGTGGTTGCAATGTTGTTTTCTCAATTTTCCTCCGAAGAGCCCACATTTCACTGCTCTCAGCAAATGATGCCTCTGCTCACAGATATTGTTTCTCCCAGAAACCTCCCTTCTAGGACAAAGCTCATTCAACCGTGGCACTACAGCACTCCCGTTACTCCTAAACCAAATTAACTTGTCTCAGTTTTTACACATCGGAAACCACCAGTGCTGGTAACAGCCCATAAAACTGCAAGGGAGACACCAAAGCACCGGGAAAATTATTCAGAAAGTCTGCTCCATTAGGGAGAGAACAAACCAAAAGAAAATCACCGGCCTCAGGAACAGAAAATGGGCTGTGTCCCTCAAACACGATGCTTGCTGGGAATAATGTGGCATATTCATGCTGACTTTTGCAAACGCTGCAATTACTGTCTGGCTGCCCTAAATAGTCACATTTATCTCGGGAGACTTTCTCTGCTCTGTATGATTTTTCACGGCTCTTCCTCGGAGCTGTTTGCTCCCCAGCAGAGTTGTTTACATGCTCGTTATTTTTATGGTTTTCCCCTTCATTTCCCTGTAAGTAGAATGGCAAATAAAAGGTGTAGAGAGGGTGTGAGCGAGTTCCTGCCAGGGGTCAGTGGCAGCTCAGTCAGGCCAAGCAGCAGAAGGTGGTTTCTGACAGCAGGTTCATCCTACAATTGTTTGAGACAAGTCAACGGCTGAGGTTGATTTTAGAGAAGGAAAATGATTGATGTGGTGCTCTGGCAGGAAAATGGGAAGAAAATTAAGGCAGAGACACAGTTTTCTTTCCAGAAGTGAATTGTTTTCACCTCAGAATTAAAGGACACATTATTCCCATTTATAGCACCAGCAGAATTCGATTCAGCCATACCTTACTTGTCAGTGCCAGCAGGGATGCAGGAGAAAATGTGGCCATGGAGATGTGATTAAATACCCTTTAATGAAGTTTTCCAATTATTTTCCTTGGCTCATATGTTTTAACTAGACGCAGGTGCATCCAGTGTTTGGGTCAGAAATTATACTCAAAACCTTTTTCTATTCTGTGGGTTTCAGTTTGGTCAGCTCTGCAGGTGTGGGCCAGCAGCACTGAACTGGCCAGCACTTTATAGAATGTGGAAGAAACATTTTCTAGTGCAGCCAGGATCTAAAAGCCCAGGCATAAAGAGTCATAGAATGGAATCACAGAATTGTTTAGGTTGCAAATGTCTTCTAAAATTGAAATTAACCATTAACACTGCCAAGGCCACCACTAAACCATGTCTCTAAGTGCTACATCTAGACATCTTTTAAATCCTTCCAGGAATGGTGACTCCCTCACTTCCCTGGGCATCCTGTTCCAATGCCTGACCACCCTTTCCATGAAGAAATCTCCCCTAATACCCAATCTAAACTCTCCCTGGTGCAACTTGAAGCTGTTTCATCTCATTCTGTCACTGTTCCCTGGGAGAAGTGACCAAGTCCCACCTGGCTGCCCCCTCCTGTCAGAGAGTTGTAGAGAGTGAGAAGGTCCCACCTGAGCCTCCTTTTCTCCAGGCTCAACAGCTCCAGTTCCCTGGGGTTTATCTGCAAACCTCTATGTAGGTTTACAGCTGTTTCTTGCCTCAGAATCTGAGGCTGAATCTGTGAAGCCACTATTTTATTGATCCTGATTTATGTTTATAGACATTGTGTGAGTTTATTACTCCTTCATTTACCTACATTCATTAACACTTCCACATCTCACTGTCTAGTTAGATATCAACTGGCAGCAATAACTTCACGGCTGGATTTTCCCTCATTCTGTTCCTTAATTCACAATAAAAGCTTCATTATTATTGTGATGGTAAAAGGCTTAGTTATTCATTATTACTCTCCCAAAGGCCAGGCAGATCCCCTGGACAAGCACTTGGCAGATTGGAACACCAGGACTAAATCTAATAGGGTGATGCAGAATGTAACAGAAATGATTTCCCAGCTGATCCATAATCCTGCACCAGAACAGCAACATTCATCTGTCTTTGACTGACAGGAACACGTGATTTGATCAGGACATCCAAGCTGCAGGCACAGGATACCTCACCTACATGACACCTGCAACAAGATGATCTGTAAAAGGTCTGTTCCAACTCAAACTATTCTATGATTTTTCAAATCTCTGTGTGGTTTCTCACATGGCCAATTCTAATTTCTCACACTGAGAGGGAAGTTTTGGCATGCACTGGAAGGAAGCAGGCTGGAGGTTGGCTGCTTCCTGGTTCACATTTTATTTACATGTTTCCATTCAGGTTTTACTTTAAGCTCCTGTCTTATGTTAAGGAAAATTCTTCCTATGCAGAGGCATAAATAAGATTTTAACTACATCATGCCAGAGTTTTATATATCTCTGTCTACCAAGATATCTTTTAGTATCAAATTAAGTGAGGCACTGAATTCCCAGCACAGATATTTTGCTGTTACTGCAGGAAAGAGAAATCGTCATTCCCAAACAGATCGATGCAGTTTCCTGTCTCTGACAGTGGCCAGTGTTGAATGTTTCAGAGGACAACATAAATCCTTCCCTTCTTCCAACCTGCTCTCTCTGTAAGTGCACACACTGCACTTAATTGTTCAATCCGGAAAAAGAATCTCTTCCTAACCTTAGCTGATTGTAATTGCATAGAGCTTTATTTATATCAACATCAATATTCATCTGGATGGTTATTATCAGCACTGCTACCAGGAGGCACTGCATGTTTTATTACTGCTGTTCTCTAAAGGCACTGTGCCAAGCGAAGATTTCTGGTAATCCTTCATTCCCCCTATAGAAACCGCCCACTTCTTTGCTGGAACTCCCTGCAGGAATCCATCCTGCCTGTTCCCACAAGCCAGAATTTCATAGGGTCATAGAATCACACAATTATTAGGGAAGGAAGGGACCTGAAAGATCATCACATTCCAACCCCCCTGTCCTGGGCAGGGACACCTTCCACTAGACCAGATTGTCCCAAGCTCCATCCAACCTGGCCTTGGACACTTCCAGGGATCCAGGGGCAGCCACAACTTCTCTGGGCACCCTGTGCCAGGGCCTCACCTCCCTCACAGGGAGGAATTTCTTCCCAATATCCCACCTAACCCTGCCCTCTCTCAGTTTGAAGCCATTCCCCCTATTGCTGTCACTCCAGGCCCACGTCCCAAGTCCTTCTCCAGCTCTGCTAGAGTCCCTTTAGGTGCTGGAAGGGGCTCTAAGGTCTCCCTGGAGCCTTCTCCTCTCCAGGTGAACATTCCCAGCTCTCCCAGCGTGGCTCCAGAGAAGAGGTGCTCCAACCTTTGGAGCAGCTCCGTGGCCTCCTCTGGACCAGCTTCAACAGATCCATGTCTGTCTTGTGCTCAGGACTCCAGAGCTGGACAGGGCACTGCAGGTGGAGTCTCAGGAGGACAGAATACAGGGGAAAATCACCTCCCTCGACCTGCTGACCTGAATTTTTCAGTGCCCTCTTTTGTTACAAGGAGTGTTTGTTCATTCCTCAGGTTCAAGCGCAGGGAGCCGTTCCCTTTTGCCTACTCAGATCTCCTGCGAATTCCCTGCCTCTCTGCAGCCATGGCTCTGCCAACTGCTCGGCTTTCCCTTACTGGCACTGCTCTTGCTGTTATTATCACTCTGCTCTGGAGCCTCAGCTGCAGATTCACCGCTTTAACACCAGAACAAAGCACTGTATCAATTAGTTTGACCTCCCAGCTCACAGGGGCCACTACATTTCACCCAATTCCCTTCGCACTGTGCCTTGAATTCTTTATTTTTAAAGCACTGGCAGCTGTATGGATTTATCCGTCCCCGAGATGGCTTTGTGTGGAGTCAGCGTGGTTTCCATATGATTTAATGGTTCAGGATCAGCAGTGCATACAAATGGAGCTGCACTTGTTCCGGGGCCAATTTGGGTCTCGGAGCGATGCAGAGCTCAGCTGGCTCTGCTCGGAGCCAGCTCCAGCCTCTCTGTGCTACATGTCACACCCCTGGAGCAGCAAGTTTGGGACAGCAGTGACAAGGTGTCCCACCAGCGCTACGTGAAGTCATTTCTGGCTCAGCACAGCAAAGCCATGAATCTCTGCCGCTCTGCAGAGCTGCTTCGATGGTCCCCAGCACAGGCAGGGCCCCGAATCTCGGCGTCCATTTGCATCTCAGCTAATTAACAATCCCTCCTGCGAGCCGCGGCGCTGGCAGCGGGCTGCAGAAGCTGTCTGAGCTGAAGCTAACAAGCTCTGAAACACCTGAGCTGACTCAGTTTCAAGCATTTCAAGCTGCATAACAGAGTGTTCTCAGACAATGCTGGGTGAGAATATCGAGCCGCGTTTACACGTCTTTAATAATGCAAAGGCAAAAAGGTAAATAAAATTTTAGGGGAAAAAAGAAAGGGAAAAATCTAGGGGAGAGGAATCATCGTGCCATGTTCCCCTCAAAAAGCTATTAATTAAATATTAGTTTGAATCAAAGAGATCCTGGGGATATTACACTTCACACCAAGCCTCTTACAGGGCTGTGTGGCTGCCTCCAGCAATACACAGGAATTTTCCTTTTCTACTCACTCAGTACCATTTTTTATTTCTAATCTCTGCCTCGTTGTCACTTCTGAACAAGAGCAGGCTTTTAGGCAAAATTGCCTTATTCCTTTTACCGACAGCAGACCGATAGAGGCTGTCAAAGTCCCCACCAAAAGCCCTCTGTTGTCACCCATTCCGAGAGCTCAGGATTTAATACGGGAGACAAGAGGCACAGGGAAACAGATGGGAGATGGCAAGAACACAGTAACACAAACATTCTAATTTTATTGGAAAGGGTAAAAACTCCCTAGTGCTGCTGTTCTGTAGCGTGTCCCACTTACTGGGCTTCCATGCAAGACTCCACATGCAGAACCAGACATCGTATCATTAACCTCCACAATCTCCTGCGGCACCAGGTTTCACTGGTTAATTACATGCTGGATAAACGAACCTCTTGTTTTTGACCTAGTTTGAGTGTTACTGAGTGGGTAAATCACATCTGATAGGAGGTAAGACACTTCTGCCTTTGCATAAAGAATAGTTTTGATTGCTAGCAAGACATCAGGGAGGGGTTTTTTTCATAATTCTGAATTATAACCCCTTGAGGTAAATGAAAAAAATAATCACTTTGGGGTTGGGATCAGGCCACGTGGGATTTTGAGACATTGACAAGACACCGACCCACACATCAGGCATTTAGTGGTTAAGGAAATGTAAAATCATCAACCCCTTTATCTACACGCAGTAGAATATTTATAAAATTGAGGTATTTTTGTAAAATTGTTTGGGGAGAACTCATATTAATGCAAGCAGGGCAGCAAATAAGCACATAGGTTCACAGGAAGGTTGTGGAGGCAGGGATCATCCTGCAGCAGCTCAGATAAAACGTGGATTTCAAGGCCTGAGGAAGCCACAAGCACAGGAATATTCCCTGCCCCATAAAGCAATTCACACATAATGGATTAATGAGTTGCTGATATTTCTATCACGCTGGGGCAGTCATTAACAAATTCTGTTTACTGCCTGGATAGCAGATGGGGCCACCTACTCATGCCAGGGATGGAAACACTCCTAAAGCTTCAGGGCAGGATGGGGGGATGCTCAGTAATCCTTCGGGAAGTGTGTCAGTGGTTCAGGTATTTAGTGGGTTCACAGGGAATCCCGGGGGAAAGGGAAGCCTGAGTGAAGAGAACCACAGGCAACATTTGGATGGCTGAGGTTACAGACATCCCTGTACCCTGTCCAAGTGTGTCCCCTCTTTTCCTTCCCAGCAAAAGCCCCAGGATAAGAGTTTTGTTTGAGACGTGCCATTTCCTCCCCTTTAGCTCTCTAAACTCAAATGCTGACGTGGGGATTTTTTAATGAAGCCCCTTTTCACTGTTTCCATTTGCTTAACAGATAAACTCCCTGTCAGCCTTTAATTTCATGTGTGCTCAGCACCGAGGCTTGGTGTAATTAAAGCCCCTTTTCAGTTATTCTGGTCTGCAATATTTACTTTTCATAACAAATACCAAAGAAATGGCTTTGCATGACTGACTGACTGAAGGAAACACTCCAGGTGCTCGTCTGTTCTTCAGTAACACAAGCTTTTTTAATTTAAATGTAAAATTTTCTGTCTCTTTTTTTATCTTTTAATGCTCAAAACCTCAGTGACCCCCGTGAACAGCTCTGAGTCAGTTCTTCTCCTGGTGCCAACACTTCGCATCCCTCCTGGAGCAGAATCTGCACGGAACAGTGAAGAGTGAGATTTTGAACAAGCAGCTGTGAATTTGTCTCACAAAAGTATTTTGAGCACCAGCCCCTGAACCCAAATGCCCCAGATAATGAAAACCTTTGTTGGAAATTCCTTCTCGTCCTTAAGTAACAAACTAGGTAGGGAAACACTCAGCACCAAGGAGCAGAGCAGAGGTTTTTCAGGCACTAGACCCTCTACCAACAACTTGTTGCTCAGAAAAAAAAAAACCTCATTTCCCATTGCAGTCTCAGGTTCCACACATGGAATTTGCAAAAAAAGACAAGGAAAAGCCTCCACAAATACCTAAACAAAAGCTGCTTAGTTCAAGCTTTCATGGCCACATGGAGACTAGTAGTTATTACGGCAATCAAAGACACTTTGGAAATTAAAGTCTGTGCCCCAGTTCAAGCAGTTTTACCCCAAAGTGCCCACAGGCTCTGGAGCTGCTTTGCAGGGACTTTGCAGCCTCCTACTTTTTTCAGCCTCCCAGACCAAGAGGGCTCTGTGTCAGGAAAGAATTTAGCTTCCAGCCAAGACTTGTCAACGTGGATTCTTAGGCATGAATTGTACCACCAAGAAATCTCTAAAGATGATTTGAGGTAGGATAAAGTCGGATCCGCGGCTCTCGGTGTGCGGATCTCAAGTTGTGTCTTGGACTGGAAAATAAACCAGAAATTTTTAGCCTATAAAAAGAGGGAGTTTCACAAATTTATGGCTTATCAGAAACTGGAATGATACAGAAGCAATAATTATTCATAACCGTGCTGAGTGTGACCCCCCTCACACCGCCTACACCCAGAGCCACTGCCATCAAAGGGGACTTTGTCACTGCTTCAATGGACACAGGATGTGAGCAGAGCAGCATCTGCAGCAGCTCCCAGAGAGGAACACGAGGAAAAAAAATCTTCATTTGTAACTCAGTGTTTCATCTTTCAAAAGACCAGCCTCAGATGTGCTTTGGAAAGTGGTTTTTTGGGTATCTTCTTCTGGGTATCTTTTTCTTCCACCAAGCTGCATATTTATCAGCTCTAGTCCTAGACATGATCTTAAGAGCTTATCTCCCAAGGGATCAAAACTTCTTTCCAATTTGCTTCTTTATTAAAATAATCAGGGCTTGAAATTAACTTCTTTTTTTTTTTTTTTATTGCTCACAATCTTTGCTATTTCCATCAAGAGCAAGCAGCAAATTTCCATGTCTTTTTTGAGACTTTTTGCTTATTTATTTGCTCATCTGCCTCTAGCAAGTTCATGTTGTGAGGACAGCAAAGCAAGAAACTGCAGGTGAAAGGGAATTAATAATTTATTTGAAGATTAGGGAAATCAAAAAGATGTGCTTTCAAATTTTAATTCTGGCAAGGAATTCCTGCAGACCTCCTGCAACTCAACTTCTCAGTAGCTTTGTTTCTCAGCTACCATGGAAAAGTGAGGCAAATAACACCTTTCTACTTTGTAAGAGCATTTCACAGCTAAATAATTTAGGACCAGACTTGCTACATTTTTTTTTTCTTCACATTTTTTGACAGCTTATCCTGTAAGTATCCCCAAGGATCAGCAAACCAGTGTGACAACTCCAGTGACAAGATTCCTGAGGGACCACTTGCACAATCATGTGTTATTAGATCTAATAAAGAATGACAGAATCTGGCTGTTAAAATTTCAAGAGATGCTCAAACACTATCGTGACAGCAACCATTAAACTATAGATAAATTACATCTAAAACAATCCCACTTTGCTGCATTCCCAACAGCTAAAATATCCTGTGATTTCAGCGTTGCTACTTTATTCTCAGCAGGGTTTTTTTTTCATCTAAAACCTCTGAATTTCTCCTCAGACAAGGACATAATTGCAGATACTGCTGCCAGGTAAAATTACTGCACAGTTCTGGTTTGTACAACTTCTGGGAAGAATTGGAAATAATTTGCTCTTCAAGTGCTGAGGACTAAGTGTCCTTCCTGGTTAGAAAGAAACAAAACTTCTTTCTGGAATTACTAATGGTACTGCTACGAGAGTATTTATACAAATTAAATTAATAAACCAAACTGTTTTAAGCTTCTGGACATCCTCGGTATGAAGTAACTTGGCCTGAAGGATGTGTTAGACTGAGGATTTACAGTTTTAATTCTCTTTGCTAAACAGTTTGTCGCTTCAATTTCTCGTTACCACTTCCACACTCCAGCATGGTCCAACATCTCCAACGCGGAATAAATAACCTATGGCCTGCTCCAATCTTTAAAATGTATTTGGTTTAAATTTTTTGAGGTTTCTAAGACACGGCAAGGCTGAGGCTGAGCAAGAGGCAGGATGATCCCAGGCTGGTAGCAGCCACGTTCTCATCCTGAGGGAACACATTGCAGGGAACATTTCCCATACATAATCTTCTGGGGGTTTATTTATACGTGCAAAAATATTTTACTTTCACAAAGAGTCGTCTTAGACACCTCAAATTAAAGGGATGAAAGAGCTGGGGGGGTCCCTCAGCTCCACAGCCCTGCACGGCCATAAGGGTGAGGGGTCAGGGCAGTGAGATACCCAACCACGGGGGTTATTTCTTATTTAAAGGTTATTTATCCTGTTATTTATCTACTGTGTTTATTCTAGAAAGGTTATTTATGATGCTATTTACTCTCCTTATGTATTCTGTCAAGACCCTTCCTCCTCTCCGAGCCGCGTTCAAAGAGGTGGGCAAGCAAATCTCCTCTCCCGTTTTTACAGAGAGGGGAAAACACCAGAGGGAATCGAGCCGCTATTTCCAGGATTAAAACTCACAGCCTACCACTTACAGGCAATTACACTTCCCATGGGGGAAAGCGTGAGTTAAGAGTTGGATTTTTTTGTTTTTAACATTCACCGTTTTAAACGCGGCAAAGGGGGAGCTCGGTCACGCCATATCTAGGAGACAGCGGAGCCCCCATCCCCTCATGGCGCCACTCCCTTCCCTCCCCCCCCGCCCCACCCCGGCAAAGTACGAGTTAAGAACCGGATTTTATTTTTCACATTACTATTATTATTTAAACATTCATCATTTTAAAGGCGGCACGGGGGAGGCCCCTCACGGCTCCCCTCACGGCACCGCCCCCCCTGCCCCTCACGCAGAGGGCGGGAAAGCGCGGCGGGCAGGGCGGGCGGGGGGCGTGGCCTGGCGCGGCCATTGAGGCCGGGCGGGTAATGGCGGCCGGGGGCGGCGGCGCCGCCTGGCGGTGGGGCGGGGGGGCAGCGGGGGCTGAGTGGGGCGCGCCGTGAGGGGACAAAGCGCTGGAGCCGCCAGGTAAAACCCCGGGAAAAAGGGAGGGATGGGGAAGGAATGGAAGCGGGTGGGAGGGAGGGGATGGGCCGTGCTGACGGCGGCGAGCCCGGCTGCGTGTTGGCGGCAGGAACCGCTTCCCCTCAGAGCGAGTTTCCCCCGCCGGCCCGGGGTCGGGGCTGAGGCGGAGCCGCCCCGCTGTAATTGAAGCCCTGGGTGGGGAGGGAGGGACGGAGGGAGGGATCGCGGGGGCTCCTTCTGTGCTTTGTGTCCAGGTGGCGAGGCCGAGGGGCGGCCATGGGGGTGCAGGACCGGCCCCAGTGTTTCTTCGAGATAGAGATCAACAGGGAGCCAGGTAAGGCTGCGTTTGGGGCTTTTAAATCACGTTTTTGCCCGAGTAATGGGCCCAAGCCGCTAGCAGCGAGTTTGGCCATTGATGCGTTATTTCTGAGTTACTTTTTAATAACTTCGGATGTTTTCTGGGGTGCTGGATGCTCCTTATTCTCCCTTGAGGTCGATTTTTATTTGCACACATGAATGTAAAGGTTTGGCAGGGCTGGTAAACACTGTTCTGAAGGTAAAAAGCCGTCTGGTGATGTATTATACCTTTTCTGTTATACCTTTGTTATGCCACTTCTATAAACTATGGAAAATCGGGGCAGGCTGTGAGGAGACTGGATATTTACTCCTATAAGTATTTTTAGCGATACATTAATTAAAATTGGGAAGGAATTTAGGAGGTCATCTGGGCTAAATCTTCCCTTGTCCTGCTCAAAATGCGTCTTCTGAATGTAAGGGAAGAACTGGGCATTCAGTCATAGAAGCACAGAAGACCTCACTAGCTGGCCTGCTAAAAAAAACCGATAATGAAAATAAATCCGCCTTTTAACTCATATTTTCCCTGTGCAAGTGTAATGCCTAGGAGTGGTAGGCTGTGAGTTTTAATGCTGGAATAGCAGCTTGGTTCCCTCTTATGTTTTCCCCTCTCTGTTAAGATGGGAGTGGAGATTTTTCTTGCCCATCTCTTTGAACAGGCGTTTATCAATGCATATTAGTTGTGTCACACAAACTCCGTGCTTTATCTTGCTGCCACTTGTCTCCAGAAAAATGAATGTATGTGATGTCTTCATTACGCTTTCACTTTCATTTTCTGCTTCAATGTTTCTCTGAAAACCTTTGAATTAAGAGCTTATATCTCCGACATACCAAATTTCAGCTGCATTTAGGTGCAACTGAAGCCTTTCTAGCGTTTTATTTTCACCACAATTTCAAAAGAGAGGTTCTGTTCTAACTTCAGAGACCTGATAGGGCGTATCTATAAATCTGTTGCTATTGTAACTCCTATCTGAGTTATTTTGACTGACAGTGTGTTTTCTGAATACTTCCAGTGAGGAGATAAGTGGTGATGTAAATGGAGTTTTAACATGTTCTGTTGCTTTAATTTCGGGTGGAATTTACTATGGAATGAGACAACTAAAACGTTTTCAGGTTGGGTAGGTCTCCAGTTAGGAATGGTAGTTTGATGGGATTGATTTATAACAAAGGCAGTTCATTCTTCATCTCATTTGCTGTTAATCTTTTTAGGTTTAGTGTGGGTTTTTTTGTTCTGACTCCATCTGAAGGATCTCTCCCTGCGCTGTTTTCTCTGCTCTTCCTGCACAGGTTGCTGCTCCCATTTCATAATCTCTCTTCCTGCCTCATCCCCTCCTCAGCCTTGAGCTGTGCATCTTGAGTGAAAGTGGATTACCTTGCTTTCCCCCAAACCTATTTGGGTTTGGTGACTGATAGAGCTGTCAGAGAGGAATTGCAGTGTTGGTGTTCTTGGTGGTGCAGAGCTTGGGTTACCTGGAGCAGACCCAGGGCTTTGGCTCTGTTTGTGCCTGGCTGCGTTTATTTTCTCTTGAAAGTAACAGGAATCTCCCAGCTGCACATCAAACTTGGAGCCCTGCTGGTTTCATTGCACCTGACTAATGGCTTGGATTTTTGCAGGAAAAATGCCACTTTGTAAAATTGGTGTTGGGACTTGCGTGCTGTCTGGTGATGCTACTTTATTCTGGTGCCTGTTTATTAATTCACCATGCAAGTCTGTCTCAGGATTTAAGGATATATTTAAAAAGCTTAAATGTTGCTCTCTTAGCTCTAAGATGACCTTCAAAAGCTGAATCAAGTGGTAAATCAGTGCTTCTGGATGACACCAAGCACTAACTCTGAGGGATGTGCTCTCCTGCTGGCACTAGTGAGGTATTCATTTTAACTTTTAAGCTGCCAGCAGATTTCCAAATGAGCATTTTGCTTATTTGACTTCAGTATAGAAACTGATCTACTTGTTCATTTTTAGGCAATGTAGGGAGAAGAGCAGCCCTGCATTTTGTTGCTAGCCAAGAAAAAAGGCCTTGCCCCCACCTTGTGTGCACTGAAAAGCTGAACTAACATCTCCACAAAATGCAGAGAGAAGAGGACGTGCCTCTTGCAGCACTGGAAGCGTCTTTTTGCCTGCAGAACACAAAACTGTGTCATTTTTTACGCTGTAGGTTGCTGGGAGTCCAAAAATGTTCCCCCCAGGCAGCTGCCAAATCCTGGTTCTCCCCTTCCAGGCTTTGCTTGCCCAGTGTGTGTCAGGATACCTGCAGGAATTAAAAGTCAGGTCCGTTTTACTCTAATAAAATCCCTTAGAAAATGCAGGAGTGAATATCTTTGCTTTGGCTGTGCTTCCAGAAGCTTTATTACAGCTTTTGTGTCTATATTTTATTACAGCTACAGAATCTTGGAATAAAGCTCGGTGCCAGCTTGTACTTGCCTCTTGCAGTGGGGCAAACTTTGTTGGCTTGGTGTTTCTGAAGGCTAAATTTAGGCTGCTTTTAATAAGTTGCCTGTTAAGCACTTTTCTTTATGAATGCAGGTTGTGGCTCATAATTTTTAAAGGGCAAATGGAAAATAAATCAGGAAGAAGCATTTATTTTGATACTGGCACAAACAGTGCTTCTCCTTTCTTTTGGACCCCCCTCCCCACCAGTGGATTTGGGCACACAGAGTGTGCACACAGGATTAAACTGCTTACAGTATTCCAAGAATTTCGGGATGGCAGCAGATGCCTATTTAAATAATTCTGTCTTTACTCTGTGAGGCAAAATCCGTGTGAAGCTCCAGCCTTTCAGGTACCGTGATAATTGGAACAGATGTCCCACTAGGATGTCACAGATGCAGTTGGCTGCTGTAGCAGTTCCTGTGGCCATCCAAGATCTTTTTCCCACATCTCCCCTCCTCAGCCCACCTCCTGACTGGCTTTATCCATCAGAAAGTATGTTAAATTTACTCATTTTTGCTTGGTTTCATTCTTATTCATAGAATAATTTTCTTTGTAATATCTTTCCTTTTTTTTTTTTTTTCTCCTGCCTTCTGTTACTGTTTGACCCCTGGCTCATTGATTTGTTCCACTTCAGTTTCTTTCATTCCTGGGGTATGTCCCTTCCCTTATCAGCCAGTCTGGTCTTTCCTTACTTCTCTCTTTCTAGTCACTTTTGCCTGAAGTTTGGTGTATTTTGAAATTTCAGCTGCTATGAATTTATGGGAAATGAGCTCCCCTGCAAAAGTCATTGTATTGTGCCTCCAGTAATAGACCCAGTGATGCCTTGTGGGGTTTTTGTTGCCTTTACTAAAGAGAGAACTATTTTCACCTGGCTTCACATTAACTTTGAATCTTTTGAAGGGAAGAAGTTGTGTATTGGCAGAAAATAGAGCAGCATGAACCCAGAAATTTGGCTGTCCATGAACCCATGGGCAACCAACCCCCTGTGTGTGGGACAGCAGGAGCCAAGGGGGATCCCATATGGAGAAAACCCCTATTGGGATGGGAAGATGGAGACTTGAAAGGAACTGATTGAAGAAAAATTTTCTTCAGAATAATCATGTGGAATTGTTGTTGTCAGTGCAGGATGAAATGAAGTCCCTGAAGACTCCCCTTGAGGTCTGGAACAAGTTAGATGAGTAAATAAAAAGACAAACTGATCAGCTTCCTCTGCCAGGAGAAGGCCAAGTGCTGCCTTTCACTGCCACATCCCTGGGAAACTGAACCCAGGGAATGTTTGTTGTGTGCAGTACTGAAATAAGTTTGGTTTTGTGGAGACCACGGAAGAAGGGAATGGAGGTAACTTCAGGTGATATTTGTGGCAGAATGGGCTTAGGAGAGAGCTGGGGAAAGAAGTTTGTGGAGGTTTTCCTTGCGAAGAGTGCAAGTGGGGCACGGAGGTGTTAACAAAGTGTTAATGTGTCAGCACTACAGGTCCCTGCTCAGGGGAACGGGGCCATCCATTCTTGAAACCCATATTTTAAATAAAATCTATTCTTGTTCCACAGCAACCTTTAATTTCCTTGAAAACTGTAGCCACATTTCTACTTTGAAGCAGTTTTTAAAAAAATTTATCTGCATTAGCGTTCGCAGATTTAAGGATAAACAAATTAATAGAATTCAAATAGGTTCCTTTTAGTGAGCTGTTATTTAAACTTGGATGCAAATCTGTCTGAGCCTTTGGGCCCTTGGCAGCCATCCTGGGCTGTGCATCCCTGTCTTAGTGGTTGTAATCCCTGCTTTCTCCTTCAGCGGGATATTCCTGCTGATGGGGTGGGGAAAGTACCTCTTGTTTGGTTTACTCTAGGAAATTGAGGCAAGTTAAAATCTAGTAGATACAATTTCGAAAAACCAGGGTTATTTTGGGAGTGTGTAGCTGAACTTGATACCTGTGTGGTCCAATTTAATAAAGTGTAGCAAAACAGTTCACACTGCTTGGAAAATAACTTGAAACAGTTTGTGTTTGGCTCCCAAGGTTTTTCCAAAAAGTTAAGCAGCTAAACTGGAGGATTTACCTTTGAAACAATAAACATTTGAAATCAATGATTATTTTAATAAACTTTTCTAGCAGGAGCCCTTATTTCAGTATAGCATGGGTATTCCTACCCTGAATTTTTACCACTTTATTTGAATCAAATATTAGTTCTTCTTCAGCTGGAAAATTGCTAAGGAGTTCAAAAACAAAAGAAAAAAAAATTTATCTTTTAATTTGAAGACAGAGTTCTGAAATTGAATTATTTCTGGTCATTTTGCCTTCTGGTTTCTCTAATTGGTACAGCTCATTAGCTGCAGAGAGCACTTTATCACATTTCCAGGCAGCTTAGATTTTATAGAGGCAGCACTTGCTGTGTGTAATGTACATATTTATTTCACCACTTACTCCAATTCTTTAAAAAATAAGTTCAAAGCCTGCTAACAAATAATACTTTATCAAATTATTGTTTCATAAATAATAGGCAAATGTAATCCCAGCAGTTTTTACTTTAGCCTGGAATTGAGGTGTCTGTGCAGGCTCATTTCTTGCTTAAAGCCAGCTGAAGACTCTGGGTAGGTTTGTGAGCAGCTTTTGCCTACTTGACTGGCTCTTTTTAGCAGTTTTTGTTTGTTTATTTTAATTTACTGTTCAAATATTATGGTTAGTCACAGAGAGCTTGTTCCCTCATCAGATAACTTAACCTTTGCATCAGGGAAATGAAGCTGAAGAAAGCATTGGAAATTCTCTCTCTGCACTGACGGTGGATCATTTCAGAGAAGAGGTGTCTAAGTCTGGGGAAATTAGTAGCATCTCAAATGCTTTTTTTATCTCTGTTATATCAGCAGATACCTCAGCTCCAAGTTTAAAATGAGATTTTTTTTCCTTTGTGAGGGATGAGGCAAGAGAAAGATTTTTAGGTTCCAATCATACATACTTATATTAATTTTTTTTATTAGCAGCTGTTCTTTCATGCATCTTTGACCAAGGTGTGAAAATGTGTTTGATCTTTCTCTGGCACATTTAATTGCCTGTTTGTCAGTGGAAAATATAACCTTTCAGTGATAATGGTATTCATGCAGTTGCAGTAAAATGCAGACAGTAACCCAGCAGATGGATACACAGTGTGTGGTTTGTGTCTCAGGAGCAGACGGCAGCATTTTCTGTGGCTGCGTGGAGCTGGGTAAGCAGTGCTCCAGGATTTATGGAGGAGAGAGCCCTTCTCTTATAAACTGACTCTGTAATCTTTGGATGTTCAATATGTGCATTTCAATTTGTAGCAGTTGAAGGGCATAAAACGACCAGGCTGGATGGGGCATGGAGTAACCTGATCTAGTGAAAGGGTGTCCCTGCCCATGGAACTGGATGATTTAAAGTCCTTTCCAGCAGGAATCATTCTGTGATTTTATGAGCACCTGGCAGACTTTGTTATTGACAAAGCACTGGCGAAAAATACTGCTGAAACCCATGCCTTAGTTAGGAATGTCTCTTTCCATGTTCTGCCTTGTCATCTGCAAAGAACATGAGTTCTTCCAGTGGAACACAGAAGTGGTGATGTCTGCTGCTTCAGGTGCTAAATATGGTGGGTTTTTAAGTAGGGCTTGCAACCAAAATCCTTCTACAATTTATGCCTCAGGGTAAAAGTCCCTTCTGGAGCCTGCAGGGACTAACACCCCTCAGTTATTTGGCTGCTGGCACCTTGGTGAAGCAGCAGCTGGGCTGGAGAGTAGAATGAGGGTAGTGACAGCTTTTTCCCTGGAAAGTGTCGTGTGTTACTTCACACAGTGAATGCAGGAGGAATCTTCTGCAGAGACAGAGTTGGGGCTGCTCAGCCTGGAGAAGAGAAGGCTCCAGGGAGACCTTAGAGTCTTTTCCAGGACCTAGAGGGGCCCCAAGAGAGCTGGAGAGGGCATGGGACATACACACATGGACATGGAGTAATGGGACAAGGGGGAGTGGTGTTCAACTGAAGGAGGGTAGGTTTAGATGGGATGTTGGGGAGAAATTCCTGGCTGGGAGGGTGGGCAGGCCCTGGCACAGGGTGCCCAGAGAAGCTGTGGCTGCCCCTGGATCCCTGGCAGTGTCCAAGGCCAGGTTGGACACTGGGGCTTGGAGCAGCCTGGGATGGTGGAAGGTGTCCCTGCCCATGGCAGGGGGTGGCACTGGATGGGCTTTAGGGTCCTTTCCAGCCCAAACCATTCTGGGATTCTCTTCCATGATTCTGTAAAATCTGGATGGGGCTCTCTGAAGCACTTGGTTGCTGTTCAGTTCAGTGCTTTTGCAGCAGAGGGATGGGAATGGGGCTTGTGCTCCCCTGAACTCTTGGGCTGTAATGAAAATTGATAACTCTTCAGCTAAACTGTCTTCTCTGTTGTGTTCTTTGTAGGAATCTTCAATCCTCACAGCTTAGAATGGTCTCTTTACTTGCAAATAGCACTTGTGTCACAGTGGTAGTTCCAGAATTGCTGTTTGATGGGAAATCTTTGGATATTCCCTATTTCTTCATTCTTTGGACACTTTCCCTACCCATTTCTTTTAGATTTCCCTGCTGTAATGATGAATGCTCAGAGAACATTCTTACTGCAGTTAATGAGATGCAGACATTTCAACAGCTCGAGGCATCTTGAATTTTTATCTAAGATTATCAAGTATGAGTGGTGTTATTTTATTTCCTCCTTCCTGAGCTAACAGTTCACCTTGTTATAATTGTATATATTTGTACAAAGCCTTAAAATTGAATGCAGTTTCTTAGGAGCCTCTCAATTTTATTTTTTTTGGTGACTAAATACTGAATGAAATACATTTGAACTTCAATTTTTTTTTTTTTTTTAAGGAAAGAGAAGTTATTCTTGGAGTAGTTACTTTTTTAAATGATGACGTTTTACCGGTGTGCACCACTAGAGTGTAGTGCTCATTGACAGATTATTACTGGTCTCCTTGTAATCCTGCCCAGTAGTGTGGCTTCTATGGATTATTTTACAACCTGCTGAGATACCAATTTTTTCTTTATTAATTATGTATCTTTTAAAGATTTCATATATTTGAGAGTGATTTATTTTGGGTTTTTTTAGTACCATACATCCCAGCGTGTTGGAAAATAAAATAAGAAATGTAAATCAGTTTTAAAACCATTTTCTTTATATTCAACCACTTTTCAGCAGTATTTTAATAGTTTTGGAAGGTGCATGGCACAACTACCACCAGCAGCAAAGAGAAAATATTTGGTTCATAGTATCTGGCAAGTGGAGCATTAGTCCTGCCTGCCTCCCATCTTCCCTGATTGATTCATTTGGGGTTTTTTAAACTAAAGGATTTTAGGCCAAGAGTGCCAATGCATCTATAATCCCCAGCACAATATGGAACTCAGCCAGTTGGACTTCATAGGTAATGATCACAGGGAAAACTGTGGAAATGTGATTATTAATGTATTTGTATAAACACAGTAATTGGGGAGGGAATTGCTCCAGCTCTCTGAGGACCTGTATTTATGGGAAATCATTTTCAAAATGGAAAAGATCTGACATGATAAACTATTTTAGTAAATCAGCTTGGCTTTCCAGGTTCAAATCACAATGGAATCTCTAGGATTTCTGATTAATTGGATGAAATGATATTGCTTAATGTTCTTTTTTATACAATTATGTTGCTGTTCTTTCTTGCTGCTTGTTTTAATATACACATACTTAAGATGTTTTCTTACTCTGCTTGATAAAATAACCTTTTCTCAGAAAATTACATTTTTAAAACACACAGCTTGATTTACATGCAGATTTGCTTATTCCAAACAGTTCTAAAACTCTAATTTTTTTTTTTTTTTTAATTATTTTCTAGTTGGTCGAATTATGTTTCAGCTCTTCTCAGACATTTGTCCGAAGACTTGTAAAAACTTCCTTTGCTTGTGCTCGGGTACGTAGCTGTTGTTTCAGATTTTTATTGTTGCTTACAATTATTTGTTTGTACCAGTACAAACCACAGCCAGTGCAAGGCCTGTGCCCACCTAGGGGTAAATTATCATGGAGAGGGGATGCTGTCCCATTCTGGACCATATAATCTTCATAAAGCCATCATCAAGCCAGGGTGTTTTTGACAGATGGAGTAGGACAGGGTGATTGTGGCATTGCTGTCAGAAGTAGATTTGGCCCCTGGAAAGGTCCTTTCTGCCCAGACAGAGACAGGCTCCTGCTTTTAAATTCCAGCAGCTGGACTTGCAGGTCCTGCCCACCTATGGAATAAACACGGGCCCATCTGCTGTGGTGCTTTGTCAGGAGCTTCCCTTCTGATCTCAAACGGGCACCACTTGGCACCCAGCTCAAAGTGTGACATGGTGAGCTGCCAGTCCAGGTGTTACCAGGGCAGCTGAGCTCTCCTCTGCCATCCCATTTCCAAGTGATTTGTGGTGCATGAAGAGCTGCTTAGGCAGGAAGGGTGTAAGTAGATGGGGCTCAAAGACAATGATTTTTCTTTTTCCACACAAAATTCCTGTATGTTTAGAGCAAAAAGAATAAGGCCTGAAATGCAGGCATTATACTGGTTGTTGTGGAAAAGTGTCTGAGCTTAGGGAGGTGCTGCAGCTCTTAGCAGTGGAACAACTTGTGTGGCTTTTACCTGGCTGGGAAAGTAATGTCAGTACTGTAAAGGGGAGTGAAAAAAGGGACTGTGACTTCTGGCACAGTCACAGCTCCCATCTCAGTGTCCCAGCTCAATTACATGGTCAGGTGCCACACAGGATCCCATTCTCTAAGGGGATTATCCATAGCCCTGAGGGACATCCTGGAACATGACCAAAATGCAGGCAGATATTCTGTGGTGTTGTTTGATGGGAGGTTTTCAATGCTGAAGCAAAGAGGGGTATGTTTTTGGGAGGAGTGTGTCCATCCCTGTAATAAATAGCTTTGCTTGCATAACTCATGTGGAAAACAAAAATGGGGTAGGAGGAGGTGTGGTTTGGGACTGTGGGTGTGGAGAGCCAGGTCAATACCTCTCATGAGTGAAGTATGATAAACAGCAATGCCCTGAGTGGGTTTGGTGCCACAAACTGCCCTTTGCCCTCATCCTGGCAGTGATGGGCTTGGAATGGCAGATCTGGAATGACTGAGCTGTTGGTTAATTTGGGGTGGCAGAGTAATAGATTGCAGAAGGGGAGTGTTGGCTCTGGGTAATGAGTGTACCTGCATTTCTGAGAGTGCTACGTGGTGCAGAATATTGGGTTAAATGTCTCAAACCCAGAGTCAAATACCTGTTCCATTACCAGTGATGGGATGAAACGGAATATTGGGTTATTTGTCCTGTCATTTATCCTGCTGATTTGTGTTTCATTACACAGCATCTCCAGTATGTGTGGATAATGTGGGGGTTTAACTGTGGCACAGTGTATAATATTATTATTATAACCTTTTACTGTTAAGTGCCACGTTCTGCCAGCTCTCCTCTGCTGGCAAGCTCAAGTCAGTGTCTCTTGACCAGTGTGAATCCCTCATGAACCTCCCATGTAGGACCTCAGCCCTCCCAGTCATAGTGATCTCATCCCCAGGGCAGCTTCTCGCCTGAATTTTGGAAGAAATGCTAATGAAATTGAGGTTCTGGGACCACCTAACTCAAAAATCACCAGTCCACCTGATCTGGAGCTGGCATTAAGGGGGGGGTGGCATGACACTGTGCATGGATTGGTGAAGCTTGGGTAGCTAAATCCCTCTTTTCCAAGCGTGGATCACATTGAAACTCAGTTGAAACCTGTTTTGAGCTGACATTTTTTTGGGGGGGAATCATCTGGTTCATCCAGATGTGTGAGTGGCTTGAAAAGGATACTGTAACCTGCATAGGAGTGGAGCTCTAACCACAGAAAATAGTTAACCCACCATTATCCTGGACTCTTGTCTTACTATAAATGATCCTGAGTAAATTTACACACTCCTGTTTGTGGGGAAGAGGAAATTATTTTAGGAAACAGCCCAATTTTCACCCTTGTAAAAGGCATCAGGCAGGACTGTGTTATCTTTTACAATTTTGCTGTTTTGATGGCTCCCATATCCATTAGAACTAGGGAGGGAAAACCCTTGGAATTTGTTCAGTGGCAATCTATAGATTTTTTTTTTTTTTGTTCATCCTTCTTGCAGGTGAAAAAGGAATTGGCAAAACAACTGGAAAGAAGCTGTGCTACAAAGGCACCACATTCCATCGTGTGGTTAAAAACTTCATGATTCAGGGTGGGGACTTCAGCGAAGGTAAAATGGGCTTTTAAAACTGTCAAGTTTTAAATGGAACAGAAATGTTATCATTTGTGGTCATAATATAAAACTTTGGAAAATACCATGAAAGTATTGGTTCCATTAAAATATTTTATTTGCTATGAAGTATAGCATAAATCACCCATTTCTTTGTTAATTTTTGAAATTCTGAAATGTTCAGAAAAAGTGTGTTCAAAACTCCTTACTGGAGGGTTTTATGATATTCCATCTTATTAAAACAATTCCAATCCAAGCTGTAGCCTTAATTTCCTTTCACTTTGTCTGCTGTAGAGGCAGCCCTGGTGATGTTCTGTTGGTACAGGAATGTAACTGTTTGAATAAATTTAAAATTAATAATAAAGCAGTGAATGAGCTAGAAATGTTTTAAAAAGTCTCCAAAAGGAGTTTTCCAGGATTTTTTGTTTCTTTCTCTGCAGTAAATCCTTTCCTGAAATACCTGTCCTTACCAAAATGTTTGTTTTCACTGTGTCCTGAAATGCTGGGCCTGAACAAATGAGCCTGAGGAGGGAATATCCTGTTTTGAGAGTCAAGGGCTGGAGGAATGTTATGCACAGCTTTTGTATAAATGCAACAAAAGTTTTAATTGCTGCTTTTTACTGTGTAGGTAATGGAAAAGGAGGTGAATCTATTTATGGTGGCTATTTTAAAGGTAAGAGCAATTATGTCTTTGCAGATTCTTTGTTCAGTTCTGAGATAAACAAGTCTTGATTCCCAAACTACTTAATGAAAACAGGTCCACTCATAGATCACCTTTTGCATGAAACTAATGTTGCATGAGAATTCTTTTTATATGCATGACTTCCGGATAATTTTTTTGTTAATATTTAACTTAAATTGACAATTAATTAAGGCTAACATTATTGGTTAAACATGACTTTCAGCATGGAGGCTAGGCAACTTTATTCATGAATAAACTCCTATCTTCCTGCCTAAAACTGTCAACATATTCTTTTGTTTATAGAGAATGTGGTCTTTTGCAAAATGAAAAGGTAAGAGACAAAAGCTCAGTAACACAAATTCAAACTCTGTTCCCTTGTCCCCTCCCTAGTAAATATATAGACAACTGCTAAGTCCCTTTGTAGATGGATATCTGTGTTGCTTGGAGAAATGAAGAGTTCTGTGCCTAACCTTTCTGAGGGTTAATGACTTATTCTGAGAGAGAATTCACATAATTCCAGCTCTAAACAGTGATTTCTTCTTTTGTTAATGTCCCTTCTCCTCCCCTTCCCTACGCAAGGTTTGTATGCTTAGGGTTCATTTCTCAAAGGGTTTGGCTTTATTTATGTGCTACACGTGTCATTTTCCTTGCAAAGAATTGGTAAATAAATGTACACCTAGCTCTCTTAAAAATCTGTTGGAAGGAAAATGGTGAGTTTGTAAAATATTTGTTTAAAGACATACAATTACTTCTTGAGAAAACCAGGTGGTTACTGTGATGTTCAAATATTAAGACACTGCATATATGTGTTTACAGCCCCTGGTTCTGTGTGTGTTGCAAGTAGTTCTGGTTAAATGCATGAAATTAAGTTTCTCTTTAAAAGGAGTCATAATTTGATGTTGGGAGTATTAAAATTTTTAGTCAAGGAAAGGCTTGTACAGTTGCATTTACTAAGAAGTTACTCAGGATTTGTTTCTCAACATGGTGAGTGCTAAATATACAGGATTGTGTTTTGATATATGATCTAAGAATTAATAGCTTTATACATTCAAATTAATATTTTTATCTTTGGAAATGACCTTGAGAAGATCTGGTTTTATCTTCTGCTGTACAACCAGAACTCCTCTTTAATTCACTGCAATATAAAATGCATATTGAGTTTAGTCTTAATGGATTTTATACTTAGATTCAGATATAGAGAATTTTTTTTCCTTTCATGTTTTGAGACTTCCAGTTTTGAATGGATAGAGGTGGCATCCTTTAGTGTGCCATGCCAGGGAAATAAATGGCTTTTCTGCTGATCTTTCCACCTGGAGTGTAAATAACAGTGTGATGTATGTTAATTTTTGTTTTGGAATGTCAGTAATTCTGCCAACCTTGTTCCTACCCAAATAATGTTGGACTTAAATCCATAATCTGATGTTGATTGAAGACACTCATAATGACCCTAATTATTTTTAATTAGAAATGTTTGCACTGTATCTGCACCATTTTCTTAAAGAAACAATGCTTTGTCTCAACTGTAACTTTGAAGAGACTTGTTGAAACCTGATTGTTGTTTTTTTCTCCAACCTGTTCACATTTCTCCAGCAGCAGCAGAATTTCTCCTTAGAGCATCCATAAGTTACTAAGAAAACAACCTGCCTCCCTTGCCAGGGAAAATCTGACAAACATATTTTTTCTTCAAACAGATGAAAACTTTATTCTCAAACATGACAGAGCGTTCCTTTTGTCAATGGCAAACCGAGGGAAACATACCAATGGTTCCCAATTTTTCATGTGAGTAGATGTGATCCCACAGTGGAGCTTTTCTTACACAGAGAAGCGCTGTTCATGAGAAAGATGGTATTGCTAAATTATCTATATCCATGTTATCCATCTGATCTTAGCTAGAAGTGAGTGGGACCTGCAGTGGAAACTGCAATAGGAAACATCAGAGATCACAATTTCCTTGTGGCATTCCTTGGATTCAAGCTGGTGCTCCATGGATGTTCCTCTTTTGTAGCTTTTTTCCCCTAAAAATACGGTTTATGTTCAGTTCTTAGTGGCCAGAAAAGAGATTCTTTGGCTTTGTGTGTGAACCAGCCAAATCTCACCAGATGATCTGCAAATGAGAATGTGGAGCATTATATTTAAAGGGGATGAGATCTAGAAGTGGTTTGTATGGTTTTGCTCTTTAAAAAATGATGGTTTATGATTTAATTTTGGGGGGGTTGTTTTGTTTGTTGTTTTTACAGGAGGAAAATGAGTGGGGGTTTTGTTTATTGGGGTTTTTTATTTGATTGTGATAATTACTATTATTAATTTTTTGGGGGTGTTTGTTCCTGACATGCTTTTTAAATGTATATACTGCATAATTCTGTTTGCTTATGCATCTACCAACTACTTTGGTACCAACACTATGTAAAATTATGTGCTGATAACCAGATTTTTCCTTCATTACCTTTAAAAAAATTCCATTCCAGTAACCATATTTTGTTAAATTACAGAAATTACAGAACACACATTTACCTTTACTCATAAGTAAAATACTCAGGTCTGATAATTGAGGGTTTCCTGGTCAAAGCAGGTGTATTTTAGGTTGAGTATCAGTATTTTTAAGCTTGCAAACTTTGATGTGATTATCCCTCTTGTTAACTCCCTTTTCAAAATTGCTTCCTGTTAATGTTTAACAGTTTGTATTTGGAAAGAGCAGGTTGATAACTTTACTCTAGAAGTACTTTTTGAAGCAACACTGGGGTTTCAAAAGGAAATTTTAGGATAGTTACTTAACTAGAAAAAAGTATTTTTTTCTTTGCCATCTTTCTTGGGGGATAAGAATGAATGGCGCTTCCCTGTCTTCAGTAAAGGAGTAAATTGTCCTCAAGAATCTTGCTTTTTTTTTCCTTTGCCTGAAAAAGATCTTCAGTATGATATGATGTAGTTCAGATAAGAAACATTTTTAGGTCTTTTCCTAAAAAATGTCCTAAAAATGGAAAATGCATAGGAACCTAAAAGAAAGTCTTTCACAGTTACTGCTGTTTAGACATTCCACAGAGATAAAATTGTTTCAAAAGCTTGTTTTCTGTTCCCTTCAAAGGAAATTTTCGATGTTGTGCTTCATTACAATAAATCTGAAAGGGTATGTGTGCACATTAATATGGAAAACAGTTTATATAAATACAACTCCATGGCTTAATAAGCTCTCTGAAGGCATTGCTTCATTATTTTTTACTTGATGACTTGCCTTTGGGTTTCTTGCCATAATTTTCCATTTTTAAGCTTATCTGAACATGAAACGTGAAAACCTAGTGATGTCACATCAGTCAAGCAGCTGTCATTTGAGGGCTCTAAAGTTTCTTTTCTCTCCTGCATTTGATTCCAAAGTCATCTTCTTTCCCTGATGCTTGGTAGGCTCAGCTTGTTCAATTAGATTTAAACACCTGGTCTCTCCCCACACACCAAAACAACCCAAGGTTGTGTTGGATACTAAATTATAATTAATACAGGACAGTAAATGAAGATTATTTAAAAGCCCTTTCATCAAATACAGAAATATTTTGAAAGATGCAGATTTCTTGAAGAATTGTTTTTTTTCATAAAGAGAAGTGTGAGTTCAGTGGGAATTGAGGCAGAGTAAGAGACATAAAAATTTCCACGTGAACTGGATTCACCTGAGCTGCCTGCAGGAATCCAAAGCTGGTTTGAGTCTCCTGGGGTGTCCTCCGTGGCCTTCAGGATGAGGATGCTCTGGAGCTCTTGCCTTACCTTCCTGCCCTTGCAGATTTCTGGGGTATCCCATAATGTCTGAAAAGGGACCTGCCTGCCCTGGAGCCAGGGAAGAGAATCAGGATTCCAAGTGGGAAAGAGCTGCTAAAGGTTTTATCTAGGCAGTTTCTGCCTTCACTTTAAAATGCAGTTTATTAAGGCAGTTAGTCTTGTTGGGTGGCAATTCCCTGATTACTTTAGGGAATATACAGTGCATCTGCAGAGCTTTTCTTCAATAAAATATTTTCTTCCTTTACACTTTAAGCTGAAATTAAAATGTGTTTTTTTATACTCCCAGTAATGCTCAGTTTCTCTGTAGTTTATCATTAGGAAAAATGTTCTTTAATGTTTCACTTGGAAAGTGTGTGAAAGGCAATCTTCAGTGGTAGCCTTCAGATTTTTTTTAAATATTTGTATATATTTAATTTCATTGATTAAATTTATAGAAAAGGGAGTAGCTCATCTGAGCTTCTTTAGAGCTCTGCCTTTGTTTTCATAGATCATCTCAGGGATGAGAACTCTGTATCTTGTACACATCTGATGTAGCAGATAGGGAGTGCAAATAAGTGATTTTCTTCCATGTAACAGTTTGTCCAAGCACGGCTAAAATAATAGCAAGGATCCTGACTATAACAGTTTTGTTCATTCATCAGAATTCCCTTATCACCACAGAAAAGTTTTATTTGCAATAATGAGTCTTTACAGGAAGTAATCAGGCAGCAAACGTCTCTTTGGCATATTGCACTAACAAACCAGGCACAACAAGGCTCTGCAACGCCTGAAAGTTGATTTAAAGTGGTCAGTTTTACTTGAAACAGAATCTCCAGACTCATCTTAATGTAAACAGGCATCTGACCCATCCTAAAAAATCATCATCTTTCTTGGATTAGTCGGGAATTTCTCTGGCATGAAAGAGCTTGGAGGATTTATAAGCAACAATGAGAACTGGGCATGGAAAAGGCAGTGAAAGTGTTGTTAGGAAGCTCCAGGGAAAAGCATGGACTGAAATCAAAGCACTGGTGGAGAGGGGCAAAGTGCAGAGGTAGAAAGAGTCAGAAGTGTCTGTGTAACTTCAGAGGTGCTGGGTTTAATGCTTGTGGACTGATTTTCCCCACTGATTTTTTTCCCCCCTTACTTGAGTAGGAGCAACAGTTGGGTGGGAAGGAGAATGTGTAGCTGAGGGAGCCTTGTGAGTTCCGTGCACATGTGCTGGAAACAGGTCAAGTCTGTTCTCATGTGCCTGAGAAACATTTCCTGCTCTGGAGGAACACAGCATTTTGCAGTCCAGCAGCCAGGATACAGAGAGAATCCCTTCAGGTTTGTGAAATGCTGCAGTTTCAGTTTTCTTTACCCAAAGGTTTGGAGCAGTTCATTGAGGAGAGTTGTCAGTCACCACGTTATAAACTGGCTATTTGTGTTTTCAGGGAGCCCCACTCTGATTTTTTTTTTTCTGTGAATAACTTCCTGTAGAACCCTCAGTGATTTTGCAAGTGTTCTAAACACCATCTGGGGATGTTAGTCTGTAACTGCCCTGTTTCCATGTGTGTACTGAGATATGGAATCCCTAGGATGGGGCAGAGATTGACAGGAAGCACTCCAGAATCCTATTTTCTTTTTCCCTTTGAATTGCTGCTGCCAGCATCAGCAGTAGTTATTGGGGGAGCACATCTAGAGCACTGCACAGATAGAGCTGATGTCTTCAGGGCTCAGATTTAGGGTCATATTTGGGCTGTTCTGGATATTCCAGCTCAGTGGCTGTATTCCTTTGGGTGATGTTCTTCTGGAGTCTGAGCTGATCTGGGAATATCTTGTCTCTTTAGAGCCATTCCATCGTGACTGTGGCCATTCCCAACCTGCCAGTGAGGAAATTCACAGTCCAAAATAGTGCTGTTCTGGTGAAAATGAGTGCATAAAGTAACATTAATGAGCCTCCTGATCCTCCCACGGGCCCAGCTCTGCTTCCACTGTCACACCAAATCTGCCAAACTACATTTGTAGCAAATCAGAAGTGCCCCTGCAGAGGGAAGAGTAAAGCAACAATAGGAAGCAAAACAAAGTAACCTCTTTGTTAAAAGAGGGAAGTTTTGTGTAATAATTAATTTTATTGCTTTGCTTAGCTGTAGAGTTTGCTGAGGAATAAGCCCTTAGTGCAACCTAAAGAGGAGTCCTGGATTCTGTTCCTTATCAGTGCAAATGCTTGGAGTTCTTGCCTCTGTGTTCCACAGCTATTTAAAACTTGAGTCTGATTTCCTATTACTGACAGATTTTTTTTTTCCTTATTGAGGGTATTGTTGGTTTAATGTGTCTCTCAAGCTCTGATTTCTTGATCAGAACTAAATAGGATTTTTTGTTTTAAAAATGTTTTAATGTGTGATGCCATGCCCAGTTCATAAATTGAAACAAAGGAACCACTTTGATCTGCTAAATGAAGGATAAAATCATTTGTGAGGGCTCTTGTTTTGATTTACAAATTATTTCTGAATGTTACCAGCTCATTAAAAGTAGTTCATATATTTTTGGTGTCCCAAACGAGGTATTTTTCTAATCAACAGTTAATAATTTCCTTTTTTTGCTGTGATAGAAATACTTTTGAGCTAATTATTGAACAGTTGACTAATACAACAATGAAAAAATATCAGGTGGAAGGGGCTGATGTTGCATTATCTTTGAGCATTATTGGTACACCTCCACTTCTCACACAAACAGGTCCCATTGGCTTGATCAAAAGTTTATGGAAAAGTGGAAACATTCCCAGGATGCTTTTCTGTGTAATCAGTAACAAAAAGATCATTTCAGTGCTTGACTGTGCGGAGATAATTGATCACTAATAGTTTATGGTGGGGGGGCTGTGGATAAGCTCAGCTGATAATGCAGGTTTAAAACATTGCTGCTGCTCAGAATTACACCAGGGGACAAACCCAGCATCAGCTGCTGCAGGTGTTTGGGCTTTTTTGCACCTGCAATGTGGTTTTTGTTCTAAAATTCTGAACAGAAGCAATCAGTGCACATATTTTTAGAGAAAACACTGATTTTTCTTAGTTGTAGAAAAGCTTCATTGTAGGAGGAAGATTCAGCTAATTAGGAAATGTCTGAAGATGTGAATTTCCTGGCTGTACACATTTCCTTTGTGAAGCCAAATGTTTGTGTGCCAGCCTGGGAAGTTTCTGCTTAAGAGTGGATTCAGCAGAGCCTTTGAACCCCTGCAAGCATGTGAATAAACCACAGAAATTGGTTATTCATCTGCTTAAAGTTGGGCATTTTTTGCTGGATTGAGACTTAGAGGGGAGTGGGGGCGTTCTCTTTCTAACTGTTTGTTTTTGCAGTAGTTTTGCAAGCAGGTTTTGTCTTTGAGTTTTCTTTTTTTGTTTTTAAGGAGAACTTTAGTTTTCAAAGTACCTTGTATTCTAAAGAAAATTTAGAGCCCTCTTTTAGGCATCCTTGTTCTGCATACAACTTGATTAATATTAATTTTAAACTTGTATTTAATAAAACAGAGACTCAGTTTTGTCTGAAAATGTATTACAATTTATTTCTGCCATTTTTGTGTAAAATTTACAGAAACAGTGTTACATCGTGCGCTCCAAAGGTAATGTCTCATTCCTCTAAGGCTGTGTCCTTTCCTTTTCTTTCTGTTTTTATCTTTCTTGTTTTTCTGATCATATTGTTATGTGCATTGAACCCTTTGTTAGGCCTGAGGTTCTTTGGGGGGGGTGGGTGAGAACGTGCTTTTATCAAAAAGATGATTTTTCTCTTCAGCAGTATCATAAACCAATTTAAACTTGAGTGAAGAAAGGGATTTGTCCTTCTGTAAATAACTTGCATAACAGTATCTATTATAAGGCAGATTTGGAATGGTTTAAATTATGAGAGCTCTATATAGAAACGTTCTAATAAAATATTATTTTGGGGGATGAACTCATCATGACTTTAGGTTTCCATAGTGCCAAGACAGGAGGTAGGTTTGCTTGTGGTTAAGTTCTGAAACCAAAGCAAATATTCAAGGATTGATGAAGAAAAGCTTGAAATGCTCTTTTAAAGTGCACCTTTGCAGAATAAATGTCGGGTTACAGCCCTTGCACTGAGGTGAGCAAACTTTCAAAAGCACAGCAAGGATTTGGGGTTCTGCTTCCCAGAGGGGATTGTTCAGTCACCCAACTCCTGGTGGTGCATCAGAAGGGTTTCCCTTTGGGATGAAGCTCCTCCTCGTGTTCTCACTGGGTGAACAAGGAGAGAAACCCCATCCATTTATCTCAAATTGCCAGGGGAGTGGGGAAGCCTCTGCAGGGGTTTTAATGCACCAACCCTCCCTTTCTCTGCTCAGTAAGGACCAGTCTAAAGGCAGTTCCTGCTCAGGTAATTTGCTTAATTGGTCTCAAATGCTGCTGCAGCATGGCAGGAGCACCTGCAGCCTCCCCAGCCTGGGTTTGAGCCCATTGCTGTTTCCAGCTAATTCTAAACACCAAGTCTTCAATGCTATTGGTTTCATTGAAGTAACCCACTTCTGGTTTTTTTCACCCCTTTAAATCAGCTTTATAATTAAACCCACTTAAACTGTTTACTTAACAGCAGGTTGTTAATGCAGTTAACTCTTGCTTCAAGAACTTCAGAAGCTGTAAGGGTTTTTCTCTTTGTAGCAATATGCTGTGTTAGCAAGGGAAAATCAAAGAACACCCACTGCTATTGAGAAATTTAATGTATTAATAGCATTTATTCCCCTGTGTTAACCCAGAGAAGTTTTCTGTATTATTTAGTATTACAGAAGTGGATGGTCTGGTTGACATTTGGAAAAAAAAAAGAAAAAATCAAGAGTGTAAACACTCCTGATTTACAGTTCCACCTTTTGGGATGTGTTCCAGCACTGCAGTGTTTTGTGAGCTAATAGTTCAAAACTCAAGGGAAGAGAAGTGTTTAAGAAGTAATTTTTTATTCTAGCAGTGAAAAGCTGACTTCTTCATACCAAATCTGTGTTATTGTAAATATTGAAAAATCACCTGTGGTTGATTATTTATTTTGAGAGAGGGGAATTCATTGCAAGAAGGCTTTAAAAGCAAAATAGTGCTTGGGAGGAGAGGGAGGAAGAATGCTTTCACTTATTAAAGTAACTTCAAAAGTGATTTCTATTTTATTTCTCCCCCAATATATGAGCAGGTTCTGATGTTCTTAACTTAATATTTCTGCATAGCAGGTTCCCCTGTGCAGCAGGAATTCAGGCTCACTTGGAGAAGTTACTTTGCTTGGGTTTTGGAAAAGGATTCCTAGCGTTAGAATCCAAAAGATCTGTACAAAATGCAGTTGCATTTTCCATTCAGGCTCAGTGTGAGAAGCTGAAAAACAGGGAGGAAATCTGCATTTATCAGTGAAGTGTAGGTGGCACAGAATGTCTGCTGTTGATTTTGAAAAGCCTGTGAGTTTTTTGAGCTGAAGTGTTTGATGACTTAAGACAGAAATATTGTTTTGTATTCCGAGTCAGGAGGCCAAGCAGGTAAAAGGGGAGTGAGAAGTGGTGGGAGGTGAGGGGAAGCAGAGAATCTCTCACATATCATAACTCTTCTTTTTTTTTAAATAAACTGTCTTTAAAGTGACCTTGCAATCTAAGAAGCTAACAAGCTCAGAAACATTTAAATCCCACTGGTCACCCATTATTTATCACCAAATTGTATCTTCTCTGTGATTAAAAATCGTAAAGTTACATTAAATGTGTATTTAAAGAGACTTTTGGAAATTGTTTACTGCATGCATGAAATGATACTTGGTACAGCTTTCAGTATGTACACTTAGCTAAACTTCAAACAAATATCATGTAAAAGCTTAAGAAAGCCTGTTTGTATAATCTGTAATTTAAATTTGTTAATTCCATGTATTTAACTGCATTTTTGCACTATTTTTGTCTTACCTTCACCTCTTTTTTTTTTTTTTTCTGTGTCATTCTCCTCTTTTACTTCACCTGAATCCCTGATTTTATTTTATTTTACCATCTTCCCATCTTGCTGTTTGTCCAACAGAACAACAAAACCTGCTCCTCATCTCGATGGGTAAGAATCCTTTCCAATTTCTCAAATGATTGCTGAAGTTTGAAGGTTATATTGAAAGTAGACAACAATGGGGAAACAAATTCTCAATTCTGTGGAAGATTATACAATGGGGCAAGATGGAAAACAAAAGTTTCAGTTCTATAAAAATTTCAAATCGCAGTTTATTTCCTAAAGCTGGACAAAAACTTGAATTGTCTTAAATCCTAAGATTATTTCTTTAAAACTGGTTGCTGCCCTCAGCCCATAAATCTGGAATTTGAATTGTCAAGTTCAATATATTTGAACAGTCATCTCTTTTGGGGCATCTTTTTATCCCTAAAATTTATGGGGCAAATGGAAGAGGGAAAGAAAAATGTGGTACTGGAGAACAAAACCCAGGATTCCTTAATTTTAACTGTCCCTGCAATGCCAGGGGGGAATTGTATCCTGGGTTTGTAGAGACCTATGAATTCTTGTTCTCTGGGGAGGATTTTTGTCATGTTTATTGATGGGCTCTTGACCTGTGTTGCACAAAACTGCAAAAATAGAAGGGTGGATTAGGAATTATGATCTGTTTACCCTGCCCTTGGAGAGGAGAGGAGACTGCTTCAATTTGAGGGAAATACTTGGTGTCAGACTGGGTCTTTGTTTCACATTGCATAAAATCTTAGCATTGTTGTCAATGTTGAACTTAAAATCACTTTAAAAAATCTTACTGAATGCATCAAGAGCTCAATGTTTCTATGTCAGAGTGACTTTTAAAATCTGAAATGAATTGGAAAATCATTACAGCGATTCAGAGATGTTTTCTACTCTGTCAATACTTTCTTTCTGCAGTGTCCACGTTGTCTTTGGACTGGTTATTTCTGGGTTTGAAGTCATAGAACAAATAGAAAATCTCAAAACTGATACTGCGAGCAGGCCCTACGCAGACGTCCGAGTTATTGACTGCGGGGTGCTGGTTACCAGGTCAGCTAAGGATGGTGAGTGCCAGCATTCCCTGAGTTAATGCTGTTCATGCTGTTCTCAGAGAGTACAAAAATCACACCAACAGCTAAAGATCCTGATGGTAAATGCGTGAAATCTGAATTAATTCTTGCAAGCCTGTAAAACGTAAACTTGGTGTAGGAGAGGGAGGCACGGCAAAGGAAGAAGTTTTCTGCCCTCAGCATTTGTCCCCTGTTGATGTTAGAGGTTGACATGGCAAACTCAAAAAGGAATGAAAAGTTATTTTTCTGTGTTTGAAAGAGGGGCACACAAATGTGCTTTTCTTAAAGTTGGATTTTGTGCACTTTGCAAAGGTTTATTTTAAGATTCTGTAAAGTTAAAATACGCAATATATGTGGTCAACCTTATTTACCTTTTCATGAAGATTCATAGGGAATAAATTACCTTAAATATATGTTTGGAGAGTCCCTGTGAAGTAGTGGAGTGTTATAAGTTTGCATTTTCTACTTAATTTCTGACTTTCCTTAAGGATAAGTTGGTTATTTATGTCCTTTAGAGAAAGTCAAGAGGAGGCATAGTAGAAGTGTGAGGATGCAGAAGAGAGAAAATGGCAGAATTTTAAAAACAAAAAATACACAACTGAGCCTGCAACTAATTTGTTCTTAATCTTTGGTTTGCAACCTGTGCATTGTTTCCAAAAGAACCTAATTTTTTTTTACTAGAAGTGGTCTTTACTTCTCTGTGTATTCTGTCTTTGCTGGAAAATATTTGTATCATACCAATATGGCTTTAGACTGGACACAATTAGATGAATTTTTATTATGATTCTTTAATGCAACTCATTGGGAAAAAGTTCACCGAGCTCCTCTAAAATGGCACATTTGTATATTTATACATCTATAAAATTGTGTGCTTTGTGCTTGTACATGCACACACACGTGCACGGTGTAAATTGAAAATATCTGTTCAAGCTTTGGAGAAGAAGAAGAAAGTCTGTTCTGACTCAGAAGCTTCAGAGTCCTCCTCCAGTGCATCCAGCTCTTCAGAATCCTCCTCTGAGAGTGAGGCTCAGAATGAAAGGAGCAGGAGGAGGAAGCGGAAAAGAAGAGCTAAAACCAAACAGTCCAGGAAACGAAGGAAGGAGGAGAGGAAGAAAGAGGATCCAAGGTGCAAGCGAACCTCAAGCCAAAGACGGTGACTTGGTCTCTTAAATTTAATTATTGCAGTGAAATCTGGGGAATTCTGCTTTGTTTTCATCAAGTGCTCAAGAAGTAAATATGAAAATGCTTTTATTGAAGTTTGGGGGTTAGTGCTTGGTTTTGTAAACAAACAGGCAAAAAGCCCTAAGGCTGAGCTTGTTAAGTTTTCCATGAAATAATTGAAGATCTTTGTAGATAGAAGCAAGAATGATGTTGAAATGACTAAATCCCATCATGTGAAACTATTCAGGGCTGAGCACACCTGAGATACATATATATATATCTCAGTGATAAGTATAAAAGCATACTCACAGTATAAAAGTGAGACTTAAGGCACATTGCAGAATTTGTACATATATTTGATACAACTTTCATAACAAGTTGTAAATGAAAAGCAAAGTTACTTGCTGGAAAGCAAGAACTGAACTTTCTCTCCAGTAACAGTGGCCCATCCTTCCTTTAGCCTAAAATAGGTTATTCAACACATTTTGGTTGTTAAGCCAACTTTAAGTTTGATGCATCTTGTCTTGGAATTCAGTTGGAAAAGGGATTTTTCCAGCTAACTGTGCTTTCTCACCTTGCTCTTTCCCTTAGCAGCCTTTCTGACAAGAGTGATGTCACAGACAAAGTCGACCTTAGCACGAAGCGGGACAAGCCCGTGGTACGTCCTGAAGAAATCCCCCCAGTGCCTGAAAATAGATTTTTGCTCAGAAGAGATGTGCCTGTTGTCAATGTAGAGCCTGAACCGTAAGGAACTCCGAGCTTTTTATTCTGATTGGTGAAAACTGTGCATGAAATATTCCTGTTAACATTCTCTTCCTGCTGCTGCTGCCTGGAGTGTGAGAATTCTGCATGAGGTCATTGCATTGTCCTTTTTACAGTTTCCTTTGTCATACTCCTTGTGACCTGTGCCAGGGGGTTCCAGGGAGATCTTGAGATGGTTTTGTTGATCTTTAAGGATCACGTGTTAAACTCAATTAAAAAAAAATTTAATGAATCATTTCAGAAGTAATCATGCAATGCAAACCACAGGAAATAATTGATTGCAAGGGAAACTTGGGATTGGGAAGAGGTGATTTTTCATCTTTCTTAGACTGATTAAGAAACTTTGGTTCAGAATCAGTCACCTGGAATTTCCTGACTTATCAGTATTTGAGAATAAGAGAAAATATTCATCTTTTGCTACAGAGGAAGTCACAGGTTCATTAAATACTTTCAATGTGTTTTATACCTCTATTGTCAAATTTCCCAGCTTTTGTAACTGAGCTAATCCATTCCAGTGCCAGATACCTCTAAAATCAGCGTTGGGTGGGTTTGGTGTTGGGTTTTTAAATTTCCCTTAATGGTAAAGTCGCCTGTAAATCTTTTCTTGGAACATCACTCATGTTCCCAAAGATCAGTAACTACTTTTGAGGATATTACATAAGCTGAAAGGAAAGCAATAAAGCTTTAGAACCTCTGAACTATCCTGAACTGAGATCCTGAAACACTTCTGCCCATGCTGTCTTCAGGATTTGTGCCCCAAACACAAATTAACCTCTTGTGACAGTGTTTTGCAAGTTCATTGTTAGCATTTATTTCTGTGTCAAGAAATCGGGCTGCACATTTGGTTGAAAACAAATACATGTTGATTTGCCTTTTGTTGCAGAACTCTCTTGCTTTGTTTCTTGAAAAAAACACTGAATTCTTAGTTCTGTCTAAAAATGAATGAATAAGATGATGAATACTTCTCATTTTTAACTTAAACTAATTGCAAGTTAGTTGTTTTGTTCCTTGTAAGTTCATACTTTATTAATTTATGTAGGAAGCTTCTTGATGCTGCGCCAGTTCTGACTGACCAGAAACCATCAGTCTCTAAATCTGGACGAAAAATTAAAGGAAGAGGCACAATAGTATGTGACAATCTTATTTATTTCTTTATTTCCTCTCACCCAGAGTATCTTCCCCGACTTTGAGCTTTGAATTTCCCTGGAGGCTTTGTGTGACACTTTATTTACATGTTGTAGATTCCAGTTTAGAAAGCATTGAAATCTTGTCAGGTAGTTGATTTTATAACACTTTTTTTCCATCCTTCCTGTTGCTGTCTTTTTACTTAAAGATTGCTTGAGGGAAAAAATGTTTTAAGTCTCAGCTATGAGAAGTCTTCAACTATAAGAATAAAATTACTTCTTTTTAAAGATGGAAACCATTTCAGTCAGATTTACATCTCTAAAGTAATGAGGAGTGACAAGAGTTTTTACTGTCCTCCACTCCTTGGATTTTCTGGCTGTTTTCTCTGAGCATCAGGACTGTACCACACCAAGCTGTGTCCTGAGTGTCTGGAGCTCTTTCTGATGTAAAATTCAAAAGTTTTCCTTTTTTCTGATAATCCACAATCCAGAGCCCAAAGTGCTGCACAGCTGTGCTGTTGTTTTTAGTCAGTAGAAAGGGAAGAAAGTAAAAAAATATTTTTGTATATTTAATTCTGGTGTGTTACAAATTGTAGCCTCCCCTGACTGAGCATATTCTTCCCTTCAGGAATCTTTTCCTGGATCAGGTTAGCAGGTGGCATTTGGGTAACCATAAACCAAACCAAGGTTTGGTGCTGCCAAAGTGTTTTTGCAAGTGGAAGTCCTCCAAAAAAAGTGTATATACAGATACCAACATATCTACATATATTCTAATTAAAAGTTTCATTAGGGTGGTTTAAACTGAGACTCCTCTGACCATGATTTTCTTATGTAATAGCCATTGCACTTGGGAGGTATTTTTCCACTGATTCCCATGGTACAATTAATTTAAGCTCCAAAATTAACACCTTAGATGGCTGTAATGTGGACCAAGGTATTGGAGTATTTGAGCCCCAACTCTTATTCACCAGCCTGGACATGAAATGGGACAGCTGCCTTTGCCTCTGACAGCTTGGATTTGTCCTGGACACTTGTGGGATCCACTGAAGGAAGCCTTTAAAACGGAATGTTTTGAAATATTTATGTAAATAAAGAGTTGGGGAAAAATTAAAGCTGAATGGAATTGGCTTTTGCCAGGTATTGGGGTTTCTTTCTTGTTTTTTGTCATTTTGGCACCCTCTGAGCAAAATTAAGAATGAAAAAAGATGTCATTTAGGGCTGGCAGCTGGAGAAACACATTTTTCTGCCATCTCTAATAGTCTTTATTAGCACGGTTTCTGTCCAGGTGAAGTTCATTAATGTTTTTCAGAATATTTGTTTGTAGGTTCTACAGGACTTCAGGGCATAAAATGTGAGAATTAGGGAGGTCCATGACATCCTTGCAGTCTTTTAGGCCATTCTCCTGTAAAAGATTTTTTTTAAGTAGTCATTGCTTCAGCTCAGATGATAAGGAAGCTCTGAGTGGCAGGTTATCTTAATTTTATTTTTTTATATAAGAAGGATGTCTTACAGCCTTCTGTAAATACCTGGATAAATCTATACGTTTATCTTTGTGGTTTTATTCTGGGGGACAACACTTTTTTCCCCCCATTTTTACTAAAAGTGGCTCAAAATAATTGAGTCAAATCCAGATGTGCTTTTATTGAGTCAAGGAGCATCTGATTTCCTCACAGAATTTACCTGAGTGTGTATCCCACTGGGTAATGGAAAATAATGAGTTAGCAATAGCAGAGTTCTTTTTTCTCTACTGAACAAGTAGCTCTTGTTGACTACTTAAATGCTCTGCCTAAGCATAATTTTTTTAAATGTGAAGCTTCGTTGCTTTTTTTTGTGAAAGAGTTTGGGGGGGGGGTGTGATTTTGTTTGGTTTTCTCTTTTTTAAATTGCTTTAAAGTGACTTAGTCTGGATTCCCATTTTTGAAGAGTTGAACAGCAGTAAGTTTTGAAATGGGGTTTGTCTTTTCTCCTATCAACCGTGAAGTGTCTGACTAAAGGGAAACATCTGTGCTTCAGCATGCTGAAAACAAGGGTGGTTATCTGCAGTAATTGTGTTATTCCAAAAGGGAATCCATGGCCTCTTCCTTGATTCTTCCTTTCATGTTCTGAAAAACCGGGTGAGCTGCTGGCCTCGCTCAGGCTTTGCAGAATGCTCTTGAGAATGAAAAGATGCAGCAGTTGTGTAAGAAAACCCCTCCTGCAGCTGTGTGTGTTTGCTGTCCCAGCGCTACCACACCCCGCCGCGATCCCGCTCCTGCTCCGAGTCCGACGACGACGAGAGCAGCGAGACCCCTCCCCACTGGAAGGAGGAGATGCAGAGGCTGCGCACGTACCGAGCACCCAGCGGGGAGAAGTGGAGCAAAGGAGACAAGTAAGAGCCTCACTGCAAGTTTTTCATGTCCTGGCCTTTGACAAGCCCTGATTGATGGCGTGGATGTACCACGGTGAGAGTACCAGTGATGCCTGAAGAGGCCTCCTAGAAACAGAGACTAGACAGGAGTAAGGGAATAAGGTTGGTATTTATCTGAAAGGCCTTCGAAGGTACCCCTGGGGGGCCAGAAGCTGCTTCCAAAAATGGACCCCAGGATGGACCCCAGGTCACGAGTTCTTCACACTTTTATAGCTTTGGTTCATCTGCATATCAGGGTTAATTCTCCAGTTAAAGCCCCAGTTCAATGATGTAATTCCCCTCAGCTTGCTCCCCCCTTTAGAGGCTTTGGTTTACACATTTTGGGCCTAGAAGAGCCTGGCTGTCCTTGAAGGCAAAGCCTGGAGAGGCTTTGTTGTGTCTGCCCAGCACGAGAGAGCAGAAATTCCAGGCTACAAGGAACTTCAGAGTTACACACTGAGCAGTGCAGGATTTGAAAAATAGAAAAGTTAAAACCTAAGGCATCACCAGGATGAGAGGAAATGGCCTCACATTGTGCTAGGGGAGGAGGTTTAGATTGGATATTAAAGAATTTTCTTTCACAAACAGCACTGGAACAGGCTGCCCAGGGAAATGAGGAGTCACCATCCCTGAAAGTGTTCAGAAGACATGGATGTGGTACCTGATGACATGGTTTAGTCTTAAACAGGGTGGTGGTGCTGATGGATGGGCTTGGTGATCTTCAAGGCCTTTTCCATCCTTAAGGATTCAGTGATTTCTTTATCCTCCAAGTGGATTGCATGGTTTCTTTGGAGTGAAACAGTCAAATCCACCAACCCTTTATTGTTTTTAGTTTTATGTTCTTTCAGCAGTTGCAAACTGTGCGATGGATGGAAGTCAGCTCTCCAAAATTTCTGATGACATGATACTAAATATGAGCTTCTACCAAATTGTGAGAGATAAATCTCAAAAAGAAGACTGAAAAATATTATATTTAACCATCAGTGAATAATTGCAAATGTTTCCACTGATTCTCTTTTATATACTGATATATACTTACAAATCTGTATTTAAATGTGGTTTAAGGATCCTGTAGTTGTAGAGGTCAAAGTCCTGCAGATTAAGGCAATTAAAACTTTAAATCTCTTTACATGGGTTCTACAATGTGCAAAATTTGCTGGTGTTGGCTGATTTACTTCTTAGAGAGAAGTAGCTCTTGATAGTGATGTAAATCTTAAACTGTATAAAAACCCAGTCAAAACAATTATCTGGTACAAAGTGTGTGTGTTAGGGTGTATTTAAACTTACTTAAAATTAAGTTTAAAAAGACTTAATTTATCTGAAGGTTTTTAAAGAATTTGCACTTAGTCTGGGGTTTATTTGTTTGTTTTCCAGGTTGAGTGACCCCTGTACAAGCAGATGGGATGAGAGAAGTGCATCCCGGAGATCCAGGTCTTGGTCACACAATGGTTATGCTGATCTGAGCACTGTGAGATACTCCAGCCATCACAAGAAGCACAGGAAAGAGAAGAAGAAGGTGAAGCATAAAAAGAAATCTAAAAAGCAGAAGCATTTCAAAAAGCACAAGCAAACGAAGAAAAAGAAAACGTCCGTTTCTTCAGATGTAGAATCCTCTCATTCCTTCCACAGGAGGACAAAATCGTCTTGTGATCGTGAGAGGAAATCCCGTTCTTCCTCACTGTCTTCCAGACGTTCATCCAGGAGAGACTGGTCTAAATCTGATAAGGAAGATCAGAGCTCATCATCCTTATCAAGCAGAGGGTCTCGCTCGTACTACAGGTCCAGATCCAGGTCAAGATCTAAGTCAAGATCTTACTCCAGAAGAAGTTCTAGATCAAGATCAGCCTCTAAATCATTGCGTTCTCGAAGTAGGTCACGGTCAAGTTCTAACTCCAGGCAGCAAAAAACTGTTCCCAGTTCCCCACGAAATCTTTCAGCACGGTTAAATGACACTAAGTTGACCAAGACTGCTGAACCTGTCCGAGCAGTGATACTGCCCAGTGACAAAGTTATTGTGCCACCAGTTGTCCCAGAAAACCTCCCCGTGATACCCTTAAGTGACAGCCCCCCACCTTCGAGGTGGAAACCTGGGCAGAAACCTTGGAAGCCATCGTACGAGCGAATTCAGGAGATGAAAGCTAAAACAACCCACTTAATTCCCACCCAAACTAATTACAGCTTAGTGGTCGTTAAGGAGGCCAACACTTCTTCCTCCTATCGCAAGCAGGAGAGGAGCTCCGAGAGCGATCGGAGCGCTTATTCCAAAGGCCGCAGTGACAGGAGCTCGGAGAGCTGGCCGAGGTCAAGGAGCAGGTCCTCTCAGAGCCGGTCATACTCAAGATCTTACACAAGGTCTAGAAGTCCATCGAGCTCCAGGACAAAATCTCCTTCTTCTGGCAGGTCACCGTCCCCGAGTAAATACCGCAGTGACAGGTCAGGGTACAGCGAGTCCACGTCCGACTCTTCCCTCAGCGATGAGGACAGGCACAGGAAGAAAAGGAAATCCACAGCCAGCGATCCCAAAGCTCGGGGCCTCAAACTGAGGCAGGAAACGAGCTCTGAAAGCACTTTGCCTTACAAGCATCCAAAGGACTACGATGAGTCTTCCCAAGGATTGAAGGAGAGTGACAGTTTGTCATCCTCAGATTTCTCCTCCGACAGCGAGCGCTCTGCCAAAGCCAAAGCGGTCCAAGAAAAAGAAGGCCGTTTTCCATTAGAAGGGGATGCTGAGAAACAGGATAAAAATAGCTTAAGTTCTGAGAGAGGGGAGGAGAAAGCCAAGGGTGAGCAGGATTCTGATCACTCTAAAAAGAAAGCAGCTAAGGAGAAAGGCTCGGAGCAACCCCGAGGTGGTGCAAAAACGAAACGCAAATCCTACTCAGGTAGCAAGTGGGACTCGGAGTCGAATTCCGAAAGAGGAGAGGCAAGGCATAATAGGGGGGATTCCAGACCCTCCTCTGGTAAAGAAGAGGGAGAGGCCACCTCAGGGTCTGACACAGAGCTTAGTGTTACCAAAAGGATAAAAAAACAATCCAATTCCTCAGAGGGCTTTCTGGGTTCTGACTGTGCGTGGAAGACAAGCAAACGGTTGTCGTCTTCTGAATCCGAGAGTTCTTGTTCCAGCTCAGCAGACACTCGAGGCAAGTCAAAAAAACACAAACATGGGTTGAAAAAGACTCCTAAGAAATCACATTCCAAAAAAGCCAAAGAAAAATCAAAAGGCAAAAAGGAGAAAAAACACAAAGTCCAGAAAAGAAAAGAAATGTTTCATTGGCAGCCCCCGCTTGAGTTCGGGGAAGAAGAGGACGATGAGATAAATGAAAAGCCGGTTACCAAGGATGATAAAAAAGAAAAGCAGCTTAGCAGGGACATAAAGGATAAAAAACAAGTTTATGAAAAGGATGAAATAGTCACAGATAAAATAGGAAATGGTGAAAAGTCATGTGTGAATGAAAATCTTTTAGATAAAAACACCACATGTGGGGCCTCGCCAGATCGTAGCAACCTTAATAAAGAGCCCATTGAAACGAGCACTTCAACTGGTATTTTAAACTCAGGAATAAACGTGGCTGCCTGCAAGAGTGAGATTAAACAAGCTGAAGAAAATAACCAGAATGGGCTGGAAGATGTTATTCAGACAGATGACAACATGGAGATTTGTACTCCGGATCGTAACTCGCCAGGGAAGGTGGATGTGGACGTTTTGTCTCCTGTCATTCTCACTGCTAAACCTCTAAGTGCTGGTATAAAAAAGGAGTTACAGGTTGAGACCCCTGAGCAAGATCCTGTCAAACTGGGAAACAACATCAGAGACTTGATTAATATTAAAGAAGAAAAAGAAACGGGAAGGCAAGAAAATAACTCTGTCCCTGTGTCTGGTGCTAAAGACTGTAGTTTAAAAAGTGAAATTACTGAAAATACACAAAGCAATATGATAGACAATAAATGGAAGCCTTTGCAAGGTGTTGGTAACTTACAACCAGCAACAATTAGTACGACCACAGAGGTTAAAAGTGTAGCATCAGCACCAGAGCCTAAACCAGCAGGTTTAAGAATTGAAATAAAAGCAAAGAATAAAGTAAGGCCTGGGTCCCTTTTCGATGAAGTGAGGAAAACAGCCCGGCTAAATCGGCGGCCAAGGAACCAGGAAAGTTCCAGTGAGGAGGAATCTCCAAGCAGAGATGACAACAGTGCTTCCAGGAGTCTCAGCAGGTCACGAAGTAAATCTGAGTCTAAATCCAGACACAGAACAAGGTCCATATCCTACAGTCACTCAAGGAGTCGATCCCGAAGTTCTACATATTCATATAGGTGAGAAGTTTGTGTTGCTCCCACAGCCAGTCCTGGTAATGTGAAAGTTTATCTATTTTCAAGGACTGTTTTTCTTTTTAAGGTTGTGGTTTTTTTGTTTTGAACAGTCCTGTGTCATAGAACCACAGAGTGGTTTGGGTTGGAAGGGACCTTAAAGATCATCCAGTTCCACCTCCTGCCATGGGCAGGGACACCTTCCGCTATCCCAGGTTGCTCCAAGCCCCCTCCAACCTGGGCACTCCCAGGGATCCAGGGGCAGCCACAGCTTCTCTGGGCATCTGTGCCAGGGCCTCCCCACCCTCACAGGGAAGAATTTCTTCCAATATCTCATCTCAATCTGTGTCAGTGTGAAGGCATTCCTCCTTGACCAGTCCCTCTCCAGCTTTCCTGGAGCCCCTTTAGGCCCTGGAAGGGGCTCTGAGGTCTCCTGGCTGGGCACCCCCAGCTCTCCCAGCCTGGCTCCAGAGCAGAGGGGCTCCAGCCCTTGGATCAACTTAATGGCCCTATCATTTAGCGAGTATGGAATAAATATTTAGCTAGAAAGCTAAAGATCCATAACTTCTTTTGCTTCTCATTTTCTGCTGCTCTTCTCCTGAGTTGTGTTCTCTCTTGGTGTTCCTTGGTTGCAGGTCCAGGAGCTACTCCAGGAGCCGAAGCCGGGGCTGGTACAGCAGAGATCGCTCCAGGAGCCGCAGTAGCTCCTACCACAGTTACAAGAGTCGTAGGTGAGTTCATCCAGCCAAACGTGTTCTCCTCCTCTTCCTCCCCCTCTCCCCCTGCTCTCTTCAGCACTTTTGGGTTTTGTTGACTAAAAACCCCTCTGTGGTTTTGTTTCTGTCAGTCGGAGCTACAGCAGGAGTCGATCCAGGAGCAGTTCCTATGGTCACCACAGTCGATCCAGGTATGGATTGTCCTTTTATACAAACTCTGCAAGAAATGTGCTACCCATCAAATCATCTGTGCATTAGTGTACTTCCATTCATATTTCTTTAAAATAGAGTTTAATATAGAATTACTGTACTATATATATGTGTATTTTGTACTATATATGATACTATTATATATCGTGCAGACTACATATTTTATTACATATGCTATCGTATAAATGCATATATAAATACATATTTATTTATAAAAATATTTCTTAAGATTACTTTTACCTCATAGAATCCCAGAATGGTTTGGGTTAGAAAGGACCTTAAAGATGATCCAGTTCCAACCCTCTGCCATGGGCAGGGACATCTTTCCCTAGACCAGGGTGTTCCAAGCCCTGTCCAGCCTGGTCTTGGGCACTTCCAGGGATCTGTTATTATAATATGATAATATAATAGTAGTAATAATAATAATAGTAATAAGTAGTAGTAGTAGTAGTAGTATTATATCATGATGGTAACTTGAATCAAAGCAAAAATCAACACAAGACACTATGAAAAGCTGAAAATAACCAAGCCATCCTGGCATTACAGTTGCAGGTAATGCTATAAGTAGTGGTGAACACATTTGCTTTGGTTTTTTTAAATAAAATTGAATTATAAATGGAATCGCTTTGCTTGTTTTCAGAAGTAGCAGCAAACAAGAATTTTACTAGAAAAAAAAGAGAAAGCACAAAACTTTATAGATGCTTAGTATGTCTTTCTTTGTCTTCAATAAAATTTGAGATTTTTACTGTAATTTTGAAGATTGCTGTTGTGTTGAAACCTTTATCAAGTGTAGAATTGTTGGCCACATCCTTAAAAAGGAATTTTTATACAGCCCTTCATGTCTCTATATAAATATCCTTTAAACCAGCATTTAAAATAATAGTTGAAATCAGAAACTGTGAATTCACAGTTACTTTTTCCCCCCTTTAAAGCAGGTCCTACACCTATGACAGTTACTACAGCAGGAGTCGGAGCAGGAGCAAGAGGAGCGACAGCTACCGGAGATCTCGGAGCTATGATCGGAGATCCAGGTGGGTCTGAGCCTGCTTTGGTGCACAAGGATTTGCTGAACACAAACAGAGGATGTTTAACAAGGCCGGGGTGCTGGTTTTTCCCTGTAAGAATAAGAAATACACTTAGCAAAAGTTAAAATTCACACCACATTCTAATTAAAATCAGAGCTTGTGTGTGAGCGAGGAAGTCGGAAGTTCTGACATTCTAAATATGAGGGTGAGGAAGCAAGCAGGATAAGGAAAGGTTGATTTGCAGTTCATTGTATGCATGCATTCAAAATTAGCACATTTTCCCAGGGAAATGGTGAAGTCCCCATCCCTGGAAGTGTTAAAAACTTGTGGAAATGGTATTGAGGACATGGTTTAATAGTGAAGACAGTGGGGCTGGGGTAACCATTGGACTTGGTGATTATGAAGGTCTTTGCCAACCTTAATGATTCTATGACTTGGGGTTTGTTAATAATATCAAGTGTTTTTTAAAACCCACATAGCTCTCAAGATTTAAATCAAGTGCTCTGTTATGGATTAAAAGCTGCCTGGTATGCAGAGAATTCCACTGGATAGTAAATTGTTGCTGGTTACACTGCAGAAGTGGATTTAAAACAATCTGGAAGGGAAATTAAAAGTTTTGCTGCAAACCCAGATTTAATTTTTAGCTTCCTAGAATGTATTTTGAAAGAACATTTTTACCTGCAAATCTGATGAGTTCAGAATAAATTTTATTCTCCTCAGTCCAGGGGATTTATATAAGTGTAAGTGAGCACATGGCACAGAGATCAGAGACATGGAGAGTTGGAGATACATTTAATATCACTGATGATTTGTTTTATACCTAATATGCCCCCTGTTAGTCAGAAATCACACAGGTCTCTAAAACTGCTGTACATTTTCACCCTCTCCTCATAAGAATTTTTTCACAGCTTTATACCAACTCTTAATGGACTTTGCTCTCACCCATTTGCACAAGACAACTTTCATCTTGCGTTCAAGGGAAAATTAATGAAGAATGTGGAAATAAACTTTAAAAACCACTGCTTTATTATGTTGAGAAGCTTCAGAGAAACGGTGTGGGGTTAGGAAATGCTCACCTTTCACTTAGAAAGCTTCCCTTACAGGCAGGAGGCTGGAAAATCTCTGAAAGCTTATTCTGTGTAATTTGAACGTGTCCTGTGGCTTGTCTGAAACCATCTGGGCTCTGTGTTGACATTTGGCCAGGTGCTGAGCTTGGAATTCGTCTGGAGGAGCCAAAACATTTGAAATACAATTTCCACACTGCAGACACACAAACACACCTCTGTTGTGGTTATGTGGCCTAATTTTTAAGACTGTCCTTCAAACAAGAAAATAAAATGTATAACTCGAGGATTTGTGAAATTACCTTAGTTGAGAAATGGCTTGCAGTGTAAAATTACACTTGTTAGAGTACACTTCTCAGTCAGCTTAGTTAGCATTTATAAAAACATTAATTTTGGATGGTTTTTAGCTGTAGCAGAGAAAGCAAGAAGTTACCAACAGCTTGAGTTGTTACGCAGAGTTTTCATCATGTGAAGCTAATGATTATTTCAATTTTGAGTATCCTTTAATAACTACATCAGTTATAAGAAATCTGACCCTGTATGTTTTATCTGTATCCGTCTTGCCAACTTTTTTACGTGATGCAATTTTAAATTTGAGGCTCAAACTGCATCTTGGAGGCTTTTAAATCTTTTTTTATCCTGCAGGTCCTACGGCTCCGACAGCGACAGCGATCGCAGCTACTCCAACAACAGGAGCCCCAGTGAGAGCAGCAGATACAGCTGAGAACGTTCCTTGGAGGATGGAAACTATTCCAGAATTTTTGCAGTGTTATATTCAAAAGAACTGTTCTGACAGTGTCACAAGTGAAGGTTGTTTGCTGAATTAGCTGAAACGTGCCCGTTTAACAGTGAACTCAACTCTCTGCCTACAGAGAGAAGGACTGAGCTCGACAGCTGATATTATTTTTTATTTTTTTTATGTCAAATGCAACTTTTACAAAATAATAATAATAAAAAAAACCCAGTTTGATTTCCTTCAATCAGCTTTTCCAAGCCATGAATGACACTTAGGTGAATTGCTGCCACCACTTTTTGGGTGCAGCAGTCAGGACTGTCTTCAAGTCTGTTTATAAACACCTTAGGAAAGATATGTTAGCAACTCTTAAACTGTGAAGTCAATTTCTTATAAAGGCTGCCATTTCTAGTTGATGAAAATGCTTTTTTATTGCTGGAAGCTGTTTCCATGCTGTCTTGATTGTTGATTATTGCATTCTACACAGGATATAGGCAAGGAAAACAAAGCCTGCCACTCTGTCTTAATCCCTCCTGACCTGTGATGTTCCGGAATTCTGCTGGAAAAGGTGAGATGATGCACAGTGGGAATTGTCAAACTGACAAGCAGCGAGCAAAAGTGTGATGAATGAGTTTGGAGCTTAATATCCAACTTGTCTAAACTTTTTATGTTTAAAAGATGAATTTTGTGATAAACAGCAGTGTCCTTCAGAGACTAAAAAAGTGTTTCTAAACACTTCCTGACTTTGATTTCAGTTCCTATTACAGTGCTTGGCATCCTCCAGCACATTTGGAACGTTGTGAACCATGAGTGTATCATGAGTTTGTCCAAAGCACTCTTTAAAAAGCTGACATGATGGTTATTTTTTGGAGAGAACCAGCCAGAAAGGTTCCTTTGTGAAACCTCTGTAGCTGTATCCCATTGTCCACAGGGAATACCAGATACTGATAGTGCAGATATTGAACTATGTCTTGTTCAAGTAGGACTGCAGAAGTACTGGGATGCCTCCTAAAAAGCATGGACAATACTTTCCAAGTAAAGTTTAATACCAAAAACAACTCTTATGTTACAGGTAAATGGTTTGCAAAAAAATAAATAGATTCAAGCTGAAGACCACTGAGTAATTCTTGCAATATTCTGATTGAGTTGATTTAAAAGAACTTGCAAAGTTTTTTTGGGGGGGTTTAGAAAGTTGGGTACTGAGAACCAGAATTTTTAATGGCAATACATAACCTGAAAATTGGGGTCTGTAGAGACAAACCAAACATGGTTTGATCAGAGCTAACGAGCACTGTTGTACCATAACAGTTTCCATTACTGATTTTCTGTAATATCTGGAGATGTTTTCATTTTCTCATTTTCAAATATTGGAAAAGATTTTTCTTAATCTCATCAAGACCCGGTAGCTTTGAAAATTAAAAGTGGTAATTTCTCACTTAGGCATCAATTCGTTCTCTCTTTGATTGAGTTAAGCTCTCCCAAGCTAGATGATTTTTTGGTACACTTATGAAACATGGAAAGCAAGTTCCAAGGGAGATGGTGATGATTCCCTCCATTTCTATCCACCCACAGCACGTTCCTGAAACTGAATTGGCCGTGGAGTTTTTCCACTTTTCTAGCAGTACCCAAAACTCTCCTCTTCCCCTTCCCTACACTTAGAGTTCAGTGACAAAAGTGTGTGCACGCAACCTTCCCTCCCTTTTGAAAACTTCTTATGCTTTTTAGCATTAAATACATTTAATACCCAAGTCAGGATACATTTACAGGCATATTTCTAACAGCAGCAGCCATCTCAGAGTCCTGAACAAATATTTCAGTGATATTTGTTGTAGTTTCATCATTTTCAGTACAATTGTCACTTGTTTTTCCCTTACTAAGAAAATAGAACTAGAGGGTTCAAGGTATAACAAAATCTACAATTATAACCATTATATTCAATACCTATTAGTGAAAATATTGCTCCAGAATCAGATTTTTATCGTATTTCAGATGTGATTTGACTCTTTAAGGCCAGGAAAAGGTCAATATATTTAACTGTAGTTATCAAAAATTACTGCACTGTCACTAAAGTCTTTCATATCTTTAGTCAAAGGTTTATAAAGAAATTCCATCAGGTAGAGAATGGTTGGGGAGGGGTTGAGGGGAGGGTTGGGGGTATTTTTACTTAGTGAAGTCTGTTAAATTGTGCTTCAGATAGAAAATGTCCCCCTGAGCTGGTTTTCTAACGCTGCTCTATGTTTTTGCAATTTTGTTATTCCAGAGTAGTTGCTGTTTGTAAAATAAACTTTTGTACATATCTGCAAGTGCTGTTTTCTCTACATCTGGAAAAATCCGTGGTGCTGCTTGAAGGAAACAAGCAGGAACATTAAAAATACACTTTCAGTATCTGCTTTTGTCCCTTGCAAAAGACTCGAGACACAAAGTTGCTTTTCCTTTTCCTGACCTACATAGGGGAATGATTCCTCAGCAAGACTCTGGGTTTACATAACAGTCATTGGAGGAACAAATATTTTGAAATTTGCAAGTGATTTGAGGTCTCGCTGTTTCCTCGAGATCTATAAAAGGTTCCTCTTACACTTAACAGATCTCCAATCTACAACTGGCCTGAGCTTATCCACTTTGCAAAATTTCCTTTCCCAAATCCACATTCCCACAGCACTTCCTTAGCATATTGGAAATGTGGTATTAGTCCATGGCAGCAGATGCAGTGGCTTGCACACTGATCCATTAGTCTTTCAGCCCTTCTGTTCCACAGAAACTGCATTTCAGGGGAATTACTGGCTTTGGCGTGAGGGAAAGATGAGCTGCCTTGGTCTGAGGTAAAAAGGATGAGGGGAGGTGGTTCCTGGGTGTTTGGTGAGGTCTTCACTGGGGTCTGGATAACCTTGGAAGGGGAAATGGCACCACCACAGAGATCAGGTGCAAGAGTGTGGAGTGTTGGATGAGCTCCTGTGTCCCAGGGCAGCACAAAGCTGCTTTCCATGGAATGACGTGGTTGGAAGGGACCTTAAAAGGGACCTTAAAGCCCATCCAGTGCCATCCCCTGCCATGGGCAGGGACACCTCCCACTATCCCAGGTTGGCCTTGGACACTTCCAGGGATCCAGGGGCAGCCACAGCTTCTCTGGGAATCTTGTGCCAGTGCAGAGAAAATTAGGAATTTCTTCCCAATGTCTCATCTAACCCCGTTCCCTTTCAGTTTGAAGCCATTCCCTGTGTCCTGTCCCTTTATCCCTTGTCCCCAGTCCCTCTCCAGCTCTCCTGGAGCCCCTGGAAGGGGCTCTGAGCTCTCCCTGGAGCCTTCCCTCCTCCAGGGGAACATTCCCAGCTCTCTCAGCCTGGCTCCAGCCTTTGGAACATTCCCGTGGCCTCTCAGGTCCCTCCTGTGCCGGTGACCCCAGAGCTGGGCACAGCACTGCAGGGTGGGATCAAGGGGCAGAATCCCCTCCCTAACAGGGTGTTAAGGGTAGTCACCAACCTTTCTTTTAAGAACACAATGTTTTTAATGCTTCCAGAGCCTATTCCCTGCAGGAGTCACTCCTGGGGATCCCGGGGCTGCTCTCAGGTGCTGCTGCCATGGAGGTCACGCTGTCACCTTGAGCTGGCACTGGCAGCACCGCTGAAGGCAGGGCTGGAGCAGTGCCTGGTAAAAATAGAGTGGTGACACCCAGGCATGGGCTGCTCGTGATTAAAACAGGTCTGAAATCCAGCAATGAAGTGAAATTAGTGCTCAATTAGGAGTGATTCCATCCAAAAAAAAAAAAAAAAGAGAATTCTTAGTGAGGTTTGGTGTGCAGGTCTGGGGTTGTTTTGGGAATAGGTTATCCACAGGATATTGTGGAGTGGCTCTGTCTCGAGTTGCAGGTGAGTGCCTTGTCCCAAATAAGACAATATTAAATGAACCATCTCCTTTTCCAACAACTACTTACAAAGCACAGCTTTACAAAGCCGCAGCATAAACACACTTTCCCTGCATTATCTCTGTGCCAAGAGATTTCCTTCCCTCTCTGTCACTTCCAAACAAGGGCTATTTGTGTCCTTGAACTCGAAGGGAAGGAGCATTCCCAGTGCTCTTCCCGAGGATCTCTGGGTCTGTGGCAGTGGATTAAATTTCTGCTCTGGCTTTGTGTGGTTCCTGATGATCCCACTCCCAGTTCAAAGCAGAGCACGGTGTTTGGCTGACCTTGAGCTGCACCCTGGAATCCTATCTGGTGTCATTCCCAATCGGAAATGCTGCCTGGGATTTAAATCAGGAGGAGATCAAGCTCTGCATGCCCCGCCCCTGCTTCACATCCATGTAAATAATTCTTTTTTTAGGTGGTGGTGAACCAGGAATGATTTTCCACCTGGTACATTAAAAGTGCTTACAAATCATCTGAACAATTAAAGGGACCCAGGCCTGAATTTCATCATATCCATGTAATCCCTCAGAAGTGGATGGGGATGCGTGTGTGAAATCAGCGGGTTTGGGGAGGGTTTTTATTGAAGGTAATAAATTTGTGCATGGCAGATGCATGAAGAAGGGATTGGCATTAATTTGGGATTAATTGATGTTTCTGCTGTGTATCTGTCCTTGCAAGAAAGGGGTGCAGCCCAAAGAAAGTGATGTCCTTATCCCAGGGATGCTCTGACTTCGCACCTGGAATTTTGTGTGCAATGTTGGGCCCCTCACTACAAGAAATGTTGAGGGGCTGGAGCCTGTCCAGAGAAGGGAATGGAGCTGGGAAGGGGCTGGAGAATTCCTGAGGGAGCTGGGAAAGGGGCTCAGGCTGGAGAAAAGGAGGCTCAGGGGGGACCTTGTGGCTCTGCACAAGTCCCTGACAGGAGGGGGCAGCCGGGGGGGGGTCGGGCTCTGCTCCCAGGGAACAGGGACAGGAGGAGAGGGAACGGCCTCAGCCTGTGCCAGGGGAGGTTTAAATTCCATATTAGGGGGAAATTTGTTCATGGAAAAAGTTTTCAGGCATTGGAACAGGCTGCCCAGGGGAGTGTTGGAATCACCAATCCTGGAAGTGCTCAAAAGCTGTGTGGATGTGGCACCTGGGGACGGGGTTTGTGGTGAGCACGGCGGTGTTGGGGTAATGGTGGGACTTGGTCTCGGAGCTCTTTTCCAACCTTAAGGATTCAGGGATTGAGACACAGAGAGCTCTGAGCTCAACACAGCTTGTGAACACTTGTAGCTCCCACCCTGCCATTATGTCCCAGTCCTGGCCTCAGGCTACAGAATCCCTTAATTAATTCCTTCACTCAGACAGGAAGGGGCTGCCCTCCCCCTTGGGGATTCTGTTTCTTCCAGCTCATGGTGCACCCTGTGAGGGAGGATGAGGAAGATCCTTCCCCTCTCCTTGGTGCCTTGGCCACCCTCTCAGGCAGCACCCACTTAACTTTACCTCAATGAATTTTGGCAAATGAAAAAGCATGAGGAGGGTCGGGAAGGTCCTCATGAAGGGGAGGGAGCAGGGATTGCTGCACTTCCAGGAGAAACACCTGGCTCTTGGGAATGTGAGAAGAATCAACCAGCAGAGCTTCGTGGGCCTGCAGAAGCAGGATGTTTGAGAAAGAATAAAAGAACAAACCCATTCCATTGAGAGGAATGCATGTTTGACATAAAAAAATATTTTTTTTTCAAAAAAGCCTGTGTAGCAGTGTCAATTTTATGTATTTTTACCCACTGTCACTTCATTTCCTTTACTCCCAGTGTCTCCCCTGAAGGGACTGACCAGTCCCTGTGGTGTCCCATGGTCGGGGCTGCCCAGGGGCCTCCCCATGAGCTGCAGGTTCCACCCAGCATCGCTGGCACAGGGCAGCTCCTGCTCCACGAGTGGCATCGATCTCTGGCACCAAGGAATGGCTGCAAGGACTGGGATTGTTCAGCCTGGAGGAGAGAAGCTCCAGGGTGAGCTCGTTGTGGCCTCCCAGTGCCTGGAGGAGCTATGGGAAAGATGAAGAGAAACTTTTCTGGAGTGAGAGGACAAGGGGGAGTGGCTTTGAACTGACAGAGAATAGGTTTAGATTGGATATTAGGAATAAAGTCTTGGCTGGGAGGGTGGGGAGGCCCTGGAACAAGTTTTCCAGAGAAGCTGTGGCTGCCCCTGGATCCCTGGAAGTGCCCAAGGCCAAGTTGGACAGGGCCTGGAGCAGCCTGGGATTAGTGGGAGGTGTCCCTGCCCATGGCAGGGGATGGAACAAGATGATCTTTAAGGTCCCTTCCAAGCCAAACCACTCCATGATTCTGTGATAATTTTAGGGAACATGTTAGAAATCTCCTATTCCACACAGACCTACAGGTTCTTCACCTCTGGCTGAACAGGAATCACCCTTAGCCCATGGGCTCTTGACCCCTGGGCCTTACCTCTCCCTCCTTCAAAGAACAGATCTTTCTCTTGTGACAAAAAATTGTTCATTTTAAGCAGAAAAAAAGCTCGAGAGAGAGGGAGGATATCAAGGACTCAGTGTTCCCATCTGTGGGAAGCAGGGCTGGAGAGTGGGAGCCCTTCCAGAGACTTCTGAGGTGGATGTTGGTTTCTCTGTGCCACCAAAGCCACCCAATATCATCTGGGACCATTCTCTGCTCCTGAGAGCTCATGAGTTGCTGTGAAGATGTGATTCCCTTCTGGCCTTGGCAGGATTGGTTATCACAGAAGTGAGAGCTGTCTCCTTCCTGAGAAGGAAAATTTGGTCAACACTAGGGAATCTGGGAATATGAGCTGACATCATCTCAAACCCAGGCTGCCTCGTTGTGCCTCTGGTGTGATTTTTGATTTCATGAGTGCAGCAATCCACCTCTATTCTTCTCTTTCCATTAAACCAGGAGGGAAAACAAAGCAAAAAAAAAAAAAAAAAGAAAGTTTTATCAAACCTGCTGTCTGTAAAAAACCCACATATTGATGGAGAAATCCAGCTTTAGTAATGGATTTCCTGCTGCCTTTCTGCAGGAAGCTGCAGAGATTCCATGCTCATCTTTCATTTCCATGAATAGTTCTGAGCTGACACCTTTCACAAGGAGTTTGTGCCAGAGAACATGGCAAAAAGGGACCTTTTCAGCTCTGCACAGTTTCCTCCTGTGCAGAGTCAGGATCGACTCCAGCTGTAGGAATCCCAGCAGTTCTTATCCAACCAATCTACAAAAAAAGTTCAAGGCTGATACTGAGCAGCTGAATTGCCAAAACCAAAATTGTCTGAACTATGCACTCTATTAAAAAAAACCCCTAAAAACAAACCAAGATAAAACCCCCCACTTTTTTTTTGTTATCTAAATTAAATCTCCTATTCTGTTGCATAAACGCATCACTGCTGGTCACAGAGAGGAAGAGAATGACCTGTTTCCTTCTCGTAAAATCATAGAATATCAGAATGGTTTGAGTTGGAGGGGACCTTAAAAACCATCCCATTCCAATCCCAGGTCAGGGACACCTTCCACTACCCCAGGGTGCTCCAAGCCCTGTCCAACCTGGCCTTGGACACTTCCAGGGATCCAGGGGCAGCCACAGCTTCTCTGGGAATTCTATTCCAGGCCCTCAGCACCATCACAGGGAAGAATTCCTTCCCAATATCCCATGTAGCCCTGCCCTCTGGCAGAGGGAATCCATTCCCCCTTGTCCTGTCACTCCAGGCCCCTGTAAATATTTAAATAGAGGGGAAAAGACCACCCTAAATATTTGTAAAAGGTCTGAGGCAGTGCCGTAGCTCTTGCCCAAACCTGGTTTTCTCTGCAATAAATAACTCCAAATCCTTTGATTATTTTGAGGGAGCTTGAGGGGGTTTTTGGAGTTTGGGTGAGTTTGTTTGGATTTCTTTTTCCAGCTTCTGGGATTGATCATTCCCTGGACTCCACCACCAGCCCACAACCTCCCCAGACCCCCAGACCCCCAGATCCATGCAGACAGCACACTCCAGGTGAGGATCCATGGAGCCACATGGATCTAGATCACCACTCCAAGTGTCCTGCAGGCAACATCCACCTGCCCTTGCCTGTGGTTTGCTGCTTTTCCCTCAGAATAAGGAGCGCTGCTCATCCCAGGCAGGGATGTGACGCCTCCACCACATCCCTGCTCCCCCATTCCCTTCCCAGGCCATGCTCTGCAGCCCAGCTCCTCTTACACAAGCAGCATTTTCCCTTTGTTTCTCCTAAATTGCAGACTACTCTTTTTTTTCTTCCAGGCTAATTCTCTACTGTGTCAAGATTGTTTTGAAGTCCCAGCCCATCCTCCCGAGCGCTCCGAGTCCCTCCCGGCTTGGTATCATTTGCAGCTGCAAGAAGCAAATTTTCTATTCATGCAAGTAATTATTAAAAAAATATTTTGAGCAGTACCAGGCCTGGGACAGATCCCCAGGGAGTCCCAGGCTGTGTATCTCCTCGCTTTCCCGGCGGATCATAAATAACTCCTCCGAGCAATGTTCCCTCCTTCCAGCACTGCTTTCCTTCGGCTTCGTGTCATCTGTCCCTGCCATCTTCCCTCTTCCAGCTGTGCTGGAGCTGCAGGGATGTGAGCAGGGGCTGGCTGGTGTCTTCATTTAATTTCGACTTCAGCTTGTCTGACTGGAGCTTCTGGATTTGGGTTTTAGAAAACTGAAGGTGCCAATGTCCTGTTTTCCATATCCGCCCTCAGAGCCTGTGTTTCTAAACCCCCCTGTAAATTTATCCTTGAAAAACGGAGCTTTCCACCCTGAGACACCTCTTTGAGGCCTTCACTTCACCCCTGTGTCCTTGGGATCGTAGAATCATGGAAGAGCTTGGGTCAGAAGGGACCCTAAAATGTCATCAACTCCAGCCCTCCTGCCATGGGCAGGGAGCCTTCTCTGCTGAATATTTCAGCACAAATACCAGCAGTTAATGCGGGGGTTGGGCACTAATATAAATCAGACTAATTCTGTGTGATCTTCATCCTGGATTTTTTCTTGTTTTTATTTTTTGTTTGGGTTTTTTGTTGTTGTTTGGGGCATTATTTAACATGGTTTAGGCCAGGGAGGAAAATTCACTGGATATTTCCTATATATGGATGTTTACAGAGTAAGATGGTTTCTTGTTTTTCACATTACCAAATTTCATAGAATCTCAGAATGGTTTGGGTTGGAAGGGACCTTAAAAACCATCCCAATTCCAGCCCCTGGCCATGGGCAGGGACACCTTGCTCTATCCCAGGGTGCTCCAAGCCCCATCCAACCTGGCCTTGGACACTTCCAGGGATCCAGGGGCAGCCACAGCTTCTCTGGATACTCCTGTTATGATGGGAAGTTCCCTGTGGATTCCAAGGACCTAAAAGCCAGAGGGGAGTGAAGGGGCTGTGAAATTATTGTTGTTCATATGTATCTGCTTTGCAACTCCAGCATTTCCCCAGCAGCCTTAAATATCAGGATTATCTAAAGGAAAAAATGTAAGAATCTGCTTTCTTCTAAGAAAATAAGTAAAAGACAGGACTGATAATGGGGGGTTTGAAAGGTGGGGCTTCATTTTGGAGTGCTGCATCCCCGAACAGAAACTCCTATTTGGGGCAAAGTTCCCCCAACTCCCTGGAGACTCTCTTGAATATAAATGCATCTCCGGGTATTTCCTGTAATTCTTGATAATTATTTCAATCAAGGTATCAATTTATAACTTCCTGACTAATGAAAAGCTGCTTCTTACCGCATGCTCCTTTGATATGCAAAGCTGCCTTGGAGCTGCCAGCCCCGTGCTGGGCAGAGCAGGCAGCTTCCACACCTGGCAAAGCCGGGGGTGACACCAACGCCCTTCGGAGCTGTCACAGGAATTCCATCCTTAACTTTGCACAAGAGAATGCTCTGGAACCATTTCGTGCACGTTTGGGCTGTGGATTGGATGAGGGATGAAGTTTATTGCTCCTAACTGATGGAGTCTGGAGGTGCTGAGCAGTGATCCGAGTGCGTCTCGCTGCATTTGGGAGAGTCTGGTCCAGTGACTGCCCCATTTTTCTGTGAGTTTATCAAACCTATCAGTCTTTTCCAGCAGCAAAAGGAGATAATGCTCCAAGACCAGGTTTGGAGCAACCTGGGATAGAGGAAGGTGTCCTGCCCACAGCAAGGGAGTGGAATGGGATGAGCTTTAAGGTCTCCTCCAACCTGAACCATAGAATTCTATTATCTCTGTAATTTGATCAATAATCCTACATTCACTGACCTCATCACCTTCAGGATTTGCTGCCCCTGGTTCATGAGCTCCCAAGAGCCTTCCCTTCTCCAGGCTGAACCATCCTGAGCTGCCATCTCACCTTGTAAAGCAGCTGCCCCATCCCAGTGGTCATTTAATTGTTCTTTCTTCTTCTCCAACGCCACCACTCTCCTCTCAGAGATCAGGACTGCAGAGAGATCAAACAAGGACGCAGCAGGGTTTCCTGCAGCAGCAAAGTGATGCCTTGAGCATTGGATGTGCTCAGGGAGAGCTGAGAAATAACAATTTCTTGTCTCTTTTTGGCTGCCACCTTGAACACACCTTGGCCACATGCTGAGCCAGTGGTTTCTGGGGGCAGTCCAAGATCTCAGCTCGTGGTGCCAGTTCCAGCCCTGGCGTAGCACAAGAATTGTTCAAATCCTTTTCCTCCAGATGTTTTACTTTATCTATTCCTGTACCAAAGCTCATTTGAAACTTTCTTCTCTGCTTTTCTGTTTTTACAGAGCCTTTTGGAGTTTCTTGCCATCAGTGTGGCACTTGATGCCCTCAGAAGAGCTCTGGTGCAGAAATGGAGATGTGGGGCAGCTCTTGCTCCTCCAGGCTGTGGATGAGGTTCAGCTCTGCTGTACCAAACCATGGACTCATTTCCATCCTGAGAAATGACCACTGAAACCTCTCACTTCCTTTCTTTTTCACCAGTTTTCAAGCAACAAAAGGACTTTTTCTCCAGTCCTGTGGCAACATGGTTTCTTTAATTGTGTTGCAAAGGGCTTTTTAAAAAAAAAGAAATATGTAAAAACCTGTGATTTTCCCACCTAGCTCATAGAATCCATGTGCTTTATCAGGAAAAGGGTAAATTTTACTGTATTTACTTCTGTCCAATGCCCTGAACGTCACAGGAGTTAAATTGTTCGTGCAGGAAAGCAGTAGCCAATAATGGCTGGAGAAGGGCCTGGTGGGAGGATAAAAATATTTCTTTCCCCAAAATGTTGAAACTGCCAAGTCAAGTTGTTAATAGAGATTATTTCTCCAACACAACAGCAGTGAGGACAACTTGGCTTGGGCTGCTTGGCTTGGCTTGACTTGGCTTGCTCGGTGCTTGCAGAACACAGACCTTGGTCGTAAAACCTGCTCTTAAATAATGCTCAAAATAAGCCTTTTTCCACCCAAAACGAAGACCTGGCAATGCTGTGCTGTAACTCATCCAAAGGCATGAGCAGAGCCAGCTCCAAAAGCAGGGTCATGGCAGCTGCTCCATGATCTCCTCCCTTATAACACATTTAGGGGACCCACCTGCCCCTGGATCCCTGGAAGTGTCCAAGGCCAGGTTGGATGGGACGTGGAGCAGCCTGGTGTAGGGGAAGGTGTCCCTGCCCATGGCAGGGTGTTGGAAATGACTCTTTAAGGTTCCTTTCAACCCAAACCATTCTAGGATTCCATGAAAACATCCCCCAAGGCCCCAGCTCTGACGAGTCTCACTGCTAAAGAGTCGATGTCTGCCAACATCACCACAGGCAGGGATGTGCAGACACCGAAGCCACGCTGAGTCAGGCAGAGTGAGGAGACACAGCACAGCCTCACCTGGCTCCAGTTTTGGTACCCAAGAACTGCTTTTTGAAGTCCAACAGCTGGGCAGATGTTTGGGCTATGATGGGTGCAGCTCCAGTGTAGGCCAGGAACCTCCTCTGGTGTGGGCTCGTTCCCCCACAGACCCACAGGTCCTGCCAGGACTCTGCTCCAGTGTGTGATGCCTTTCCTGGTCTTAAAAATCAAGAGGCGAACACGGTTAGAAGGGGAAAAAGGGTTTTACCTTGGTATTTATTGTAAGGATCCTTAGGTGCACCACGAACAGGTCGAACACACCTCTGTGCACCCCCCCATCCCCACTGCAAAGTCCCCCTCTTCTAGATCTGGTCTTACATTCTAGGTCTTACTAATTAGCATATCTATCAAATATTCCCCAATGAGAGGCTCAAATGAGCCCCCCCTCCCAAGGAACCTTCCCCTGGATGGTTCTGTCTTAGTTTACAAAATGTGTTCTGGAGAGGACCTTGGGGTTTGGGCACCCTGGCACCCGAACTACGAAGCCTCTAAAATGTTTAGTCTCTTAGCTTAACAAACAAGTCCAAGAATGTAGGCAAAAAGCGCCAAGAACACAGAAGTTGCAAAAAGGTATAACAGGGGTATAAAAGAAAAGACAAAATTCATCATGGCATCATGTGGACACCCTTTCCCCAGGGTCACAACGTGCTTGGAGCATCCCCCAGCTCCAGCGTGGGCTCCTCCATGGGCTGCAGGTGGCTCCATGGGCTGCAGGGGCACAGCTGCCTCTCCATGGGCTGCACCATGGAATCCCTGGGGAATCTCAGCTCTGGCGCCTGGAGCAGCTCCTGCCCCTCCTCCTGCACTGACCCTGGGCTCTGCAGGGCTGTTCCTGTCTCATATCCTCACTCCTCTCTCTGTCTGCAGCTGCACAGCGTTTATTCCCACTCCATAAATGTGTTTTCCCCAGAGGTGCTGCCACTATCTCTGATGGGCTCAGCCTTGGCCAGAGCTGGGTCAGTCCTGGAGCTGGCTGGAATTGGCTCTGCTGGACACAGGGGAGGCTCCCAGCAGCTTCTTACAGAAGTCACCCCTGGAGCCCCTCACTACCAAAACCTGGCCACCAAACCAAATTCACTCCTCCAAGCATTTTTTCCTTAGTTCTTGGATCTTCTCATCACTGTGCTGTAACCCAAAGGTTAAGACTTCCTAGTATTGATGTTACCAAATATAAAATTAAACCTGATGATTACCAAATTGGTAGGAAAAAAGGCCTAGAATACAATATGAGCTCCTCTGGGAATTAAAATCTGTCTGCTGCCAGATCCAGAAGATAACTGTGGGTGGAAAAATTCTTGGGTGCTCGAAAAATCCAGAAAATACAAATCCAGTGGGGTTTCTATGGGTCAGGGTCTTACTTGCAGTGTGGATTCCCCTCCCTGCCTCAGCCAAGCAGAGGGAAAAAGTTACTCGTGGTGAAAATTCCACCTGCCATGGGATAGAGTGACTTGTGCAGCTTGGGGAGGTGGTGGTTCCCTCCCAGGCTGAGAGAATCCGGGTCAGCCAGGGCCGGGATTTGCAGCAGTGGATGGATGGCCTTGGCACACGACGTGTGCTTGAGAGTGGAGTAACAACATCTTCCCTGCTTGGATCACAGCCCTTCCACGGCCCAGGGCAGGATAAACACCGGCCCAGGGCAGGATAAACACCGGCCCAGCCTCTGCTCTGCTGCCTGCAGGAAGGGGAACAGCTCAGGGGGCTTCACCCACCTCCCAACCCTTCAAACCTGCTCCCCACTTCTGACTGGAACCAGCCAGTCCTGCAGGATCAGCACTTTTCTTTTTAAATATCTTGTTTTGGTTTTTTTTTCACCCCCTCCCCCACCAGTTTGGAGGCAGAAGTGAGACCTCAAAGAGGAAAAAAAAAAAAAAAAAAAAAAGGGAAAGAAGAGGAGAAGAATCAGGGTCAACATGAGCAGCAGTATTTCAGTCGTCCTTTGAGAGCTTGTCTATACTCACTGTGGGTGTTCTCCCTGCAAACACTGAGCGGGAGATGTTTTCCCTTAGTAGGGCAGGATCCTGTGCTCGGCCCTCCTCGCCTGGCCATAAAAGGGCAGCGTTTTCTGCAGGACCCCCGGATCCTGGGAAAGCTGACGGGTTTTTGGGAAGGGGCCTGCCCCGGCACTGCTTGCTTTGGACCTCGCAACCCTCGTGTTAGTGTTGTTTTGGCTCGTTCTTTTCTTGTGCCTTTTGTTTTGTCTCTCTCCTCCTCCTGCTCCTCTCAGGAGGTTGGAGGGAGAGAGGCCAGAGAGCCTCCAGGAATGTTCTTGCTTCCCCTATTTTTTATTCTTTCTCTCTCCCTCCCTTGGCCTGATTTGATCCCTTCTTTTCCATGATCCTGCTCAGAAAAGCAGCTGCTGAGTGAAAACCACTGGCCAAGCCCAGGATACATCCCTAAGGGGCTGACCATGTCCCCAGCCTCCATCCTGTGTCCCATGGGAATCTGGAGGGCTCTTCCCTCCTGCTCTGCCCAAGCCTGGGGGTGCCCTGACCCTCTCAGGAAGGAACCTCCTCTCACTGTCTCCTGGAGCACCTCTCCATGGGAATTCCAGCCCACAGGAGATGCTCAGCAGAGCACAGCTGTTAAAAGCAGGGAATCCCAGGCAGGAACAGCCAGCGAGAGGACATGGTTCCACCTTGGAATTCACCATTCCAGGTCCATTTGGCTCTTCACAGAATTGTTTAGGTTGGAAAGGACCCTCAAGATCATCAAGTCCAACCATGAACTGCCACGTGCACCACTAAACCGTGTCCCCAGGTGCCCCATCTACACATCTTAAACACCTCCAGGTTCTTCTGGGGTTCCTCACAAACCCAAAGCTCTCTGAGGGTCTCAGTTTTCTTCTTCTCCCTCGTCCTTGGTGACACTTCCTTTGGAGAAGTCCGAAACTACGGAAATGCAAACGGAAATATCAGGGTTCAGTTAAACCAAGGAAACAGGAACCTCTCCTGCTTTCCCTAAACATTTTCCTTAGTGTTGTTGTGGCTGATCTTTCATTTAAGGCCCTCTGTGACCTTGCAGTTGCCACCCCATGGCCTGGGGAGAGAAATGAAGAGGTAAAGCTACAGGAAATGTCCCTTTTGTGGCCACCACACTGCTGGAAAGTCCCTGGAGGGTGACCCAACCCTTCTGCTGTGTCAACAACCCGAACTCCATGTGCTCCTTGTTACCAGTTTTTCCAGAACTTTGCCTTCCTGGGGAACCTGTTCCCTGACAGCGACTGAACTGAGCTCTGGACCTTCAGATCCCTCATTGGACCCTGTTAACATTTCCTTCATCATTTTCCACCATCAGTGACGCTGTGCAAGGTGTGCCAGAGCCATTTCCCAGCCCACAGCCTTCCAGGAAGGCTCCAGAACTTCCAGAACTTTGTGTGAGGGCACGAAGAGCTTGGAGTTACCCTCAGTCAGAAATCCCAGCAGCTGAAGAAGCTCCAACGAGGGATCAGTCACCCACATGCCCCATAACCAACACAACAAAGGCCCCAAACCAGGCTGGGTGGGATCTCACCACACTGGGTTGGGTGGGATTTGCTGGGAGCTTTGGGAAGTTGTTTCAGCAAACCCCACGTGGTCCCTGGGTGGTTGTGGCCACAAAACCACCTGTGTTTTATCTCTCAGGAGCATTGCTGTGGTCACGGTGGTCAAATAAATTATTCCTCCCAAGTGTGTCCTTGGTTGTGCCCCTTCCAAGGCTTTTCCCCTTGTCTTGGTGGGAACAGCTTCTCCCACACCAGGAAGGAAAAACGGTGTCTGGCAAAGACCAGGTCTCCATGTGAGAGGTGGGCTCAGCTCCTTCCAAAAAGCCAGAACCTCTTGGAGATTCCCCCAGAGTGGTATCAAGGCTTTGACCACCCCTGCAGATCTTCATAGTTCAGAGCTATGAGGACTCCAAGCTCAGGAGCTCCCTGGTCCCCTGTGCCACATCCATGAAAAGGCCGCAGGGATTTGGGCTCTGGAACAGAGCTTAATTCCGTGTCTCCCACCTCTAGCCTCATCTCACCCTCAGCACTGGCTGCATTTCCGGGAGCTTATGCAGCTTTTTGGAAAAGTTTCCAGGCTAGGAGAGATGTCAGATGGGCCAAACACTTATCTCACCAAAAGCTTTCTGATAGGGACCATGTTCTGGTGGCATCGGCCAGGAATTTTTTCCTGTAGAGCCAGAGCAGGGTTGAGAGTGAGAAAGGGCATTAAAAAAAAAAAAAAAAAAAAAAAAAAAAAGAAAAGCTCTGACATGAACCCGGCGCAGGCAGGACGTGGCCACGGGGACGTTATGCAAAGAGCTGCTCACATCTGGAAGAAGTTACTGCACACAGCAACCGGGGCTGAGTCTAAACAAGTGCAGGACGTTACCACATGGATGTCTGCAGCACGGAGAGACTCGGGCAGCCAGAGGGGTTGGGAAGGTGGGATGAGGATGGAGCAGCCCCGGGGTTCTGGGGATGCCCCCAGTGCCCCCTCCAGAGCCACCGTGCTGCTCTGCTTTTAGGGTGGTGCAAGGGAATCCGTGTGCCCGTGATATTTGGGATGGTGGTTGCAGGAAGGGTGAGGGCAGGATGGGTCTTGGGGGTGGTCCTCATCCCGATGAACCTTGGCTGGGCACCTCCTGGGGCTTCTCCTGCTGAGGGGCAGAGCCTGTCCTGGAGCTGGAGGTGTGGGACCACTGTGGGACTCTGCTTGATACCTTGGAGCTGCTCCAGCTTTGCCCCCTCGGTCCCCAGGATGAGGATCTTGGGGTACCCAGCTCCTGGATGAAGCTGGGAGATGTTGGGAAGATAAAATCCACCCCTCGCTCCCCATCAGGGAGAGTCAAGCAGAGCTGGAGGTGAAATAATGAAGCTTTGCTTTATTTTGGAGGGTATTGAGGACTGGCTGCGTCCCACAGGTCCCATCCTAGGCCCTGAGTGGGTTTGGGGGATCCCTTTCCTGTAAAGAAATGTTCCTTAAACACCCTCCAAGTGGAGGGTCTCCATTTCCTCGGAACAGTGGGAGAATGTGCCAAAAATATCCTTTTTAATAATTAATGTCGCCTCATGACTCCTCAAATTGGGGGTTTATGCCCCAAAAAACCTTGGGGTCTTTTTATTGGGTTTGGGGAGGGGGTGAGGGGGTTGTGTGCCTCAGTTTCCCTCTCCACAGCAGGATCCAGGGGATGCTCCCAATAACCAAATCTGCCTTAAACACATCCCAGTGGGGGATCCCCATTTCCTCCAAACAACAGGAGAACACCCCAAAATCCCATTTTTAAATAAACCAACCTTATTCCATGACACCCCAAATTGGGTTTTTAGTACCCCAAAAGCCTTGGGATCTTTTCATTAGGTTTGGGGGGTGGGGGGAGGGAAAGGGCCTTGTGTACCTCAGTTTCCTCCCCCAGGGGGATCCAGAGGATGTTCCCAATAACCAAATCTGCCTTAAACACATCCCAGTGGGGGATCCCCATTTCCTCCCAACACCAGGAGAACACTCCAAAAATCCCATTTTTAAATCAATCAGCGTTATTCCACAATGGCCCAAATTGGAGTTTTATGCCCTAAAAATCTTGGGGTCTTTTTATTGGGTTCGGGGAGCAGGTGAGGGGTTGTGTGCCTCAGTTTCCCCCACCACAGCGGGATCCAGAGGCTGCTCTCAATTAATGCTCCAAATGTGCCTTAAACACATCCAGGTGGGGGTGGGGGGGGGGAAATCCTCATTTCCTCCAAAAATCGGGAGAACGCTCCAAAACCCCACTTTTAAATAACTCAGTGTTACTCCACTACACCTGAAACTGATGTTTTACACCCCAAAAAAACCAAAACCTCGGGGTGTTTTCACCAGGCTGGGCAGGGGCTGTGCGTGCCTCAGTTTCCCCTCCCCAGCGGGGTCCGGGGGATGCTCCAAATGTGCCTTAAACGCATCCAGATTGGGGGAGAGGAATCCTAATTTCCTCCGAAAACCGGGAGAACGCTCCAAAACCCCACTTTTAAATAACTCAGTCTTACTCCACCACACCCCAAACTGAGGTTTTACACCCCCAAAAAACCCTCAAAAAACCAAAAAAAAACCCCAAAAAAACCCAAAAAATCTCGGGGTGTTTTTCGCGAGGCTGGGCAGGGGCTGTGCGTGCCTCAGTTTCCCTTCCCCAGCGGGGTCCGGGGGATGCTCCCGGGGGATGCAGCGCTGCAGAGGCGGCTGTGGCGGAGGGTTTGGGGTGCGGGGAGAGGGGACAGGGGGGTGTCCCCGAGGGGGTGGCGGTGGCTGCTGTCGCTTTAAAGGGGCAGCCGCGGCCCCAGCTGATGCGGCGGCTCCAATCAGCGGCCCCGGGGCTCTTGGCAGCCGGAGCCGCCGCCGCTCCGCATTCCTCCGGCTTCCCAAAAGGGGCGAACATGGCGATGGGCAGGATGAGGTGAAGAGGAGGAGGAGGAGGAAAACAGGGGGAAAAAAAAAAGAAAAGAAAAGAAAAGAAAGGGGAAAAAAAAAAAAAAGATTAGGTAGGGGGAGAGGAAAAATTAAAGAAAGGGAAATATAGGGGAAAAAAGGAAAAGAGGGACGGGGATGCAAGCAGCGCTGGCGCGGTGATTTCCTCCCCCCCCCCCCTTTCCTCCTCCAAAAAAAAAAAAAAAAAAAAAAAAGCAAGCAGAAATAAGGCAGCCAAAAGAAAAAAAAAAAAAAAGGAAAAAAAAAAAAGCCACCAAACCAGCAACCCACCCAACCCACCAATTCCTTGTTTTTTTCATGGAGAGCACAAACCCCAGGCCAGCGGAGGAGGACCGGGACTCCTCAGCGCGGAGACCTTTGCATCAAAATGGTAGAGCCTGAACCCCCCCCCTCCCCTTTCTCCCTTTTCTCCTCGCTTTTATTTTCCCCTCTCCCTTCCCCTTCCTTCCTCCGTCGCTTCCTCGCGCTCCCGGGGCTTTGCCGACTTCCCAAAGGCCTCGAAACTTGCCCAAATCCCGGCCAGGGCGGCGGAGGTGGATGCGGGAGGGGGAGGTTGCATGGCCGATGCTGCATCCACGCGTGGTGGGGGGGGGTCGTGGATATTTTTTTTTTGGGGGGAGGGGGTTACAAAAAGCGCAGCCCGGCCGGGCTTGGGGCCGGTGCTGCTCTGCTGGGAGGGCTGCATGGGGATCCCCCCTCCTGCAAGGAGAAATTGGGCTGTGTTGGGTGAAAATGGCATTAAAAATGAGTCGTCCCCCCCCCCCCCCCACACCTTTGGGGTGCCTCAGGGGGGATGGGGGTGCAGAAGGGCCGTGCGGAGGGGTCTGACCTCCCTCCCCCCCTTTTTGGGAGGACCCCAGCCCAGCTCGGGGGTCAGCGGGGGGATTTGGGGGGGCGCACACACTTTTGGAGCCCCCCAGGCCGGAGGATTCGCTGAGGGGGGGGCGCACAAGATGCCGCTTCCTCGGCCATTCCCATTCCCCGGATGACTCCATCCTTGTGCCAATTCCTGCCCGCCTTCCCCCCCCCTCTCCATGGCTGGTTCCCGTCGTGGGCCCCCTTTTCCCGGGGGGTCTGGGGCGCTCCCCAACATCCCGGAGGAGCGAGGCTGCAGGGAGGGTGCAGCATCCCACCCCTCTCCGGGCCGGGAAAAGGATTTGCCATTCCTGCTCTTCAAAAATAATGATAATAATAATAATAACAACACCAGAGCTGGGGCTCTCGCCTGCAGCAGTGACCTATTTTATCGGCCGGTGGAGTTTTTTTAGGAGGAGGGGGGGTTAGCTGGAGTTGCAGAGGGAAGGCCTGAGCTGGGAAGATCCACGGGAAATCCCCTGGGATGTGCCGTGACCACGGGATCGCGGCTCCCGGTCCCTCGGTGCCTCCCCCATCCCTAAAAGTGCGGGCTTGTGGTTGCCCCAGCGCTGGCTCCGTGCCCGTCCTAACGCCCCGGGAAGCGCCCGAGTGGATTTTTTTGGGGGGAAGGGGAAGAAAGTGCAAGCTTGGAAAAATAAGGGAACGATGATGGATGGGATGGTGGGATGGGGCTCGGCACCCCCCGGACGCGACACTGGGGTTAAACTGGTCGGGATTGGGTTTGGGTTCACGCTGGGCAGTCGCACTCGGCCTGTGAAATTCCTTCTGGCGTGAAATCACTGCTGAAACCGCCCCTGCATCCCTTCCCGGAGGAGATGCTGAGGGGCCGGGGGCACGCCGGGGTGTTTTGGGGAGTGTTTCATGCCCTGAGGTGGAGATGGAGATACCCCGAGCCCACCCAAGCCAGCAGCCCCGCGAGGAAGACGGGGAAAAGTTGGGAATTCAACCTTCCTTCCACACCCTGCCTCGGCAAGAACCAGAGGAAGATTTGCTTTACAAAGCGAAATTCCTCATTGGAAAGACACTAAGGGATTTTTTTTTTTTTTAATTTTTTTTTTTTTCCCCTGGATCTGTGGTGAAATCTTGCTGGGTGCAAACGTTCTGGCTCCAACTGCAGAGTTTCCCTGAGGATGCTGGCTGGGCTCAGCACCGCTCCAGGGGCTTTTCCCGGGGTGGCCGGAGGCTCCCCTTTGCCACCTGGGCTTGGAATGACGGCGGAGCTTTGTTCTCCCCGGGAGGAATTAACGGAGCGTTCGGTTATCACCAGGCGAGATAAAGCAGAGGCATTGTCACCCCCTCCACAAAAATAACCTTTGGAGACGGATCCTTTGGAAAAGGGAGGGAGAAGCGGGAGGTTGGTTGCCTGCTTAATTAAATATTGGTTATTTTTAAGATGCAGATTTTTCTGCTCGAGGAAAAATAAGGGGCGGGAGGGGGGGAAGCCCTAAACCCGTTGCGGATGAACTGAATGTGTCAAAACATCAGAGGGTCTTTGAAGGTTTTTGGGGGAATTGCTGATTTTTCCCGTCCTCCCTCCGTGCTTCAGCTGGAGGAGAAAACCGAGGCTCTCCCACGCTGCTGCATTTTTAAGCCTTTATAGATGGGCACCTGGTGATGGCCGTGACAAAGTGACTCTCCAGGAAGAGCAAGGGGTGAAGTTTTCGATTTGCTGCCACATTTGCCTGGCCCCAAAAATGCTGTCTAAAAAATGTTATCTAGATCCTCCGTGTGCTTTGCATCCTAGATGTCCCCTGACATCCCATGGGTCCCTGTAAAACTGGAGGAGAGGATGTTGGTGGGGAGGATGAGCTCGGGGTCAGGCTCTGCACCTCTTGCCCCTAATTTTTCCTAATTTCTAAGGGAAATGTGTTGTGTTGTCAGAGTGGTTTGTGCAGGGCAGGGATGGCCCTGTTGGGTTTCCTCCATGGGGACACCTGAGGACTTGTCCTCATGCCCTTTGGGGCTGCTGTCCCCTCTTGAGCCAACTCGGTGTTCGTCCACCTCTCCTGCTGATGAAAACTGGGATGCCTTTGGACATGGGGAGAGTTTGGCCGTGGTGGCGCAGATGTGATGGGTAGAGGACTTAATTACAATAAATTGTCTTTTTTTATTGTTGTTTTTATGATTATATCTTTTGCCTGGAGCCAGGGCTGCTGACACCCTGTCTGAGTTAAAGCCCTGCTCCCCAAGCTACTGGAAAAACTGGGATAAAAATAAGGATAAAAAATAATGCATGTTCATAAAAATGTTGAAAGTGTTGGGCAGGAGGGATCTGGTGCATCCAGATCCTTGACCTGGGCAGCTGGATCTAAAGGAAGATGGCCCATGGCAGGGGAGTTGGAACAAGATAATCTTTAAGGTCCCATCCAACCCAAACAATTCCATGGCTGGATGAGAGGAGCAAGGCTGGTGCTTCCCAAAGAGCCCTGGGCAAGGCTGGGTTTAGGATGGAACTGGAGATGGGGACCATGCCTGGGGTCGGGGTCAGAGCCAGGGTTTGGAGAGAATGCTCTGGGATGGAAAGTCCTGCCCGGGATGTTGGGACAGGTTCAAATCTGGATGTCTCTGGCAAGTTTGTGGTTGGGTTAGGAAATGCTGTGGTTTTTTAGGGTTAACTGGGAGCTGGGTGTGGGGCAAACCCTGGAGGTGTCACATCCCACCACGCTGTTGATCCACATGGAAGGTCATGGGGGCTGCCCCAGGGATGGGAACTGTGGTGCTGCCCTCTGAGGAAAGCCTCGTTCAGCAGCACTTGGGAGGAGGCTCCATCCCTCCATCCCTCCATCCCTCCATCCCTCCATCCCTCCATCCCTCCGTCCATCCATCCCTCCATCCATCCATCCATCCATCCATCCACCCATCCATCCATCCACCCATCCATCCATCCATCCATCCCTCCATCCCTCCCTCCCTCCATCCTCCTACCTTGCTTCTGGGGATCCCAGCCCCTTCCCAGGCATTGCCTGGCTGCACATGGAAGTGGGGCTGCCTTGGGGTTACAATGCCTTCAGGCTCTGCTCCTGCACCCATCCCTGCTCCCAGCACTGAATTTGGGGTTCCTGTGGGGATCCTGTGAGCTGTGGGGCAGCTCTGAGCACCGCCTGCCCTGCTGCATCCATCCCCTCCCTCAGTGGCTGTGGGGACACCCGCAGGGTCTCGGGGGGTGATGCCTTCTCCCCGGCCTCGCGCGGCGCTCCGGGCTGGGCAGCGGTCTGGAGCTGGCCCCTGGTGCAGCCGCTTGGCCGACAGCCCGGCTGGGGAGGTCAGCCTTGGGTTTTGTCCTCGTTTCCTCCCTCAGTCTTCCCTCCGTTTGTTTTTCGTGGGCAGGAGAGGGAGGGGGACAGTGGCTTTGTGTGTGTGCGTGTGTCCTCCGGGCTCTTCCACCCCGGCAGTGACTCTGCGGGCGGTCCTGCATCCCACAGATGGAGGGCAGCATCCCATCCCATCCCATCCCATCCCATCCCATCCCATCCCATCCCATCCCATCCCATCCCATCCCATCCCATCCCATCCCATCCCATCCCGCTGCCTGCTCCCGTGCCAGCGCGGTGGCTCAGGGACATTTCCATCAGCCGGGTGTCACTGGCTGTGCCAGGCACTGGTGGGGCCCCCATGGCCTGGCTGTCCTGTCTGCCCTCAGTGTTTGCCAGGGTGATGCCAGCTCTGCTGAAATCCATCAGCATCCCTTTGGGATTTAACCCCAAACCTGGCTGGGCGCAGCTCTGGAATTACCTGCAGAGCTTTTGCACCACGTGTTGGGTCTGGCTCAGCTGCGCCTCTTTCAGCCCTGACAGAGGGGACAAGGACAGACAGAGGGGTGCATCCATCCAGGCTTTGGTGCCTCTGCTTTCCTGGAGGGATTGGGATTTGTCTTGGGATGAAAATAACGCGGCGTTGCTGAAGCCTCGGTATTTTTGCAGCAGAGGCTGTGCTTGTGCAGGGGACAGTGCTTGACTTCCCACAAGTCGGGATGGACTCCCAGGGCTTGGCACTGCCCTCACTGCCACCCCTGGTGGAACAGAGGGATGGTGGCATCCCCCAGGAGCAGCATCACCTCATCAGTTTGGGGATGGGGGGTGCTGGCAGGGTTGATTTGCTCATCCTTCCTTGGAAGTGTCCCTGTGGCTTTGCAGCTCTGTGTGCAAAAGGAAAGGGGAAAAGCACCCAGGTAGGACTTGAAAAAATTTAAAAATATGAGATAAATAAAAAAGCTCGAAGCCATTAACCCTCTGTGGGCTGTGCTGTTGGGAAGCCAGTGCCTGCTCCCAGTGGATGAAGCCTTGTGTTGCTCATCCCACCTCATCCCTGCTGCTCTCCCCATGTTGCTGACGGCCATGGCACTTCCAAAAAAACCCCAAATTCATCTTTTTCCACTTTGCAAAGGTGTCCCCTTGCTTCCTGGGACACAGGGATGGGGGAAGGAGTTGTCCCTGGTCCCTTGCACTGAGGACAGCCATGGTGGGCCTGGTGCTGCTACCAACTTCCCAGGCTGCTCCTGGGAAAAGCATCCTTGAGCCAAAGCCTGTAAATGCTGGATATCATTAATAAAATATTAGGAACAACCAAAAGGCAGGGAAAAAAAATAAAAAGCCTGGGAAGCATCTGACTGTCCTCCAGCTGGGTTAATGCTCTTCTTCACCCGGCAGAGGCTAGGAGGTGTTTTTTGGGGTGCCCAACACCCCAGGATGAGATAGGCTCTGGGAGCATCGCTGAGCCCCTTCCCCTCGCCTGCTCTCGCTGCACGTGGCTCTACTTTGGGCACCCTCAAGCCTTTTAGAAGACACAGAGGATAAAACCACCTCCTCAGAAGGTATCACCCGCATCCCTCCGGGCTCCGGAGCGGGGCCGGGCCGGTCCCGGTGCATCCCGGCGGGCAGGATGCCGGCGGTGGGCGCTCGGGGCCGGCGCCTCGCCAGGCGGGGCTGTGGCCGGGCTATTGTTTTCCCTTCCTGCTTGTTTTTCCGGACAACCCCGTCGTAATTAAATAAAAACACCCGTCGGAGGAGCGAGCAGACGTCGCCCCCAGCGCGGTCCCGTGCAGAAAGCACCCACGGGAGAGCTCCCCAGGGAGGGAGGGGACGGCAGAGAGGTGAAGGTAGGAGACAGGAGAGGGGTGGGAGCCTTGGGGTGGGGTTTTTTCCCTCTGCCAGGTTTCCATGCATGGCCGTGCTCCCAGAAATGGGTGGGTTGGCAATGGGATGTGCACGGTCCGAGCAGTGCTGCTCCTTCTGGGGTGGCTTTTTCTCGGTGTATCCTGGTTTGGGGGGAGCTGTGGGAAGACACGAGCGTCACATCGTTTTTAAAAAAAATCCTCTAATGGCCTCAGAACTAGGGAGAAAAGGCTGAAGGTTTCATGCAAGGGTCTGGAAGGCAGAGGGCAAGTTGTAGGAGGCCGAGGATTAAAACCGAAAGCGCCAGTGTTTGGGATTTGTAACGATGCCCCTTTGTGTCATCTGAACTAATCTGTGAAAATGGGGATTTAATAATACTTCTCTCTTTAGCAAAAGTCAAGTTTTGACATTAAATAGTTTCAGCCCAGCTTTTTCGCCCTGAAGTGCAGCAATGTCCAAACTGAGAAGAGGGCATGGGGAACTTCTTTTTTTGAGGAGCAAGTGCTGACATTGTATTTAGCTCCTTATTAAAGCACTTTTCTTTAATGCAATTTAATACTGAAGGTCAACTATGAATGCTTTGGTGGTTGGAAATGATACAGAAAAGCAGATTGCTTTTTTGCCTCATACATCTTGAGGGTGAAAAATTTAAAGAAATCCCCAAATTTTGTGCTGAATGGAAAGTGGTTCACAGGCAGCTGGTCTTGTCACCACTTAAATGTGAATTTTATGCCCTAAAACCCCCTGTCCTTGTGCTTATACGGGAAAGAATTGCTCATGGTCCTCGATGCCGTGGTGATGAGGGTGAGAGAAATGAATAAATATTTAATTAAATAAATAAGAGGCTGGTGAAGGTCAGAGATGGTCTTCTGGGGAACTGAGGATTTGAGTATTTAAATATATCCAGAGTGGCCCAACCTACTGGTCCTTTGGGGAGGTTTAGAGCTGCAGGAACATTTAAGGATCTGGTTCTCCACAGCTGCTAAGGGAAATAGAATTTTATCCTGGTCCCTCGATTTAAATCGATTTAAATCCTTTCAGGACAGGTGATCAGGTGTTGGTGGGGCTGTTTAGGGAAACTGAGGCACACTGGGGGGATGTGGGTGGAAGCAGAACTTGGGCTCCATCTCCTGTGGTGGGATTTTTGGTAGCTCTGCTGGAGAGAGGCTGCTCCAGTGAGCATCAGCATCTCCTTCCACCACCATTCCTCACTCATCCTTTCCTTCCATCCCCCTCCATCGGGGCTCATCCAACCCCCATCCCTCACCCCGAGCATCCTCCCCATCCTCTGGCCGCTCTCCTGCCCCAGCAGCTGCTCTGGGATGGGACTTGGGCAGCACCACGTGAAAACTCTCTTAAAATAGAGCTGGAGGGCAGCGTCAGGGCGGGGAGGGCTGGCTGGAGGCGCCGCCGGCCCCTCGGGGTGGGGAATTCGTGGCCACGCTGCTTTCTAATAATTTTCAGGGGTGTTTTTCTGCGCTAATGGTGCCAAAAGCTTGCTCAGATGTTGGCGGTGTGTGTGTGGGGGGGGGCCGCAGTTTTAGGGCTGGTTTAGTGCACCCAGTGAGCTCCCCAAATTCAGACAGGGGATGGAGATGGGATGAGTGACCTGCTCCTGGGACTAAACAGAGCCAGAGGGGCAGGGTGGTGATGGTGGAAAAGAGCAAAACTCGTGATTCTTTTTTTTTTTTTTTCCATATGTATTTTTAATACAAGTATTTTTTTTAATATTAAAAGAGATCTATATTTCAAATATTTGCGTTTTCCCAGAGGAAGAGCACTGGATTTAACCCTCTCATTAATCCCCATTAGTCAGGCTTCTCCGCTCCAGCGGAGCTGCGGGGACAGGAGCTGCCGGAGGGGCATTTTGAGGCAAGTTGGGGTCTTTTCTCGGCATCTCACCCCGGCAGGCGCCTCTTGTCTCGGCCGGGGCTCTGGCTCCGGGCAAGCTCACGAAAAGCATCTGAGAGCAATAAAGAGCAAAAGCCTCCCGCTGACAAGCCCGGGCTGAAGTCACCGGCGGGACGCGGCCAAGACACGCATTGTCCTCGCCGCTGCTGGGACTGATTAGAGCTGCCTGGCAAGGACCGGCGCTGGGTGAGGGATCAGCCCCTTTTTGCCAAAAATCCTCGATCTGGAGGGCAAAAAAAAAAAGCCGGCTTTTGTTTTCCAGGCTGGGCGATGCCGCCCGACAGCCCCATTTTCCCCTCTTCTGCACCCATTGCTGCGCGCCTGTGCCAGGCTTGGGGTGTCCTATATGGGGAATGAGGTGAGATGGATCCGTGGGGAAAAACCTGAATTTAGGGTTTGTTTTTTTTTTTTTTTTCAAGAGAGAACCTGGCAAGCAGCAAACTGCTCTGCTGAATTCCTGCTGTCTCTTCAGTTTTTGATACTTATTATATCGTTATTTATTTTCTACGTGTCTTTGGTGGGGGGGGGGGAGGGTGGCTGAACCATCCAAGATCTCATCAAAATGTTCTTGGCAGTCGCGAGGCTCAGAAAATGGGGAGGTGGATGGATGTTCCAGCTGGGATGCAGCATTTTGTAACAAATACATATATAAAGAATGTTTATGTATTTATATATTTATATCTTTTTATAGATCAGTTGTTTAACTATAAATAAGCATGCATGTATAAAATATTGAAAATATTGAATATATATAAGTTATAAAAAGGTATATAAAAATATGTAAACACCCAACCCTTTTCCTACCTCTTTGCCCCACTCCAGGCTGCAGAGCCAAGAATTTGGAGCAGAACTGGTTTTTCCATGTTTTTCCCTGGGTGCCAGCACTTGCTGGGGCTCTCCAGGGCTATCAGAACCGTGCAAAGCTGAGATCCCAATTGGTTGGACGGGTTGGTTTTGGAGCAGAAATCCAATGAAAATGAAAAAATTTGGCAGGGAGGGGGAAGAGTTTTTTTGCTTGTTGGGAAAACAGAGAAGAAAACACCCTTTTTTATTATTTAAACATTTTTGTCTGCGTGTGCCTTTGCCTTTGGCTCACCAGAAAAAAAAAGAAAGAAAAAGACAAACAGAACATGTCTTGCTGGAATTTGTGTGTTGATTGAGAGCTGTCATTTGTTCCAGAAAAAATGGGAGCTAAAAAACTCTTTTTGGAGCAGGAGGTGCAGGATAAACCTGGCAGGTCTGAACCCTCCATCTCTGCCACTGTTCTGCACTGTCCTTGGTCACATCCTACAAAGGTCGGGAGAGGGGGTGTTAAGGGGTCCAGATCTGTGTCCATCCATGAACTGGGTGTTCAGCAAGGGAAGCAGAGGGAAAAGTCGTGTCCCACCTTCTTTTAATACAAGGGCACTGGATTTAGGGCGTGGGATATCCCTTGGATTTGGGATGTAGCAGTCACACTCATCCTGGGGCTCAGGTGAGACCAGGAGAGGGGATGAGCACCAGGGATGGTCTGGGCTATGAGAGGTGCGTGGGAGTTGGATTGAACACCCAGCAAACTCAGCCTGGGGAGGGTTGGCAGTCACAGCATTTCCCAGCCTGGGGGTGCTGCTCCCTGATTTGAATTTTTCCAGGTAGTGCCTTTCCCCAGGCAATGGAAAATGAGCATTAAAAAGTGCATAAATCATCCCAATGAATCCAGCTGCGAGTGAGCTGCTGTCGTGAGCAAGAGCACGCGGCGTAATTCAGAAATATCAGAGGATATTGGGCTTTGTGTAATTATCTGTAGAAGCAGGGAGATACAAAATCCTAATTTCCTTTTATTTAGGGGGGTTAAATCTCAGCAGGTGCCTAAAATTGGCTTCCTGCTTGGGGCAAATATCCACCTGGATCTCCATCTGGTTCAGGAGGTCAAGCCATCTCCTATCCTGCATGACATCTCTGAGTGATTGGGGACACCTGAGCCTGGCTTTGGACCTCCTTGGTGGCCATGGTGTCTTCTACCCACCTTGAAGGGATATCAGTGGGTGCTCGTGTGGCCCTGACCTGCCCTTTCACTGGGTTTTTTTTCTCCTTGGTTGAGTCTCCTGGACTCAAGTCGGTGGTGGAGCTTCTTGCTTGGTGTAGTCAAGCTGGGCCTGGTGGTGGAGCATTTTGGTTGACATCTCCAAGCTGGGGCTGGTGATGGAGTTTCTTGGTTGGTATCTCCAAATTGGGATTGGTGATGGAATGTTTTGGTTGGTACCTCCAAGCTAGGGCTGGTGATGGAATGTTTTGGTTGGTACCTCCAAGCTAGGGCTGGTAATGGAATGTTTTGGTTGGTATCTCCAAACTGGGGTTGGTGATGGAATGTTTTGGTTGGTATCTCCAAACTGGGGTTGGTGATGGAATGTTTTGGTTGGTAGCTCCAAGCTAGGGCTGGTAATGGAGTTTCTTGGTTGGTATCTCCAAGCTAGAGCTCGTGATGGAATGTTTTGGTTGGTATCTGCAATTTGGGGCTGGTGGTAGAAATCCATGGTTGGTATCTCCAAGCTGGGAGTGGTGGTTGAGCTTCTTGGCTGGTATCGCTGACTTACGATGCATGGACAGGGATGGGTGGCATGGCCAGGAGGATGATTTTTTGGGGTGGAAAGAGCCCTGAATGATTTTATTTCCTTCCTCCCCACAGCTGATAGTCGAAAAAACGACTGACTACCCTTCGGCTGAGTACTCCCTGGTGGAGGATGTAGCCCTCCACTTCACGTGTTTGATGGACAGACTGAACGAGCAGCGCCTCTTTCAGCCGGACCTGTGCGACGTGGACATCGTGCTGGTGCAGCACAAGAGCATCTTCCCGGCGCACAAGGGGGTCCTGGCAGCCTACAGCCAGTTCTTCCACTCCCTCTTCACCCAGAACAAGCAGCTGCAGCGCGTGGAGCTCTCTCTGGAGGCCCTCACCTCGCAGGGCCTGCAGCAGATCCTCAACTTCATCTACACCTCCAAGCTGCTCGTCAACTCCTGCAATGTGCAGGACGTGCTGAACGCGGCCGCCGTGCTGCAGATGAACAACATCGCCTCCTCCTGCCAGGACCTGCTGGACACGCGCTCGCTCAGCCTGGCCACCGACATGGCCCTGCCCGCCGAGGGCTGTGCTGGGCCCCCGCCCTACTACTGCGAGATCAAGCAGGAGGTGGACGCCCCTCACCCCAAAATCTACGCCCGGGAGGGCAACGACCCCTTCTCGGTGCGGGTGGAGGATGGAACAGGCAGTGGGACGCTCCCCCCTGGCCCGGCCAAGCAGTACTACAAGGAGGAGAAGGATGGAGGTCCTGCTGTCTGTAAGATGGAGGGTGAGGAGTCTGAGGAGGATCTGGACAGCCAGGGCTCCTACAACCGGGAGCAGATCATCGTGGAGGTGAACCTCAACAACCAGACCCTCAACGTCTCCAAGGGCACGGAGGGGAAGGCGGCCACCAGCGAGGCAGCCGTGATGGGGCGGCCGGATGGGGATGGTCGCGACACAGAGGAGGATGGGGAGGAGGAGAATGAGGAAGGGGAGGAGGAGGAGGAAGAGGAGGAGGATGCGGAGGTGGGGGAGGAGGAGGAGGAGGAGCGCAGCGAGGAGGAAGACCTGGAGGAGACGACGGAAGAAGAGGACGATGACGATGATGATGAAGATGCCTCAGAGATGAAAAGGGAAAAGAGCGGGCAGCCCCGCAGGGGCAGCCGTGCATCCAAAGCCACCAAACCCACCATGGCGACCAGGTCCCAGGAGATGGCCAAGGTGGAAGAGGAGGAGGAGGAGGAAGAAGAAGGCCAGAGGGGAAGGAAGAGAAAGAAGGAACAGGATGGCTTGGGCCAGAAGGTGAAGCTGGAGGAGAAGCAGCATTATCCTTGCAAGAAGTGTCCCCGGATCTTCAACAACCGCTGGTACCTGGAGAAGCACATGAACGTCACGCACAGCCGGATGCAGATCTGCGACAAGTGTGGGAAGCGCTTCCTGCTGGAGAGCGAGCTCCTGCTGCACCACCAGACCGACTGCGAGAAGAACATCCAGGTGAGCAGGCCCCCTCCATCCAGGGCATGGATCTCACCGGGGTGAGCATCCCACCAAGGGGGAAATACCATACCCCAGCGTGGGCCATACCCCAAGGGACGGACGTCCCACCAAGGGGGAAACAGCCCAGCAAGCTGTGGAGCATCCCACAGGGGATGGATGTCCCATTAAGGGGGGGACATCCCAGCAAAGGAGGAACATCCCACCACAGTGGGACATCCCAGGGAAGGAGGGATGTCCCAAACAGCATGGAGGTCGTCCCACCTAGCTACACCATGGGATGGGCTGATGCTCAGATAATTCTGATGTTGCAGTTGGCACAGGGCAGCTGGGAGGGAACCTTCCTTCAGCCATGACCCATATTCAGGCTCAGGAGGGTCCCACGGTGACCTGGGACCAGAGGATTTTTCCCAGGGGGACTGTGGCTTCCCCTTGTCTGGCTGGTTGAAAACACTGAGTTAATTTTTGAGGAGTAATTTTCCTTTTGAATTTATTCAGTTAATCTGGATAAAACACTGTGAGCTCCCAATGGAGACACACTCCAGTGTTCCCACCCAGGCTGAACCCCCTTTAGCTTAATTTGAAGATTTGCTGACAGGAGTTGAAATGGTTTTAATCTGCCTTTTGTGCTTTTTTTGTGTGTATTAGCAAATTTCTGAGTGCTTTTGACATCCATGCATGGCTCGGGCTTGGTGTGTCCTTCCGCTGTGCTAATGAGATCCTGTGCTGGCAAATGGACTCCGTTAAATCCATGCAGTTTTGGGGGGATAGGGAGCAGCAAATGTGTGCTCCTGAAGATCCCTCCAAATTCCCATCTTGTAATTCCTGATGAGCTGTTTTACAGGATGCTGCTGCTAATAATTAAAAATTTACCAGTTGTTGGAGAGCTTATCCTATCACCCTTTCCACCAGCGACCAGATTTTAAATGATTTCACAGCTCTCCTGGATGAAGGTAACACAACCCAAGTGCTACTGGAGCCCTTCACCAATGGCATCCCAAATGAAATAGGGAATGAGGCAGATCTTGGTGAGCAGGGAACATGGAGGCAGGAACAGTCTTGGCTCATAGGTGAAGCAGTCACTGACCCTCTGGTGCATCTTCCTGACAAATTCACTGCGCTGAAGTTGCTTTTTTTGGATGCTTTTTCCCAGAATGGATGAGTGCCCTCTCCAGTACCTGTGTAGTGGGGGCTGTTTCAGAGCCTAACATAAAACTTGAGTTAAAAAGGAGTTTCCCCAGAATGTTTCTTCAGCTTCATCTACTTTCCAGGTGGATGACATGGGCATGTCACCTCATTGCTTCCTTTTTTTCCCCCTCCTTTTTATCCCTTTTCCTGACCATTTTGGAATAGGATGAACCACAACTGCCTGTGCAGTGACCTCCTTCTGCAGAAAAATGGATCATTGTCTCCCACTTAACTGAGCATTTTTAATTTTACAAATAGCCAAATCCACTCCATTTGCTCTGATAATATTTAATAACTATCAACATACCATGGAATTATGTCTGGATGGAATAGGAATTTTTTTTCAGCTCTGTACCTACAACAGACAGTTTTTATTTCTTGGGTTTTAGTCAGATCCATGGGGGGACCATCCATCTTATCCCAGTTGGGTCTGCTGCTTTCTTTCCCTGTTTTTTCCCCAAATTTCATCCATAAAGCTTTAGGTTTTAAGCACCATCCTGCTCCCTGTGTTCATTCCCCATCTCCATAATGTGACCACCTGAAAAATGATTCATCTTTTGCTTTATTGAGTTATCCTTCAAGCTCTTTTTATGGCCACCTTCAGTATTGTTTTCCTTTTAACCTGCAAGAATTTATATCCTCATTTTTTCCCCTCATTTGGACATTATTTCCACATTTTTGAGTGATGATTTTCAACAGTAACTGAGGACACAGAACTTGGCCCTCCAGGGTGTTTGGTCCCAGCCCCGGGGGTTTTCCTACCTCTGCTGTTTTCCTTCTACCTTTCATTTTGAAATTCCCCTGCAGCCTCTTTCATTTTAAGTGGAGAAAATGGATATTGATGTGTCTTTGATATCAGGTTCTAGTCCTGAATTAGCCCTGAAATATCCCTTAAAACGGAGATAAAGCTGTTCTGATCCATGGAAATACATACTTGGCAACAGTGGGACTCAGAGGACTACTCATGTTGACATTGGAGCATGGCAAGATGAAGATGATGAGGCTTGGGAATGGCTCTGTGACCCTAATTTTTCCTTTGAGGCACCTAAATATAAGCATATATGGAAAAATACTGTGACTGCACAGCATAATGGTGTATTTTCCACGCTATCACAGCAAAATTTGGCTGAAGCCCAGCAAGGAGCATCTGTTCCTCTGGGAAGGAGGAGAAGTGGAGGAATCCCTGCCTGGGTTCACCAGTACCATTCAGCCCTGTTGTTGTTGCAGGATACCTTCAAGGCATGATCTTCTCAACAAATCTGCAAGGAGAGAGGGGATGGTTTTATCCCTGTTGACCAAGAGGAATGTGAGTCATGGAAAGATAAAGGGAAAGGAGTTGACCCTTGGCTTCTGGCAGTGGTTTCCTTTGTGGACATCTCTCTCCTGCATTTCCCTGAGCACAGAACCAGTCTCACATGCCTCAAACAGGTCTCACACAGAAGCTGAAGTTTTTCCTGGGAACTTCCAGAGGAATTTGTTGGAGCTGAAGTGATTCTCTACCATAATTTCTTGGGGAAGACTTTGCATGTCATGTTGCTCTCCTTGTGATGATGGACTGGTGATTTGGGTCCATTTTGGTCTATTTGGATATAATGGAATCATCTGTTTGAAAAACCAATTTAGTGGTGAAGTATCCATAATATCTGCTGAAGACTGGAGTTGTGCTGCTGCCCTGGTTTGGGATTCTCCTTCTTTTTATATTTTTTACAACTTTCCAGTGCACAGAGGGTTGGGATTATTTTATGTAACATCTTCATTTAGGAAGAAAATTCCCAGCTGGGAATAGGGCATGAGCTGTTGCTTATCCAAGTCCTGATACAGCCATTGATGGAGATGTCACATCCTCCCCTGGAAGGTCATTGTCCCTTGCTCATCCCATGGATAGAAATTTGAAGTTTGGAGGTTTTGAAGTGACAAGGTCTGTACCAGGCTTGCTGGTTGTTATGATTTTTGATATCAGCTGTAGCTTTCACAGTGATGTTCCCTTTCCATGGATGAAGCTGCTTCCCCTGCTTCCCTGACCATCTCCTCTCTCCTTGCAGTGCGTGACGTGTGGGAAGGGGTTCAAGAAGCTCTGGTCTCTCCATGAGCACAACAAAATTGTCCATGGCTATGCAGAGAAGAAGTTCTCCTGTGAGATCTGCGAGAAGAAGTTCTACACCATGGCCCACGTGCGCAAACACATGGTTGGTGAGTGTGGGAGGCACCAGTGGCACAGGGATATCTTGTTGGGGGTGCTGATCCATCAATTTGGCAATGAAAGGTGTTTTCTGCTGTTGTCATGTTGAGTGTTCAGGGCTGGGCTTACTCTTGGGTGAGCTTTCTCACATCACCATGTTGAAATTTGGCCTGATATTCAATGCTGAACCAATGTTGCTCAGTGCTGGGTTTGGGCGTGGTGCTGGGGAATTCCATTTATTTTATTGTTCAGACGTGATCAAAGGAAGGTTTAAAGTGTAACCAGTGTGAAAGAGGACCAGACCACATCAGTGCTGAGTTTTTCAAAAGCAAGTTGCACATGGCAACAGTGGTCAGGTCTCTGGGCCTTGGAGCCACCAAAGAGATCCAAAAGAACGGGGGTTTGGCAGGGAAGGGCTTGAAATATTGCTGCCATATATCTTCCAGAGAAGCTTTGGGTTTGCTGGGATTGGGCACTGGCATTGGGAGCCACAGCTGGGGTGTGGGGAGATGGATGGTGGAGGTGCGTGGAGGGCTCCTGACCCTGCCCCTGTCCCCACCAGCACACACCAAGGACATGCCCTTCACCTGTGAGACCTGTGGGAAGTCCTTCAAGCGCAGCATGTCCCTCAAGGTCCACTCGCTCCAGCACTCCGGGGAAAAGCCTTTCAAATGCGAGGTAAGGTCCTGGCCATCACCCCACCCCTCAAACAAGGACAAAAACACTGATCTGGGGAAAGATTTTCCACTTCTCGGGGCTTCCACCTTGCTTTGTGCCGGTGCAGATGTAGGGATGATCCCACGCTTTTCCAAACTCTGCATCCCCTCCTGGTTTGAAGGTCCCACCAACTTTATGATGAAACTTGTCCAATGCCAGGATCTGTCCCCCAGTGCCTGGACTTTGCATCCCACCCTAAGCCCATCTAGCCTGCAAACCTGGCTGGGTATGTCCCAAAAAGCCATTTTTAGGTATTTTTTTGGGGGGGAAAAAAGGGGTTTCTTCGCTGCTGATGATTTGAGGGGAATGTGGAGATATTTCGAGTGCTCATCAACAACTCATCACCCCTGCAGAACTGCAACGAGCGCTTCCAGTACAAGTACCAGCTGCGCTCCCACATGAGCATCCACATCGGCCACAAGCAGTTCATGTGCCAGTGGTGTGGCAAGGACTTCAACATGAAGCAGTACTTTGATGAGCACATGAAGACGCACACGGGTGAGACCCCCCCTTGCCCAGCCCCAAATCCCCTCCGTCAGGCTCTCCCAAGGAAAGAGCATTGGGATGGGGGTAACATCTTTGAGTGGGGTTTTAGGGGGCATTGGTAAGGCCCCAATCAACTTGCTTGATGAGACTTTTGAAAGGGCTTGCAGTGGTTCACGATCTCTGAGTTGGACACATGGGAGAAATACCAACAGGATATTCTAAAGAGGTCAAAACAACACAAGGTTTACTGGCAAACTTTAGAAAAATCAGGGAACTTTGGTAAAAGGCTTAGTACGGCATTCAACCAACATATAACACTTCTCATAGCATTTAACTTGGCCCATTCAACTTAGCAACTTTAAACCCATTTGATGTTAAGTTACTCAAAATATTCCAAGGAGAGGGAATTAGAAGGAGAAAAGAGAGAGAGAAAGACAGAAAAGGTATAGAAAACACACATACAGCTACCAACTCCTGGGTTCAGACAGAACTTCCAAAACAAAAGTAGGGTATAGATGAATGTGATGGCCTGGTGTTTGGCCTTAAATACCTCTTGGTCCTCAAGGGCCTTTCTCCCGGGTGGGACTTCTGGTCATTTGCCCACTCATGAGGTGGATGAGGGGAGAGTGGAGCACTGCCTCCAGTGTGCCACGACTGGCAGACCCTGCCAGGCTGGGACACAGGCTCTGGGGTTTGGGGTGTGTGGCGCCGTCTGCTGCCTCATCAGGGCAAGGCCCATCCTGCCCTTCCTCCACACACATATACCCCAAAACATCTCAAAATACCAAATCTTTCCATTCTCTGACACCCAGCCTAACCAGCAGCTTCTCATCCCTCTTCTCCCATCCCAAGGTGAGAAGCCCTACATCTGTGAGATCTGCGGGAAGAGCTTCACCAGCCGCCCCAACATGAAGCGGCACCGCCGGACCCACACCGGGGAGAAGCCGTACCCCTGCGACGTCTGCGGCCAGCGCTTCCGCTTCTCCAACATGCTCAAAGCCCACAAGGAGAAATGTTTCCGAGTCAGCAACCCCTTGGCTTCGGACACGGCCGTCCCCCAACCCGCCACCAGCCCGGCTCCGCTGCCCCCCGGCCCCGGCGTCTCCCCCCTGCCCCTGCCGCTGCTCCATCCTCTTCCACAGACCCTCCCTCCTCCTCCTCACCTACCACCACCCCCTCCCCTGTTTCCCGCGGGGAGGATAAATTCAAACAACAATTAGGTGCCCCCCCACCCCGGCCACGCGCCTGCACGGACTGCTCTGCCCTTCGGGAACGCCTTTCCCCCGGGGAGCCAAGGCTTTGCTTGCTCTCTACCCCCTTTCCTCCTCCTTTTGGGGTCGTTTTGGGTTTTTATTCCTTTTTCTCACCTGTCATTCTCTGCAGAGAGGGGGAGCAAGAGGAGGCCCCCCCCTGAGGAGCGTGGGTGTTGGTGGGGAAACCGCCATCCGTCCGTAAGGGTGTAGGTAAAAGGTGTCACTGTCCATTTCATCTTCCCACACGCCGGCTTCATCTTCCTGCTGGGATGCTGGTGGGGCTGGGAGGAGCAGGATATCCAGGCTTGAGCTTGCTGGCCGGTGCATCAATATTTCTAAGCTGAATTCTAGTTAGTGGTGCTTGAATCCCTGTACTGTAAAGCTGGTCTTTCAAGTCAGGCTCTTCACCCACTGGGTTGAGAGGTGGGCACCACAGAGGAGCCCACCACTGCCAGCCCCAGTGGCCCGTGGTGAGCGAGCAGATGTCCCCACTGGAAAGCCATTAGCACGCTCTCGTTAGCAGTCCTCAACACGTCTTCCTTCCCTACAACAGGCTGTCCTCCTCCACAGGCAAAAGCACAAACACCCGCCTTGCATCTCAGGGCATCTGCAGCTCGCTGTCGGTTCAGTTTTTGGGGTGCCCTAAGGGAGCTGGGTTCTGGTGTGCCCTTTCTGCTAATCCCAGAAGGAGCTGGGCTCCTGGGAATGCTCTGGAGTTGGGAAGCTGTTCCTGGGAGAGCTCAGATAGCTTTGGCACCGGCAGGAGGGTAGCCTGGGACAGAGCAGCAGGACGCTTCTGTTTCTTGGCAGAATCGGCCCAGAATAGTGCCTTAACAATCTGAATAAACCCCTGAGTGACGGGTGAGCTCCAGGTTGGTCCCATTGCAAGGTTCAGAGCTAAAGCAAGGCTGTGTTCAGCCTGGGGATGATGATGTCCCAATCTCCAAAGGTTTGTTGCCTGCGTTGCTCTCCCAAGCTTCACCTCTCCTTGTGGTGCTGGCATCCCTTGCCCTGTCCTGGTTTGGGGGGACCAGAGGAGACCAGTGAGGGCTGTGCTTGTTTTGATGATGCCCTGTGGCTTAGTGCTTGTTGAAGATGTTGAAGTCGAGCTGGTCTTTGGTTTCACTTACAAATAATATGGCTGGCTTCATGCTGAGGAGGAGGAGGAGAAGAGGAAGGCTTTGCTGTCACCTTTTTGTTGGGCACTGAGGTCCCAGCAGGGTCTCTCACTGCTGTGCTCTGCCCCAGGGTGTCATGCGTTGGACTGACCGTGGCTGTATGTGGTCCCTGCCTGGGGAAATGTCCCCTTTGGAGTCAGAGAGCACCCAGCATGGGCAGACAAGGGCTGGCAAGAGGTTGGGGGCTGTTGCAGCTGATGCTGTGCTCTTAAAGGCAACGTTGAGGTCACCTACAAAGTTAGGTCATGGAGGAGGTGGTGAGCAGCACTGTTGGTAGGCAAGAAGGAAAGAGGTCACTGGGTGGGCTGCAGGAGCCCTTTCTCCTATGCTGTTTGTGCTGGACGACAGCAGAGTGCTGGGGACAGGGAGCCAGGTCTGGCTCTGCAAAAAGTCTTGGTGGTTCATCTCCTGGACCAAATCAGCAAAGCACTTGGGCAGCATTGAGGCCATCCCTGCAGAGATGGGAGGATGCAGCCACATGCTCGGGGGCTTTGCTGACTGGGGACGTGCAGGAGCCTGACAGGGCAGTATCTGCTGTTCTCCTGAGTGCTCTTTGAGGTGACAATTGTCATCTCCAGCAGAGTGGTGCCCCCCATGCCTGGCATCTTGGGAAAGCTGACTGATGTTAGCATTTTGGAGCCACAAATTCCTTTTCATCTTCATGTTGGCTGGGATCCCGTGGATCCCCAGTGCCTCTCTCAGTACCAGTGAGCTCACCCCCATCTCCATCTGCTCCGAGCAAAAGGAGGTTGTTATGGTGGAGCTGCCTCGCCATATTGACCTTCTCAGGTGGGTTCCAAAGGCTTCTCTGCTATCCCCCTCCATGACCCTGGGGCTTGTTGGGATGGTGCAAAACCTTCTCAAACACACACCCGTGAGGGATGAGGGCTCTTGGGGCCATTGGCTGTCTGAAGGGACCATGACCCATACTGGAAGATGATTGCTTTACAGAAGCATTCAGTGATACCCGTGGAGGTGTTGGAGTGATCCATGCTGTCTCCTCCTCTGCTGCCTTCCAGATCCCATCCCCTTGGGCTTCCTTGTGCTTCTTTCCCCTCATGTTCAGCCTTGAGACAGGATGGGAGCGCTGTGCCCCGAGGAGGGCTCACCTTGCTTTTATGGTCTTTGTGATGGAGCCAACCAGCTGACAGACTTCCCCCCCATGTAAACACCCATGCCAACACGTGCTCCCTTGTTCCGCTCACCTGGAGGTGGCTTTCCCTGTTCCTGGCCCGGTTCATCCTCTCCCAGTGAGGACCTGCCCCCCTCGGACATCTCTGTGAGATGAGAGCACTTCCTTGAGGCTGGAAGCCCAGCGGAAAGCCCAGTGACTGGTCCCAGCTGCGTCCGATCCCCTTCGAGAGCCTGCTCATAGAGCCACTTGGAGACGTCGAGATGTGACCATGCACACAGCACTTTGGAGAACCAGATCCCTGCTGCTCCCTCCCCTCTCCAAGGCCTGCGTAGTTCCTAGGAGTCCTACAAGGCCTCCAAGCCCTTTTGTCTACACCCTGACTCAGCCCCAGTGTGTCTTCATGTCTGGTTTTCGTTCGTGTACTAAGAGCTCAGACGAGTCGCTCCCGCAGTGCCTCGTCCATCCTGGATTCGTCCCAGCCCACCCTGTTGCACCCCTTGGGGTTAGACAGGGCAGGAGGCAGGAGAGTTGGGTCCGTTGTTTTCAAGCTTTTTGTTTTATTTTAAATTTTTTTAAATTCTTTTTTTTTTTTTGTAACTCTTGCACCTTAATCTCTCACATCCCTTCTTTGACAGACCGCGAGGGTGGAGAGGGGCTTGATTTCCATTACGCAGTTCCTGAATACGCCGCAACGCAACGTTCAGCTGACAGCTCTTCCCACACACCTAAACCCCAGACTTGTTTCTGGGTTGGAATTTTTTTCCCCCCATTCCACCCTTCATTTGAACTTTGGGGAGGGAGGGAATCATGTGGGGAGGGTCATTTTTGGTTTCTATATCCCAGGAGCCTGGTAGCACAGACCAGTTCGCCTCACGTACCCATGAGGCACAGCTGGCCCTTCGGACCACAGCCATAACCCCGGCGCGGTGGGAAGGTGACGGATGGGTAGATGGATGGATGGATGGATGGATGGACGGGTGGGAATGGCTGTGACAGTGCAATAGAGACGAGCATCCGCTGCTAGACAACTCCTCTGAGGTGGCTCTTGGTTTGCCTGAAGTCAGGAGGGAAGGACAGATGGACAAATGCCCTTTGTCCACATGGACGGCAAGAGCTTCCCCACACGCAGCCCTGCCTAGAGACACGGAACCACGACGGGAGTTGGGTCGAACTTACAAAGGAAGAAAATAATAATATTAAAAAAAGGAAGAAATAAAAAAAGGAGTGAGAACAACCTCTGTAGCATGGAACTTGAAGGAAATGAATGAAACCCCAAGCACTTGCCTCAAAACTAGTTTCTCATGCCTGGTGTTTGGCTCTGTATTATTTTATGGCATTCAGTATTGGTTGCCCAAACATGCCAAGTTAAGAGTGTATTGGTGGCTCTACAAGTGTGAACAAACTAAACAAAGCACTTTATTCTGTATAGATTAAGGGAAGGCGGGGAGGGGAGGGGAAGCTTGGATGCTTTTCGGAAGCGTCTTAAATAATGTTCTAGGAAATGTATTATTATTATTATTATTATTACTTTTTTTTTTTTATGACCATGTGTAATCAATATATGTTTATCTTTAACTCCAAGTACAGCAGTTACTCTCTTTGGGATGGTGTGAGGAGGGGGAGGCTGAGATGGTTGGATTAGTCCATCCCCGTGGGGCCAACTGAGGCAAGTCATTGTCTACCGCAGGAACGGGCGAGTCTTGCTTCGTCGATGGTCCCGTTGGCCAATGTCCAGGAGGTCCCAAGAGGTTCATCAAAGCCACCTCCCAGGGCACAACTCCCAGTCAGACATCCCCATCCCGAGCCATCTTCTGCCTGGGGGTGCTGGGGCTGCTCCCTGGGCTGCCCACAAGCACGACGTATCACGGTAGGGAGGCTGGTTTGGGTTGTCCCTCGAGGCCAGGTCCTTGGCCATGCTTTGAAACCTGCTTTTGGCCTCTCACCAAGGCACGTTGGGGCTCACTGAGCTCTGAAATTGGTGAGAGGTCAGAACTGGGCCTTTCCACTGCGTTCTCCCAGTCTGTAAGTGTTATGACTGTTACCAAAGAGGTTGCAAGTGGAAGGACTGAATCAATAAACAATTTGTCTTTTATAAAAGAAAACCTAAAGTTCCACCACTTTCTTTGTCACCTTAATTTTGCATTTTGCTTTATCTTTTTCTTCTCCCCTTTTTTTTTTTCTTTTCTTTTAAAAGGGTTTTTTTCAGGCAACAGCATGAGCAGTCAGAGATGGGGAGGATGAGCTTCCTATGGAATGTTGACTGCTGCCACTGCTTCACATACAGGCTCTGTGTTGGGTTTGGTGGGAGGTGTGTGCGTGTGTGTGAGACAACTTGACTGTTGTGGGGCCAACAAAAAAGAGCTTTTCAGGGAAGGGTGAGGAGTGGATAGAAGAAGGGATTCAGTGCTTACAGCCCTGGGGTAAGGACTGAGCTCCTGGTCCTACTGGCTCCATCAGGTTTGTGTGAACTCTGAGTAGCGGCTCTCTGGTCTCCTCTGTTGGCAGTGGAGAAACCAAGGAGCACACCCAAAAGCACCCAGTGCCTTTATTAGTTTGAAATGGAGCAGTGGGAACCTTGCCAACAATATCAGCATGAATATTGGGAAGATAATGGAAGAAGAGATGGTTTTCCCTCAGCCTTTGGATGTAGTCTTTGGCACTGCTATTATCTGTAGGGGGACCTGTGCCACCAGAGCTGCTGCATCTGAGCCAGGAAAACACCAGGCAGCAGTGAGGAGTGATGCTTCTCTGAGCATTCCTGGTGGCACTTCTTATCTGTGATGGCCTTTGGACTGACACAGCTTCTTGGAGAGGTGGAAGACCACGCCCAGGACAGACTTTCACTTGGTGATGTCCAACATTGCTGCCTTCCTCACACCACCATGCTGAGATTTGGCTCTTGTTCAAGCAATGGGGTATTTCAAGTTCTTCTGGGTCTTTTTATACAACAGCTATTTTTTCTTTTTATGGTTTCCTGCCCTGTGCCAGTGGTGGCATCTCCACAGCTTTATAATGGATGTGAACCACGCGGGAGCACCAAACTCCAGTTTATTTGAAACTTCTTGAGCCTGTATCAGGGACCACATCACAACAACTCATGGAAGGTCAGCAACATTCTCCTGTTGGCTTCAAAAAGCCCAAAATTCCTCCAGGAGAGCCAAGAATTGTGGCAGGAAGTGAATGGGGATTAACCCTCTCTTAGAATCGTCAACAACTTTCCAGCCTGCATTCAGCAAGAAGAGCTGAAGCAAAGGTCATAGAATCACAGAATCATTAAGGCTAGAAAATACCCTGAGATCATTGAGTCAACCTTTGACCAATCACCACCTTGTCAACCAGACCAGAGCATTGAGTGCAACTTGCCCTCATTCCTTGAACACTTCCAGGGATGGTGTTGGTGGAGGCAGGAGGTGGGATCCTGACACTGCAATAAATGACTTTTAAAAATAGTTACTCTATGCAGGGATTATTTTTAAAAATTTTTCTTAATTTTTCTTTTTTTCTTTTCTGCCAGAAGCTATTTGAAAGAGTCATCTTTAATTAGCTTGGGAATTGTCTACATGAATTTCTGCAGAACTGGGCAGAAGGTGTTTATTTCTTTTCAGTGCATTTTTCACACATTTGATTGTTTAAAGATTTTTATTCCTTTTTTTTTTTTCCAAGCTACTTTGTGACAGTCAGTCACCTTGGATTTCTTTTTCTTCTGAAAATATTTCATTACTGTTCTGATGTGATTGTCCTCTAAGGAGCTTATCCTGTAGCTTTTTAAATCCTTCAAATGAAACCAGGACAAGACTCTGGTTCCTTCACTCCCCCTGAATTCTTTTTCCTTACAAACGTGTTTTAGTTCCTCCACAACTGCATTTTGATCTAGATGAATCAGCCAGGTATGATTTGTGATACCAGAATTTTCATACCACTGTGAGGCAATTATTTTGCAAGGTTTGTATTTGTTCTTTTTAAAAATTATTATTATCACCCCTGTTGGTGGTACTAGGACATCACAGAATCAGAGAATAGTTAAAGTTGGAAAAGACCTTTAATGTCATCGAGTCCAACCACCAACCCAGCACCACCACTGGGTTCACCATGTCCCTAAGTGCCACATCCACATGTTTTTTGGACATTTCCAGTGATGGTGACTCCATCCCTGGAACTCCACTGCCTCTTCCAGTGCTTTACAACCCTTTCAGTGAAAAAATCCATCCTAATATCCAATCTAAACCTCTCCTGGCACAACTTGAGTCTGTTTCCTCTTGTCCTGTCACTGTAGGCATCCAGATTCCTTCTAGTCCTGGGTAAACTCCTAGTTGTGGTATCCATGGGGAAGAGCTGTAAGGATATGAATCCTAAAACGTCAGCACTCAAATGGGAGAAAATCAGAATAAACGCTGGGGCTCTCCGTGGGGCTGTTTTGCTCTGTGTGTCCATCACAACTTGTGCTTGGTCCTTGTCTTTGGCTGCTCTGAAGGATCGGTTTCAGCTTTATCAACGTGCAAACACAGGGGATTTCCTTTGGAATAGTAACATTTATTTTTAAATAAACCACTGGTCAGATGGTGTGGGCATCAGGAGATTTTTACTCTAACAGATCTTTGTCCTGCTGCCAGTACAGTTCTATCAAAACTTCATTATTGACAACTTTAAAATAAATACACATTTTTTCTCAGTCAGAAGCTCTCTTTGAGCCACACACATCTGAGATCTCCTTAGCAAAGTAAAATACTCTTAAAAAAAAATCTGAACATTAAAAATAAGAGAAACAGCAAAAATATAAAACCTTTCCCTGAAAAAACAGCTTTTTTCCATCCATAGGTGAGGACATTGTGATCTGTGATTGAAGATGAGGAGCCCAAAAGGCTGGAGAAGAGCACACGTGGCCTCCCCTGTCCAGCTCTCCCCCTTCCCTCCACTACAACTTGCACGATTCCTCCCCTCCTGAGACTCAGCTCCCAGCCTCTCATCACTCCAAAGTCAAGGTGGAGGCAAAGAACTAAGATTATTTGCTTTTCATTACAATTTCCAAAGCCCTTCTGCTGCTCACATGATCTTTTCTTTTAACTGTCTCATCCCAAGAACCCTCTTCACCCAGGAGCTCATCAAATTCTATCAGGTCTTTCCTGTACCACTTGACTTTGACCCTTCCTTCTCCTCTCCAAGGAACACGGTGCTCACAGACACCTTAGGTGGGGAAATACTTTGTAGACCCCTTTCCCTGAGGAATGTCAACATAGGCCCCACTTTCTGCCTCCACTCTTTGCTGGGGAGGTTCAACCACAGTTGAAAAGATGGGGAAAAACATGGAGAAAGAAGTGAAAAAATGTATGATCTATTTGTCCTGTCTCCTGAGAATGGAATAACTAATTTTTCCGTGCTCCTCAGTCTTCCCCAGCTCCTTGCAGGCTCCAGATCCCCTCTCCAATTACCTTGTGAGCACCTTCAAGTTCCCAGAGGTTTCCCAGACAACTGTCTCGTCTTTCCCACTTCTACAAAAAAGTGCCAATCACAGATGCAATGTCCTGCACTGTGTCCAGATGCCACATCTCTGATAAGCATCTCCCCATCTCCCCATCTCCCCTCATCCCAGACCCCTGTGGAAAGAAGACCAATCCCTACATCTTTGTTAGGCGCAGGACGTTGAGGCGCACGGGAAGGAACGTGGCACCGGAGGCGTACTGGATTTCCCGGAGGACCCCTTCCCACTTCTTCTGCTCCTCGTCATACCTGGGGAGAAGCAGACAGACAGTTACGGTGAGGAAAGGACTCCTCTCCCTCCCTCCAGCTGCTCTCCATAGTGGTGGGAGCCCTGGTGTGATGTCCCACAGGAGTTATTTGGCCACAAGAATCTGTGGGAGATGCACAGGGACTTTCAGCCCTGGCGTGCTCTGGTTTGGAGGACGAGGATATCAGCACGTGGTCTTGCAGGGGGAGGGGATATTTTTCCTCTGGGAAAGGGGTTGATGGAACCGAGGTAGAAGATCCATGGTGAAGGACAGCAGGATCCTGCTGAGGGTGCCAGAGCACCAACATGAGGGACAGGAGCAGCCAACTCTGCATTAGCAGCTGTCACAAAGTGCTTTCAGCCTGCTCCTCTCACATGTAAATATCTGCTTCCCAGCCCGGACTCTCTGCTTCCCATCCAGGCCTGTCTGCTTCCCAGCCCAGACTCTCTGCTTCCCATCCAGGCCTGTCTGCTTCCCAGCCCAGACTCTCTGCTTCCCATTCAGGCCTATCTGCTCCCCAGCCCAGACTCTTTGCTTCCCATCCAGGCCTATCTGCTTCCCAGCCCAGACTCTCTGCTTCCCATCCAGGCCTATCTGCTTCCCAGTCCAGACTCTCTGCTTCCCATCCAGGCCTATCTGCTTCCCAGCCCGAGCTGTGGCTGTTCCCAGGGAGAGGAAGCATCGCACAGATTCTGCTCCACGCCAAAGGGGAGGCTGGAACCAGCTCCAGGCAGAATGACAACACACAACAAAGCCAAAGGAGCAGGTTTTCCCTGGCCTGTTGCGTTTTGAGGCTGGGAGAGATCACTGAAGCACGAATGTGCTCTCCAGCAGAGCACAGGGCAGATTTCCCACCAGGTGACCCTGCGTTGAGCCTGCAGCCTCATGCTGGGGTGACAACACCCATCTCACACTGACAGCATCAAAAAAGATAGAAATTATCAATTTCATCGCTAACATCCCTCCCATGCTCCTTTGGACAGCCCTGGGGAAGATCATCACCTCCAAACGTCGTTCAGCTCCGTTGGCACCAGCTCTCCCGACTCCGTCTCCACCGTGGCGAACCCCCCGAGCAGGTAGAGCACCCCAGACAGGCTGACCAGGCTGACAGAGCTGCGCTCCTGAGGGAACTCAGTGAAGGTGTCCCACCTGCATGTCGAGAGAGGGACAAGTTAGAGCACCCTGGCCACCCCCACACTGAGGATGGCCTTGAATGAGAGCTCAGCAACTGAGCTCTCTAGTGACAGATTTAGTTGTGCAGGTCTAGGCGGGATGGGACCATGCACTGGCTGTTTTTAGGGACAGCTGTTTCCATCATCATTGTTCAAGTTTGTTTTGCTCTGAGCACGTGGACCAGTATGTTCCAGTGCTGGGACTGCAGCTGCAAGAGCCACCCAAAATCAGAGCGTTTATTGTGTTGGGTGAAGCTCTCAGGGAACCCAAGGACAGCACCAGTTGGTGAAACCACTTTGAGGATGAGCCTGAGATGATCCACAGCCCAACCACAGTGACACTGGTGACGCCCAGCTCTCTTAGGAACCATAGAATCCTAGAATGGCTTGGGTTGGAAGGGACCTTAAAGATTATCCAGTTCCAACTCCCCCGCCATGGGCATAGAAACTGGAGGAAGCGACATCAGGAGCCACAAAAAAACTCCAGAATGGCTGGAAATTGCTGACTGTACACCTGCAGCTACTCCCTGTGTAACCACAACTCAGGACATACTTGTTGGTGGCAATGTCATAGACCTCCACCGAGTTGGTCAAACCAGAGTCGGTCACACCAGCTGCCACGTAGATTTTGTCCTTGTGCACGGTGGCTCCGAACAAGGAGCGGGCGGTTTTCATGGGAGCCATCTCCTTCCACTCAAACTTGGCTGGGTTGTAGGCACACACCTTCTTCAGGCACTTCCTGGAGGAAAATGAGAGGGAAAAAGAGCCTGGATTGCCTGCCAGGGGGTGGTTTTGCACTGCAGGGGTTTGGGGGTGTCTGCTGGGGAGAATTTGAGGTGTCTAGGGAGGATTTTGCTCCTCCACATTGGCGTGAGTAGAGGAACACACCCTTTGTTGGGTGTGAGCCCAAGGATGTCCACACCTGGAGTCACCATTTGTGTTTGTAACTCATCCCTCCTGCTGTACCCACTTGGGATAGGAGCCCTGAAAGTTCAGCTTGGTGCTCACACCCCTGGATATGGGTCCATGTAACCAGCAGCCTCTCAGGAGCTCTCACAGCCGTTGTTTTAGTGCTCCTGATCCACTGTGATGCTGCAAAATATCCTCAGTGACATCCCTGTCCCCAGGTCGGCAGGGTGAGGTGTGAATATATGCACGTTCACACCTTTTAGACCATAACCCTTCCCAAGCAGGACCAATCCTTGCTGGATGGTGGAATGTTTGCTCTGCAAACACATTTGTGCCACTGTGGTGCTCCTGAGAGGCTTTTCCTGCTGAGCTCGTCTCCTGCAGGAGGGCAGGATGGGGTTAGGGTGGATGAGGTTTTTCCCTCCTGTTGCAAATACACGTCTGGATTTGGCTGTTGTGACCACTCTGCTCCACAAGTCCAAGGCAGGAGGCCCTAAAAGGGAAGGGGCTTCTTGCTCTTCAGTGCTTCCCCCAATCTGTGTGACATTTGCTTTTTTTGTGAGCAAAGGGGATCACAGGTTGGTTTGAATGGGAAGGATCTTTAAAGATCATCTCATTCCAACCCCCATGGGCAGGGCCACCTTCCACTAGATCAATTTTCCTTAAAGCCCCATCCAGTATGCCACCAGGGATGGGGCAACACATTCTTTCTCCTGTAAGGACACTGCCACTTTCCTGATGTCCCTGTTGGCCTCCTAAGGTTTCGGAAAGGGCTGCAGGCACAAAGGTGACCTGAGAGGAAAGGATCCACATCTCCCAGCCCATCCAGACCTCCTTAAACCAGGCTGAGGAGGTACCAACTCTGCACTCCCACTGGTTAGGGGGATTGACTCCTTGATTTTCTCTTGGTTTTTTGACTTACTTGTCACTTCCTTTGCCCCCGATGACATAGACAAGATCCTTGTGTGACACCACTGCCTGGCCATAGACTGCGTAGGGAAGGGGATCGGCCTCACCCCACTTGAAGGACCTGGCTCGGAGAAAGATGGGAAGCAAAAGGATTTGTAGCTTGCTGGGTGACACTTAGAGGAGATGGCACTTCCCAGACCTAGAGGTGAGCACAGAGTTGCACTCAATCTCAGAAACACAAGGTTTGCAATGAGACAGGCTCAGCCAGTAAATTTTGTGATCCTAGAAAAAGGGTGACCGGAAAATAAGCAGAATATTTATGCTAATATCTTATTTTCTTGAGGTCTTCAGGTAGCTGTAGGGAGGGAGCAATAATGTCCCCTTGAACCTCCTTTTCTCCAAGCTGAGACCTCCCCCAGCTCCTTCAGCATTTCCTGGTGCTCCAGGCCCTTCCCCACATCTGTTCCCTTCTTTGGGATCCCTCCAGCCCCTCAATGCCCTTCTTGTCCTGAAGGGCCCAAAACTGGACACAGGATTTGAGGTGCAGCTTTGGCAGTGCCCAGGACAAAAGAAGAAACATTTCCCTGGTCCTGCTGGCCACAGTCCTGCTGATACATCCAGGATGTCACTGGCCTTCTTGGCCACCTGGGCACGTGGCTGGCTCATGTTTAACCGCTCTCAGTCAGAATAATGCTGGAATAATTCCAACCAAATAAAACCAGAGATAAAGTGATGCTGATCACATCTCTACCAGCTGCAGATTGACACTCAAACCACCCCCTGAGCACTTAGCCGGGGCAGACAAATTCTTTCCCAGAGTCTGCAGGGGCAGATAAATGCCCCGTTCTGTGGGAATGGAACTGGTTTCAAATCTCTGCCTATAAAACAGACTTGGAAGCATACACAGCTAAATATAGCCCAAGCCATGTCTGGTTGATGCCTGCTGCTCTGTCTCTTTGGGGCAGAGAGCAGCAGGGTTTGGAAGTTTCTGTCTCCTGAGAGCAGAACAGGATGGTGCCTTTTAATAAAGCTCATGAGCTAGCACGGGTCAGAGCCCATTGTCCAAAAATAATCAGACATTAAGCCTGATATCAATCAGGATGAGCCATGCTGTGGCACATCTAAAAATTTTAAAAACAAGCTTTTCTGTTCAAACCACTTATGGTGAGACCACAGTGAATGTCACTGAACCTTTAATCAATGGGCAAGAGCAGAAGGTTTAGCAAAAGGAAAAACTCCTCTGTACATGTCTCACATGAACATCTACTAATATCAGTCCCAGATAACAAAATAACCCCATGAAGGCTTCCATCTCCAGGAGGCTCAATAAACAAAGCAGCTGGAGTGAGGCAGCTCAGGGCCCCAGGGCACAGCTCGAGACAGTCCCAGCATCCAGATACAGAGTTCAAGCCCTTCTCCCAAACCTTTTAACCCCTGGAGAGATGGAATCACTTTGCACAGCAGCTGCTCCACCTTCTCCTCTAACCCCCCCTCCTGCCCCTCTCTCACACTGAGCACTCACAGCCTGTCGTAGCACAGCACCGAATCCAAGGTCTTCTCCCCCTCCTTCAGTTCCTTCCCTCCAACCACAAAAATGGAGTTTTCTGCCTCTCCCAGGCCAAAGAGGCAACGAGGGGAGGGCAGCGGGGGCATCCCCAGCCAGTCTGCATCCAGATGGTCGTACTGGAAGGGAACATATGGCCATTAGTGTGTGCTCACCCCGCCCATTTGGTTAGCAAAAGTCAGGGTCCAGAGGATGAGGGCAAAGTTCCCAAGTGCAGCTTGGTGGCCCCAGCAGCACTCTGGGCAATGCTCCTGTGGCTTTGCCTTTGTCACCTGCAGCAGGATGGGAGATCTGAGAGCAAACCCAAGGCACAAATCGTCTGACAAACATTTTATGACAGGGTGTAAGAGCAGAAACGGGTCTGCAGCAACATGTTCTGCTCTATTCATCCAAGCCTGGACTTTATAGAATCACATTCAAGTGGGAAAATACCTCTGAGACCATTGGCCTTTGACCAATCACCACCTTGTCAACTAAATCATGGTGGGTGTTAGGTGACTCCTCTGGTCATTTCTTGGACACCTCTAGGGATGGTGACTCCACCACTTCCCTGGGCAGCCCATTTCAGCCCCTGAACACCTTTCCAGTGAAAAAATTCTCCATGATGTCCAACTTGAACCTCCCTTGGTGCAGCTTGAGGCCTTGTCCTCTTGTCCTGTCACTGGTTCCCTGGGAGAAGAGGCCAGCCCCCACCTGGCTACAGCCTCCTTTCAGGGAGGTGTAGAGAGGGATAAACTCTCTCCTGAGTCTCCCCTCAAAACCTGGAACTTTGAACAAGCTTGGTCATCTTTGGGTGAAAGACTTCCATGGTGGACTTACAATGGATTTTTCCTGGGACTGGAGGAGTGGAAGCGTTTCAATCTTGGAAATTTTCCTGAACTTTTTCACATGTAGAACACCTCACAGTGTTTCATCCTGGTGTTTTCCCTCTCTGCCAGGTAACAGGATGGTGCCAGCAATGTTGACTACACAGATAAAGTGTGCCAGACCCATCTGACAGCTGAACAAGCTGCTGGATCACATCACCAAATCCTTGGACATCCATAGATCAAGGCATTGCCTCATGTGCCGCCAGAAAAAAAAAAAAAAATCTGAGACTGAGGACTCTGAGAACTGTGGCTTAATGGAAACTGGGACAAAAAATTTAATGTAGCTTGATGAGGAGGGAGGGATGTCTTGCAGCCAATTTAGTGGGACTGCAGGATGAAGCTGTGACGCAGCATTGCCTGGGAGCACTGTTTGCCATGGGCTCAGGCCAAGGAGCTTCAGCCTCATGTGATGGCTCCAAAGGCTCGGCCTCAGCTGGGTGCCTGTGGTTTTTGTCTCTTTGTAAGCTGTGGTCCACGCATGTGTTATTTATAGTGCAACCCTGAGCAGTTCAGTCATCAGGATAGTTCCTGCTTCTTGATGGATTCAGCATTGTTTTCGAGTCATGAATCTTTCAAGTGACAAAGAAAGGATACCCTTTTCCATCCAAAATGTCAATGGAATCATTTTGCTCCTGCCAAAATCTGCAAGGCCCCTGGGATTTATCAGTGTTTTTATATTTTGGTGCCTGTCCTTAAATCTAAATTATCCCTGACCTAGTGGCCCTGGCTTCAGCAGGGGGAATGTGAAATTTGGGAGGATAGAAACAGTCAGAAGGTGTAGGGAGCTGTGGCACAGTGGTTCAAGAGCTTGTCATAGAGGTGCACCTCTAACTATGTCGTTTCAGCTGAAAAAAGGGGCTCAAAACTTCTCTTGCTCATACAACAACCGTGAGCTACAAAATGACACTGATGTAATAAATTAAACATTTGCAAACTGATGGCACTCTCCAACCCCAGGACTTGTCTGATTCTCCCAAGCACAAGTGACGCAGCGAGCTGTGGGAGGACCACTGTCCCCTTCTTGTGGGGAAGAGTTAAAAATGACCTCACGATGCTCAAGGCATTTACCACTGAGTCAGTGGCAAACTGGGAGCTGAATAGAGAAATCTTGCTGTTTGCAGCTTAGAACCACAGAGCACTTTGGGGTGAAGGACCTCCAAAGGTCTTTCATCCAACCCCCATGTTCAAAGGGGCACAGAGGTGGAGTTAGAGAAGATTGCCAGGGCTTTGTGCAATATTTCCAAGGAATGTTTCCAGTGTTGCCCCATCCCTGGAAGTGTCCAAGGCCAGGCTGGATGAAGGTCTGAGCAACCTGGCCTAGTGGAAGGTGTCCCTGCTCATGGCAGAGGTTTGGAACTAGGTGATCTTCAAGGTCCCTCCCAACCCAGGCCATTCTATGATTCTATGGAAGTTCTGTGACCTCTCTGGACCCTGACCCTCCTCTGCTGGGAAGATTGATCTTTAGGCAGAGGTTTGGGCTGAATGTATCTGCCTGCTCTGTGCAGGTAACTGATGGGGTTGGACACATCTCTGTCGTCATGGATTGTCCAGTGGGAAAGGCTGTATCTCAAACAGGACACCCCCAGCACTTCCACAGCTTCCCCACTCCCTCCTGCTTTCTAGGGCTGAGGATTCTTCCTCCTGGCTTGTCATTCCCTGGACTTCACCTGGCCTGCACAACCTCCTGCCCCTTTCCAGGTGAGGACAAGCATGGTCCCTGCACAATGTGCCTGATGAGGGCAATGAGTCAAAGGAGGCATCAGGGCTCTGCGTCTCAACTTGGCAACCACCCTCATTTTATCCTTTCTGCCTGGAGATGTTATTGTCTTCCCCAGAAGATGTGAGCCTGGGACAAGTTATTGTTCCTTCCCAGAAAACTCGAGCCATGAAGAGGAACAAAAAAAAGTATTTCTGGGTAGGGGAGGAAGAACAGAGGATTTACTGGATTCCTCGGGGTCAGCAGGAAGGGTAGGCGCCTTGCCTTAGCTGTCTACAGGGAAAGAAATCTGGGCTACAGCCCAGGCTGGGGCTCAGATTGCCTGTGCAGCTCAATCCAGCCACAGTTTGGTCGCTGCTGAGTTAGGACAGCCACTTTCCCTGAGGAGTATCCCCAGAGACACCACATGGTGGTTTCCCCCTCACGGGATGGAAATGGCCAAGGCACAGACTCTGAGCTGGAACAAACCCATCTCCAGGGGCAGGAACAGCACTAGGAATGGGGCACGTTGGGAGGCAGGACATGCCCTGTGTCCTTGGGGTGTTTGCTCTGTGGCTGTGGCTGCTGCTGCTGCTGCTGTTCCTTTTTTGGCACCTGGCAGCATCACCCTTGGCTTTTGCTGGGGTTCATAACCAGGGAACACAGGAGATGCAAAGCAGAACCTGGGTCTGATGCCATGAACCTCCCACTTTGTGAATGCTATGGCAGCCAGGGCTGCTCCAAATCCACTGTTCTAAACAATCCTCTGCTCAGGATTTGGATCAGGAAGGCTCATTCCTATTTCCCACTCCTTCAAACCTTCTTTCTCAACTACCGGAACCACCCCTCAGTGGCATCTGTCTTAAAATAAAGGGAGAAGAACCTCTAGTAAAGCAACTCAGATGCTTCTCCTTCATTTACAACTTTCATTTTAACATCATGTGACAAAAAATATTACTGGCTTTACATGGAAGCTAAAGCCTGGTGATGCTCCCAAGTGGTCACAGAAACAAAAGAAAGATAAAGGTAGTACCTGTAGGAAGTAGGAGCTCATGGGATCCTCTTTGTTGTCTTCGTTGTAGTACACTCCTCCAACAATGAAGATCTGATTCTCTTTGGTCACCAGACTGATGTGGTTCTTTGGGATTTGAGTAGACAGGGAGGCAAAATAGCACTCATTGGCATTGGGGTCATAGGCCACTGCCCCGCTGTCGCTCACCATGAAAATAAGGTCCTGGAGGAACATCCCAAAGCGCATCGTGTCATTCAAGATCCCAGGGAGAGCCTCCTCCTCTGTATCTTCCCCTTCATCTACTGCTCCATTGACAACATTCTCCTTTGCTTGATTCTCACTGTTCTTCTTCACTTTCTTCTTCTTCACCACAGTGAATTTGCCTTTCTGGGCGTCCTTCACCATCTGTAGCTTCTTGAGCAGCTCCGGGCTGGACTTGACCATGGCGTGCTTCTCCACGTGGTCCGTGATGTAGTCGTTGGGCATGAGGCGGAAGCGGATGCTTTCAAAGATGACAGGCAAGGCCTTCTGCCGGCTCTCTCGGTCCTTGGTCCCCACCCACTTCATCACCACCTCAAAGACACTCTCCTCCTTCTCGACGTTGAGGGAGTCGCTGGAGATGATGGCAATCAGCTCGTCGGGGGAGAGCTGGTAGAACTCCTCGTCCCGGGAGACCAGCGCGAAGCGGTCGCAGATGAAATCCCGGGCGGCCACGGCCAGCCGGGCACAATCCAGCATCAATCCCAGCCGGAAGATGGCCAGGCAGTTGCTGAGGCAGAGCCGCTTCTGCAGGAAGGACACGCACACGGTGAAGATGGAGGGGATCTGGAACATGTTGGCCACGGAGAAGATGTCCTGCACGTTCTGCTCGGTGATCTCCAGCTCGGAGGTGTAGATGTAATGGAGGATCTTGCCCATGACATCTGGATCGACATCTTCCAAGCTGACCTCCCTCTTCTTGCTCTCTTCCATGTCTGAGAGGAACATGGCCCGGAAATAGGGGCTGCAGGCTGCCAGCACCAGCCGATGGCAGGGAAACTCCTTCCCTTTGACTTTCAAGACACAGTCCAGAAACTTATTGTGGTCCAACATGTCTTTGAGTCCGTCCTGGAGAAGAGTTTGCTGGTAGAGACGCAATTCTTCCACTTGATCGAGAGGCAAACCCATGGTGACGAGTAACACCTCGTTCTTTTCCCCAGTCCTTCTTCTATGGCTAAATATTGGCTATATCTATAACTGAGTAAGGAAACTCGCTCAAAGCAGGGCTCGCAGCCTCGGGGGCTCCCAGACCGTCGGCACACTGGGAATGTGAAACGCTCGCTGTGCTCCCAGCTGTCTGTGTACTTCAGTTTCCAGCCCGGGGCTTTATATATAGACACAGCGCTGCAGAGCTTAAGGAATCCATACTGCAGCATGTGTAAGCCGATCACCCTTTAATATGACACATTGGACAAGGAGGAAGGGAGGGGGCCGGGGGAACAGCTGTAATTCCAGCCCCAGTAATTCAGGAAGGGTCTGTCAGCTCGTGAGTCACCACGGGGGGAGCAGGAGGTTTCACCGCCGTGACACCACGGGGGACGCGTGCGACCCACGGGCTTGGGGAGCGGCCTCTGGGTGAATCTAACAGCCCAATCTGCCTTTTGGGTCATGGGTGGCAAGGCTGGGACTTCCTCCTGATGATGCTAAACAGGTTGCTCCGAAAGTGCTGGACCTTTAGCTGTGCTAAAAATAGCCCATGAAGTCAAAGCTGGAAAGATGCGCTAAGGGAGGGTCTTATGTGGGCTTTGAGGCATCCCAAGCTCCAGCCAGCTCCTGCCCAGAGCTGCTTTGCTGCACAGGTTTGTCCTTTATTCTCCTCTAGAGTCACTTTTCAGGGGTCTGGAAGGGGGTGGGATATGGTGATAGAACTGTTTAATTACAGCCCTGCATGGGATATGAGACCAGTGCTGGAAGTTATTTTAAAATTCTCACAGAAGCAGGAGATTTGAGGACTGTGGGAGAGGGATGGCTCTTTTTCCCTGCAATAGGTGTTAGAGTCACCATCCCTGGAGGTGTTTAAGGAAAGACTGGACGTGGCACTCAGTGCCATGGTCTGGTTCAATTAAAGATTGGAGTTAATCCCAGGGCTCTCTTCCAGCCTCACTGATTCTGTGACTCTCTCATACCTGCAAATGGGTCCCAGTGGCACAGTCTCTGGGCACCTTGGTACCAATAAATCCATCTTTTCCAGATCCTGCTGACATAGAGACTGTCTGAGGCAGAACAGAAGCAAAGGGAATGCAATGGTGAGCTTCAACTCACAGATTAAGACATCTAAACACAAGTACCTTCTAGTAAATTGAGGGTGTCCTGCTCAGATCTTCTGGTTCATCACCCCCATGACAAAGTCTAGAGCTGCAGCAGGACAACCTGCCTGGCCCGGAGCCAATGCTCCATAGTGGCTGAGTTCTCCAATGGGTCTTGTGTCCTGCTTGCCTGCCCATGGATGTCTAGGAAGTCCCATGGGCCCTGAAATGGCCAGTCCAGGTCCAGCTATTCCCACGGAGCTCACAAAGAAGCAAATTAGTTTTGACAGACACGGGCGAGCAGAGTAGCTATAATTATTTATACCTATAGTAAAACTTGTGCATGAATCTGTTTTATCTCTTACTGTGGGCCCTCTGGGCTGTCTGACACTCAGTGATGGCACAGATTTAATTAACGATTTAATCAAGTCTATGAAAAAATATTAGCCACTATTCTTGATGTATTTAAAGCCACATAACCCCTTACCCTGGCATGGGTGTATTTATAAAAATTGCCACGGTGGTTATCTCTAGAAATGGGAAGAGGGAGGGAGCTATACTGGTATGAAGCCCTTCTGTACTGGTGTGGTTCCAGCAGCATCTGGGAAGTACCAATATAGCAGGGAAATAATCACAAGCTGTTTTCAGAGCTCACATCATAAGCTCTTCTGTGCTGCTCATCTGTGATGGGATCAAACGCTGAGTGCTGATCTTTGAACTGGGTCGAACTTTGGGAATCTTTGCTCCCTGACATCTGGGGCTGGACACCCCCCTCCTCCTCTCTCTGGTCCCTCTGCATTAGCCCTGTGCCATCCCAAGTTTAATCCTGTGTTGTTGTGCCACCAGCTGGGATTTCCCCCCGCCCTCTGCCTTTAATCTCCCTTGAGCCCTGAGTTGTTTTCCTTTTCGTTGCGCTGCCATCTGAGTTTTGCTTCCTTATTCCCCACCCCACGAGGTGCCACTGCTAACATGCAGCTACAGCCCTTCCCAGAGGAGCTCTGGTGGGTCTCTGGCAGCTCCCAGGTTTGTGTTTCACCCAGGGAAAGGGCACTGTGCTGGTCGCAAACCTGCTCTGGGGACTCCATGGGTGTCAGTGGCTTTGCCCAGCAGCTGGAGCAGCTCCAAGGCTTGGGGAAGCAGCCCTGGTTTTCCAAGAGCCTGGTGCACTGTGCCCCAGACCTGACAGGGCCACAGCCAGGAAATTCCAAGGACCAGTGGACTCCAGCAGTCATTGAGTGTGTCCCCACACAGGCAATAGTCCCCCCAGGATATGGGAGAGGCTGAATGCCCTGGTTTTGTCTGGGACAGAGTTAATTTTCCTCCTCCAGTGCTGTGTTGTGCCTGATTCAGGATGGGGATAATGTTGATAAGTCACCCACGTTTTGGCTCTTGCTGAGTCGTTCTCACCCTGAGTCAAGGATTTTCCATGTCTCACGCTCTGCCAGTGAGGAGCTGCACCAAAAGCTGGGAAGGAGCGTGGCCAGGAGAGCTGATCCAAACTGATCTGTGGATTCCCTTCCACAGAACATCATTCCCAGCATATAAACTGTGGAAATTACCCAGGAGGGAGCCAATTTGCTGTCTGGGGACAGGCTGGGTGTCAGCCAGTGGGTGATGAGCAATTGTGCTGTGCATCACCTCTTTCTCTTGGGTTCTGTTGCTCTTTCTCCTCTCCTTATCATTATTATTATCATCATCACTGTGTTTTATTTCAAATGTTAAACTGTTCTTAATCTCAACAGATTTACCTGTTTACCTTTTCTTTCTGATTCTCCTCCTTATGGGGGGTGAGGGGGAGTGAAGGAGTGAGAAACTGTGTGGGATTAAACCACGACAGTGAGGACACACAGATACATCCTAAAGGGATGCAGTGTTGCAGGATCACTCCCTCCCATACAAAATGTCAGAACAAAAAGGATGAATGCAGGAATTTTAGCCATGTCAGGCTGAACAAGAAAGTGCCCAGTGCAGGGCTATTAACTGGGATTTGTAATTGCAATAAATAATTGCTTTTCTTGGCTTCTTGGTTGAATTTTATGAAGGGGCAGGCAATAACCAGAGCAGACGAGATGCTCTTCTCCCGAGAGATGAGCAGTGGATAAATCCCATCCTACAGAGGCATTCAGTGAGGCTGAGTTGTCCTGTGCAAGGCTGAGCTGGTTGAGCTAGCACCAGGGTGTTCCTGGCCCACCAGACCTCCTGGGCTTGTCAGAGCAGTAAAAGCTGAAGGGATAACTCCTGGAAAAGGAGGACAAACCCCAAATTCTCCCACGGAGTGTCTGTAACAAATCACTCGCCGGGCTGGTGTCTAAGATTAGCTCCTTCTGGCAGCTTCAGCAGATGCAGCTGCTGGGTAAATATAGACCCTTAGTGAATGGGCTATTTTCTCTCCTGGAGTATCCAAGTCAGGAGGGCAGTGCAGAGTCACTGGGCTTTGCCATGTGAGTCACCCACTTGGACACTGGGAGGTGACTCTGTCCTCCCAGGCAGCCTCAGACCTGAGCTGAGCCACCACAGTGACAGAGCCCTCAGTCTCAGCACCTCAGGGTGGTGCCTCCTGTGCAAGGACACCCCCAGGGAAGGGAAAAGATGAATTTAACCCTGCAGGAAGCACATGGTGGCAGAGCTGTTTGGATGGGAAAAGTAAATCTGAAATAACAGAGATGCCAAGAAACACCTACAAAAATCCAGCAGCAACAGCTGTGTCAAAAAGGGAGAGGTTTTGGGGATGGGACAAGATGCCACCAAGGCACAATACCTGCCCCTGACTCCCAGCATTGTTGGTCAGGCTCCCAGAAATAAAACAAACCTGCCTTCTAACCCAAAACCCACATGGGCAGCAGTTTGCTGGCCACAGGCTCAACATACCTATGAAATCAGAGTCACAATAAAGGTGAGTATGAATCGAGCTGCAGCCCAACCTTCAGTCTGCTGATGCCACCAAGGTGGGTTTCTCCTGAAGTAAAAAATGTCTTGTGCTACTGTTTTGGGGGGCAGGTGAGGGCCTGCAAACAGCTCCTTGTCCTCTCAGCTCTGGTGGCTGGGTGTTGCCAGGGTGTCACCTGCAGCACAGCAGCATAGCAGGGACAAGCAGGTGCCAGAGTTATCCAACGTTTATTGGCTACATAAATAAGTGACATTCATCAGGGACTTCACAAATTACTTTGGCAGAGCTGAAAGCTGGCTAGGAACCCATCCTGTTTCATCCACAGGGATGCACCAAGAGTCTGGACCCCCGTTGCAAAGGGGTCTGGATCCTGCCCTCGCCAAACACCGACACAACTCAGACATAAGGCCACTGAGAGTTGCTCTAAAGTGCAAGAGAGCCAGAGCTATTTTTCAGTTACAAACCCACCTTTCTCCCAAGGCACCGTGTTTCACACACTCCCAAAGTCTACCTCTCCAAGGAGTCTCCCATGGGCTTTCCCTCCACCACCCAGCCCCAGGTCCCTGCCCTTGATTCGGGGTTTTTCTCCTTTGGTTGTATTTACCTGTGTGCTCACTCAGCCCTCCAGCCGTGGGCTTGGCACACCAAAGGCAGCTGAGGAAAGGGACGGGTGGCTGGAGATGAGCAAGGGTTGGCTACAGCACGTTCTGTCCCTCAGCCATGGGCAGGAATGTGAGCTTAGACCTTTGTCCACGGCATATAAAGAAATAGAGGTGGGGTTTGGCTTGAGTCCCAGCAGGGTGGTCGTGGTGGCCACATCGTTCTCAGATCCAGCAGTGCAGGACTCTAAAACCTCCAGCCATGGGACCTGGAGAGTCTGCTCTGGGAGACATGGGCTGTGGGAGAGTCCAGTGCTGGTGGACCAAGTGCTGTGGGGTGAAATCTCTGGGCCTGCACAAAGTCAGAGGGTCAGAAAAACGATGGGGATGGCTCTGGCATGAAAGAAATGTCCTGAGAGCTGCCTCAGCATCCTGCCATGCCTGGGGAGCCTGTGAAATGCCCACTGTGCCTGATGGAAAATCTTTTCCCACAGCAAGGGGGTGACCTGTGCCTTCCAGGTGACTTCTACGTGGATGAGCTACAGCAGTCCGATTGTCAGGAGGGCTTGGAGAGCCCTGGCCAGTGGCTGGCCTGGCAGCAGTGGCTGGGAGGGGGACAAGGCTTTGGGATGAGCCTGCTGGTGCCTCCCCTACTCCACCTTTGCCTTGTCACCCTTCTCCTCCTCCTCGATGGCCAGGATGCGCTCGCGCTCCTTGATCAGCTGCACTCCGCAGTAGGTGATGAACCAGATGGACAAGGTGCTGACAGGGAAACCTAGAGCAGGGAGGGAGACATGGTCATGCAGGGCCTGTGAGCTTGTCTAACAAGGCCAATTCTTCACCAGCACAGCTGCCTCTCAGGTAGGCTTGGGAGGTCCCACAAGCTCACGATGGCCAGTGACGTTTTTCATCCTAGATCCAGCCCTGCAGCTTCACCGAGAGAAAAGGGAAATCCTCAGGATCAGATTTTAGATGGAGCTTAGCTTGGTGCCTGAGCCCACCAAGGCACCATGGACTGCAGTTAATTTGGGGACATGCTGGAGGGGCTTTGAGCCCCTCTTACCCCCAGAAATCCTTCTGCTCCCCAAGTTCAGACATAGTGGTTGACTTTCTGCCCATTGAACCTGCCCATGTCCATTGTTGCTCAACACTGTGACCTTCTGGAAGATTTGGGCCCCACTGATGCTGAGGATCAACCCCAGCCTTGCCCTGTACTTCGTGGGGACACAGTGTCCGCCTAGGAAAATACATATTTTTGTCACCTACGTCAGTGATAGAGCCTGGAGCTCTCCCTCCACTTAGGAAGGGTCTGACGGTGTTTGCAATCACAAATCCGGTATCCACAGCAGAGGGGTGGATCCAGGGTTTGTTCCTGCTAAAACAGGAGCTCTGCAATGAATAATGCAACCAGCAAAAGCCAGCGAGCTCAGCGGGCAGGCACTCCTGGCACACCGAGCCCAGAGCGTGACATTATCCATTCCCTACGCCAGCCCCATCCAGAGACGGTGGTTATTTATACCCTGGGCAGCTCAAGAAGACTTCAAAATAGCTCCACAAGCCACTGATTAGAGATGTACAGGCTGTGGGATGAGGATCTGTACCTGACACCCTCAGGATGATGCAGGAATGTCTGCCGAAGCAGAGGAAATGGGGCAGGATGAGTAAATCCCTTTCTCCAGCAAGGGGACTCTTTCACAGGCAGGGCCTCAGCCCTGTGACCCTTACAGTGCTCCAGGGAGCCTAAACCAGCATCAGGCTGTGCCAGGAGCTGTAGGAGCACACCTGGAAGGTGGCTGCTACCCCAGAACACTCAGTGAAGAGTGTGGGGGCTAAGAAACCACTGCCTGCACTTTTGGCATAAGAATCAAGGACACTGGGAGCAGCCACACCACAAGCCAGTGGCCAGGACACTTTGGACCCACGAGGACTCAAAATCCCAGTCCCCAGCTCCTGTAGCAGTGTCCCCCTGTTAAAACAGGAGTCTCTCAGTGGGGAAAGGCTGGCAGCACCTTACCCATCACGAGGAGTCTCTTGGTCACCAGCAGTGCAAACTCCAGGCTGTTGAGGGCCAGGATGTTGTAGAGGACGATGGCCCAGAAGTTCACTGCTCCAAAAGCTGCCCTGATCCGCCGAGACATGGCCCCTGACAGTTTGGCCTGTGGAGGAGAGGAGCAGAGGGAACAGGGTCTGTAAGGAAAGGGAGTGACCAGTGCAACTCCAGGAAGCTCCAGCTGGGATCGCAAAGAGGCAAAAAAATCAGAGCAGCCTTTAGTGCCTCTGAAACAAAGAAATATAAGAACAAGGCAAAACTTCTGTGGTACATGAGAGACTCTGAACTGGGTCCCATGGGTAAGGACAAGATGTTAGAGAGTTTCATGATAATTTCAGAATCAGAGACACATGAAATGGTTTGGGTTGGAAGGGACCTTAAGGATCAGCCAGTGCCACCCCCTGCCATGGGCAGGGACATCTTCCACTATCCCAGGCTGCTCCAAGCCCTGCCCAGCCTGGCCTTGGACACTTCCAGGGATCCAGGGACAGCCACAGCTTCTCTGGGCACCCTGTGCCAGGGCCTCACCACCCTCACAGGGAAGGATTTCTTCCCAATATCCCATCTAACCCAGCCCTCTGTCAGTTTAAATCCATTTCTCCTTGTCCTGTCCCTCCACATCCTTGTCACAAGTCCGTCTCCAGTTGTCTCAGAGCTCCTTTAAAATAAAATGTCTGAATCCTGCTTTCTCCATCTCTTGCCTTGGGTAAGCCACTCCTCAAGGCAGAAGAATCTGTTGAATCCCAGGATTATTATTAGCCCTACATGCAAATCACTCCTGGGTCCTGGTAAAAATAGTTTCTTAGGAATTAAAAAAAAAGAAAAAAGTTCAAAACTAATGACAGCAGCAGAGTGAAATTGTCACTGGCACATAATCTTCAGGATCAGCTGCTGTGAGTGGAGCAGAGAAGGAGTTTATAGCAGCCTTCAAAGAGCATGGTGAATCCCCAGGCCACTTAGTGCTGGGAATTGTGGTGCCGCAGGGAAGGAGATTTCACTGCCTGGGAGAGCCTTAATCTGATTAGGAGTTCAACAAGGAGAGCAAACAGGAGGATTGCTCTCCACTGTTTTTATTCAAAATAGATCTTTATTTAACCAATTTAGGACCTTCAGACTTTAGATTGGGGGGAAAAAAAAAAAGGAATATAACCATTTCCAGGATGTAAGTTTTAAAGATTTTTTTTCCAGTATGTCCCTGAGACACCTTGGTCCCACACAGAGACAGGGCACTAAGCATTGGAGTGTTTTAGAAACAATTTGTTCTAGCTTCTAAACACTTGCTTTTAAAAGAAATCAGATCAAAACCGCTGAGAATGCCAAGATGCTTTGTAGAACAAGAACAAGAACAAATTATTCCCATAAGGAAATACATAAACACTTCCCCAAGGATCACAGAATATGGACATCCCCCATAGAATATTCCCAAGGGTTATCCCCATGTGCATAAACACATTTCCAAGGACAGACCTCATATTTTGTGTCCATCTGTGGCACTTTGATGCCTCATTGGAGATGCATTCCTGCTTCTCTTGGACCTCTTTTTTCCCTCTGGAATCTCCACCCCAACCTAAATTTCCTGTGAAGCACCACAGGAGCAGGATTTTGCAGTGGGTGGGTGACAAAGTGCATAAAATGAAGGGACACAGAACACCAGGACCGTGCTTCCCTTGCACAGTTCGGTAGCTGCTCCCAAGGATTGTCCAGGGACGTCACCATCCCTGCCAAGGTTAAAAAAAAAGGTGTGGAAATGGTGCTTTGGGATGTAGTTTAGTGGTGAACATGGTGGTGGTGCTGGGTTGGCAGTTGGACTTGATGGTCTTTTCCAGCCTTAATAATTCCATGATTCTAAAGGCCACAGGAAAAGAGCTTCAGGTCTCCACGCAGGAGGCCAGGCCATGGAGCTTCATGGCATCCTCAGGGATTCTGCTCTTCAGCCTCAGCTGAAAACCTGACTCCTACAAACCAGCGGGGGCTCCCTCCACTCACGGATATTTTCCAGCACCAGAGCTCATCCCCAGCCCCCCTGATTTCTCCCCATCCCCGCTGCAGACCAGCTCCTCACCTCCAGTTTGGCAAAGGGCCCCAGCTGGAAGAACTTCTGCACCCAGAGCTCGAAGTTGAGGCCGAAGCAGTTGACGAGAGACCAGATGTAAACGACCTCGCAGGGCCCCAGCCACAGCGTGGTGATGGCAAAGGTGGTGATGCTGGCCACCAGCTCCTTCAGGATGTTGTCGTGGTTCTCTCCAATGTGGTCATACACGTATCTAAGGGCCAGGGAAGGTGGTTGGAAAAATCCATGCAGATCATTGAGTCCAAGCATTAACCCAGCAGTGCCTAGCCCATCACTAAAACGTGTCCCCAAGTGCCACATCCACACATCTTTGAAATGCCTTCAGGGATGGTGACTCCACCCCTGCCCTGGGGCAGCCTGTTCCAACGCTTGACAACCATTTCCTTGGAGAAAATATTCCTGATATCCAATCTAAGCCTCCCTGGCACAACTTGAGATTGTTTCCTCCTGTCCCCGTGTCTGTGTGTGGTGCCAGCACTTGGCCACCAGTTCCTTGGGATCAGGGCTGTGTCCCCCACATTCCCAACCCTACAGAGTCTCTTTTCCCAAGCTCCTCACAGGCAGGTCAGTCCAGGACACCCCAGTAGAACAGGAAGGATGTTCTGCTGGCACGTTCTTGCAATAAACTGATTTTTGCTTGTGACTTGTGTTCCTACAAACCTATAAATTCTTGAGGACAAAATATCCAACTTTCCCCCTCTGACAGGTAAAATTTGCTAAAACTTGGAGTCTCTAGAGCCTCAGGCTCTCTCAGACTTGCTGGTGCTCAGGGTTTTATCACAGAGCAGCCACCTCCCTCAGTACAGGTTTGCTGAGGTGAGCTCATGGATGAAGGGAGGTGAAGGGCTGAGGGAGATGCAGATGGAGCTACAGGACTCAGTTCCCCTTTCCTCCTGGAGAAATGTAAACCTGGCTCTTCCTCCTCTGAGGGAATGCTAAACCCACCAGACTTAAAAGGGATTTTAGGACAGGACTCTTTTATTCCCAGCATTGGAGGAGGGGGCTGTTGCTCTTTGTGCAATAAATTCAACGGGTTTGGGGCTAAACAGAGCAAATAGTGGGATTCATCCAGAAGACAGGACAGCCCAGCTTTGGGATGAACAGCATGTGATGCTTCATTGCTCTGGGATGGAAGGGGAGACCCTGAACCAGACTAGAGGTGGTGGATTGGACACTTACTTGCACAGCCAGTCATTAATCCCTCTGTCAAAATGCCTAAAACGATATAAGGACAGCACAAGTTAAAACACACAAGGCCAATAAAAACCTGTTAAAACAGAGAAAACACCCAATCCCCTGGCAAGGCACAACTTGGACCTTGCTCACAGAAGTCCTCCGTGCTCCTTCCTTGGACAGCTGCCATTATAGATGGAGCTTAACTTCACTCCTTATCTGTTGCTTCCTGCCTGGAAGCAAATATTTCCCTGGGCTGTGGCCAGGTCTGGATTATAATTTCAGGTGATCTCCAACTCACAGAGCAGCTGCCCAGGACAGCCCAGGTGTCCTCCCCTCCATGCAGATTCCCAAACCCTCTTTGCTCCTGATCACGGGGTACTCACGTTTCGGCAAAGATGTAGAGCATGGTGATACATTTTGGGGGCTGGGGGGGGTCCAGGTGGTCCAGTCTGGCGATGGTGTTGATGACCCCAAACATGACAGCAGCTTTCACCCAGTCATACACCAGATTGGAGTAGGCCAGGCCAGCTGGAGCAAAAATGGGAGTCAAACAGGGGAAAAGGAGCACGGAATGATGCATCAGGATTTCTGGGGATATCGTGGCTCATGGGAGCATGGGGTCTATTGCAACAAATATAACATCAAGAAGACGCTCACTTCTGTCTTGGACCAGCAAATCTTTTGAAACTAAGTGTTTTAAGAGGCTTGAACCAAAGAACAATCTCTTCTCAGGATATTTGGGAGCAAACTGCTTATTGGTCTTGGTAAAGAAATTCTGTTTATACAGTCATTTATTCCATCATTGTTCCTTCCCTCTGAGGCTGGTTAAGCTGTGATGAACTCGTCACAGTTCTCAGGTCTGACCTCTGAGGTTTTACTGGCGCCTCCATCAAAATTCCCCCCACCCCAGCTCCCTGTGGCCATGGATGTAACGTTGATGCTCCAGCAAAGCCAGGGCCAGAACCTCTGATTTAAAGAGGTTTCTGACACTGGGAAACAAACCCTGCAGGAGCAGCCACTACAGATTTCCAATGCCTCTGCAAACAGCAGCTAAAATGTGCCCATCTTGGTGGGATCCAGCTCCCAGATTAAGGGATGCTCCCACCATGGGCCAGGCAGGTGTGGTCAGTGCAGTCACAAGAGCTCAGCTCCCTCTGGAATAACATGGGGTCAGTCCATCCAGGACTCTTGGGGCACCCTAAATCAATGTTGGTGACATTCCAGCTGTGTTAGGATTTTATCCTGGCCTCCAGATGCCACTCTGGAGAGACATGAGGCTCCTCCAGCCCCTGCTTGTCCTCTGCTGCATGGTGGTGTCTAAAATGCTGCCAGCAGCCATGGATTTGACCAGCTGGAATCCTCCATCCAGCTGCCAGCCGAAGGCCAGTGCTGCTACCATCACTTATCCTGGGAATTTTCCTTCTGGAAATCTCTAGGTCAGCCCTGCTTGGAGAACACCCAACTTTAAATAGAGATGATGTTGCTCTGGACATTGTCCATTTAAGTGCTGAATATGACTCTTTTGGGATAATCTGTAACCTGTCTGGGCACCTATCCCAGGGTTTGACCACTCTATGGACAACATTCCTTACATGCACTCAGGCTTTGCCTTGCTGCACGTGGTTTGCTGTGTCCTGCTGAGCTTTTGGAGGTGCTGAGCTCCCTTCCAATCCAAAGGCAACAAAAATGTCTTGGTGCTCATCTTCCTAAACCCCAAACTAAACAATTTACCCTGTGAAAAGGTCAGACCAACACCGTGTGCTTTCCAGGGCTGCCCAACCCCAGCTCTGTGCGTGGCCAGCGGGAGGACGAGGGGCTTTTACTCAAACCTGTCCAACACAGACATTCCCAAAGCCTCTCAAGGGGGGTGGATGGAGATCTGGGTCACTCACCACTGCCTTGGAGCTGAGCACAGGGGTGAACGTGCCCAAGCACGGCCACTCACCCAGGGACCAGTCTGAGAGGCGGTTCACGAACTTCAGGTCGGAAGGGAGGGTGAGGATGTAGAAGAAGTGGAAGAAGATGTCCACAGCCACGATGGCCCCCACGTGGAGCAGGGCATTGACTCGGATGTTCTTCATCTCGTCATCCTTGCGCCTCAGCTCTCGGGTGCTCACCTGCATGTTGGAGAACAGGAAATAGGAAAGTCTCATAGATGTGACTGCCTGGCTAAAGATGCTGAGAATTTGAAAACTATAAGTGAGATTGAAATGAAGACAAGCTTTGAGTTACCCAACCCCAGTTACTGAACAACTGGAAAACAATGGTGTGGCCGGCTGAAGATAATCCCCTTTGATTAAACAATGCCCTCTACTTGCAGAAAGGTCCAAGGGTCAGAGCAGACCCTGCCAGCCTGGCAGAGGGTCCAAAACGTAGTTTTTAGAGTTTAAAGTGTAATGCCATATGGTAATGCAATGATTCCTATAGGCTGTATGTAAGTGTTATAAGATTTGTAGCCTGTTCTAGATTGGTTAATGGAAATTAGAATATTCAGCACAAAAGATGATTTGTGCTGGAAATGGGAGCTCGCTCTCTTGGTTTTGCTCTTACTCTCTTGCTCTTGCTCTTACACTCTTGCCCTTGCTCTCTTGCTCCTTTTCTTCCTACACCACTTCTGCATCCCTGCATCTCTTCACTGCTTCTCTGACCTGCTTAGAGCTGCGTCTGGCAGCTCCCAGCAGGTCCCCTACACCCACGCCTTCATCAATAAATCTCATGCTCTAAGACCAGCACCAGAGATGTCCTGCCTCCATTTGTCCCGACCGTCTGAAACCCTACACACCAGAACCTTACACCTGCAGGGAGGGACAAACCAAGGCGGGGCTGAGCCCAGGGACAGGATGGGCAGCATTCCTTCCTCCAGAAGGATGGCCAAGTCCAAATGGGGATGGATTCATCATTCACCTTTAGAAATCACACCAGGGACTACGTGGCCCAAATTTCCACTGATTAAGGAAGACCCAAGGAGTGGCTCAGGTGAGCACATCCAAAAGGAGCTGGACTTGTGCTACCCAGAGCACCCCTCCCACACCCCCAGTGCTGAGGACAGCAGGGATGTCCCTCCTGCATCATCCTCCTCTTCCCATCTCTGGGGTTTCCAGCAGAGCAGGCACATGGTGAGACACAGCAGTGACAGGTCTGGCTGTACTCAGGACTCCAGCTGGGGTGAAATCCACGCTGACCAGGGAGCTCCCAGGGTTTCATGTTCTTTCTGCAGCAACATGCTCAGAACACCAACTTTGCTTCAGGACAGCCCCTTGCACAGGTCACCAAGAGGGAGCAAATGCTTGCACCCATCACATCTCCAGGATGGATTCCAGGGTTGGAATCCCAACCTGACAGCTCTGCCAGGGCCTGGTGTATTTTTGTCTCCCAGGGTCATCCGGGAGAAGGAGAACTGATGATCTCTGAGGCTTCTGCTGCAGACTCTGGCTGAAAACGAGAGGCAGACTTGCTCGAGGGGCCGTCCTGAATCGGTGGGACCTGATTGATGGGGATTTCATCTCTGCTATGTCTTGCACGAACAGGGGCTGGGGTTTGCCTCCAGGAGCTGTCACATCTCTGGTGGTTGTCATATAAACATCACCAGAGTGAGCTCTCAGGATTACACGGGGCAGAGCCATGTCCTTGCTTCCCTGCATCGCCGTAAAATTGCTGCTGTATTCAAAATCCTCTTATGTTTATTACTTCCCCTTTATTCCATGCGAGAGGTGGGAGCTCTCCCTGCATAATCCACAGGCTGCTGCACCAGCTCTGTTGTCAAATCCAGATGATTCCTGAGAATTAAAGCCTCTGCCAGATTTTTTTTTTTTGTGTGTTTGTTAAGTACCAGGTGCTTTAAGGATACAAAGAGGTCACTGGACCCTGAGCTGAGGGAGGACAGGGTCTGGCATGGAGACGTGTGGGAGGACACAGGACCCTCCTTCCATGGAATCACAGAATGGTTTAGGTTGGAAAAATCCATGCAGATCATTGAGTCCAACCATTAACCCAGCACAGACAAGCCCATCACTAAAACACGTCCCCAAGTGCCACATCCACACATCTTTGAAATGCCTTCAGGGATGGTGACTCCACACCTGCCCTGGGGCAGCCTGTTCCAACGCTTGACAACCATTTCCTTGGAGAAAATATTCCTGATATCCAATCTAAGCCTCCCTGGCACAACTTGAGATTGTTTCCTCTTGTCCTCGTGTCTGTGTGTGGTGCCAGCACTTGGCCACCAGTTCCTTGGGATCAGGGCTGTGTCCCCCACATTCCCCACCCTATAGAAAGGAATTTGTTCCCTTGATCTCAGTAAGAAAGATGCTTCTCCACCCAAATTTTGCTGGCCAAGCCCTGGTATGGGTGAGTTCCCATCTCACATGGGGGTGCAAGAGCTCCACCAGGATGTAGGACCAGTAGGATCCAAAGGGACAGATCCAATCTCTAACTGGGCCATACATCCCACCCTGAGGAAGGGTTCTATCTGCCTCCTGCCCTAATTGCTCTTGGGCAATTAAGAATTCACCTCTGCAGCCAGCCGCAGCTCCAGCAGTGCAGGGGGGATGTAGCCAGGAGATGGCAGTGGTGGCCAGGCCAAGCCGGGACCCCTGGCCGGGGCAGGGGAAAGGGGTTGGGAACGAAATCCTTGTGTCTTTGGGGTGAGCGTTTGAAGCAGCAGAGAGAGGAATTGCTCATTTATTGGCTTTAGATGTCCTGATTAGGGGCTGTGCAAAGGAGCAGGAAATAAAACTCCCCCTGGATCAAGCTCTGCAGGAGCTATGGGGGTTCAGGTGTTGGAGACACGGGGAGTTCAGTGTCCCCATTTATAGGGACCTGTCTGCATCCCTGAAGGGGACACCAGAGCTGACCTTATGATCTTCAGGCTCAAATGCTCTAAAAATCCTTTTTAATATGTCCAGTAACATCCAAGGGCTTTGCTCCTTTTAAGAGGCATCATGAGGTTGTTAATGCCACAGGTGAGGAGCAGGCAAGGAGCAGGACTTGGATCATGGCTCATCCGGGAGGAAACACCCCAGTGCAGACCCCTTCTTAGGCAACCAGAACCAGTCCCACATGTGAGAGCAGGTGCTGGGCTGGTGGGTCTTTGATCTTCTCCTCACCATGAGGCTCTGGCTGCTCTCTCCCACCCTGGGCTTTTCTTCTGAATTCACAATGTTTTTCCAAAGTATTCTTGTACCCGGGCATCAGTTTGGGTCCAAAAACTCAATGTAGCTGTTCTTCTGCAGAAGGACCCAGGGGTGTGGTGGGAATCCTCCACAGCATCGTTGCTGACCAAAAACCTCCCTTTTCCAGCATCACCAGTTTGCTTTGGTGGCCAAGGCTGACCCTTGGTGTAGAAGGAGGTTGAGGTGGGAACAGTGAGGGGGGACACAGCACTGCAGGATTCCTTCATCTTGGACTGTGGAACAGCTCCAGAGGTCAGCTGGTCCCAGCCCAGGCTTCTGCTGGTGTTTTCCAGAGCTGTTCAGAGCCTGCTCGTCCAAAAGCTCCCTTGGTTGTATGGAACAGGCAAAGACTTGGGGCATCAGGGTGTTTCATGGAGCCCCTGATTGCTGGAACTCAGCCTTCCACCCAAACTTATTTATTTCCTGAGAAATGACTCGTTCTAAAGACCACAAGCCATTCCTGGCAGCTCCTGCTCCCTGGGTGAAGCAGCTGGACACAAATGGGAAACTGTCCTTGCTGTCACAGCCTCCAGAGGTCCCACAGGCAGGCACCACACGTGTGGCCCTCACCATGAACATCCTGGGGTGACAACACAAGGAAACTGAGGCACTGAGCAGTGCAGATGTCCAGCGAGCAAGGGCATCACAGAAAGATCCTCCACTGTGAACTGGTCAGTGAAAAGGGCCAAAAAAACCCAAAAAGAAGGTTAAAATTCCATCAGTTGATGCCCTTCCCCACAAAAATGCACAGCCACAGACTACAGGTGACCACGAGAAGTTCTACAACCATTTCTACCTTCATTGTGGCAAAAGGTGGATTTTTTTGAAGACATTAAACAAAAAAAACAAAAAAAAAATTAGGGAGAAGTCCTGCTCCAGCCCAGCCTCAGGATCACTCACCTGGGCATGGAACTGGTCGAACGTCATGACAGGCCCAAAGAAGAAGAATGGGAGGTAGAAGTTGTACTTGAGGAGGTCGAAGATGGAGTAGATGCCCTCTTCCTTCTCGGAGCTCTCGAGGGCAAAGCTCATGCAGCGCATGATGGTGAAGGTGCATCCTCCATAGAAAAGGACATCTTGGAGATCAAAAGCTCCCGTTACAAACCCGCTCTGGACAAGAAACAGAGAGTTACTGCCAGGAATGTGGTGTCACCTCTGTGCTCCCTGGCTTTGTGGGGGACACCACTCCTGGGGTGGCAGAAATGGTTTGGGTTGGAAAGGACCTTAAAGCTCATCCAGTGCCACCCCTGCCATGGGCAGGGACACCTTCCACTGTCCCAGGCTGCTCCAAGCCCTGCCCAATCTGGCTTTGGACACTTCCAGGGGCAGCCACAGCTGCTCTGGGCACCCTGTGCCAGGGCCTCCCCACCCTCACAGTGAGGAATTTTTTCCTGACATCTCATCTAACCCTGACCTCTGTCAGTTTAGTTTTCGGTTCAAGAAAAAAGCCTCTAATTATGCTCTGACACCAATTGTCTCTGAAGTTAATGAACTGAAAAGAGAAAACTGGGGCTCGATTTCCCAGCTGGCTCCTGCAGCTCAGAGCAGTCAGGAAGTGGCAGATCCTCTTGGCCGTGTCACCAAGCAGCTGTTGGTCACACAGGCTTTGGTCTGGGGTGGCAATGTCACCCTGGCACAGGTGTCCCCAGGGAGTAAAGCAGAGCCAGCACACAGCTGATGGAGAGGGAAGGAACACATCTTTGGAGGCAGGGAGAGGCAGCACTGTCCTGCTGAGGGACTGAATATTTTAATAAGGTCCTTTCCAGGCTTTTCTCCACCCAGCAGTGAGAGATAACCTCAACTAGGCTGTGACCTAAAAGATGGGCATTGCTGAAGCCATCCCAGCTGTGTGTTACTGCTGGGGAAACTGAGGCACAGGGCAGCCACAGGCTGATAGAGCTGTTGCCTGGGCAGCAAGAAGGGCTCAGATGTCCTTTGTGCTGGAACAACACGGAGTCACCAAAACACGACATAGTGGCTGTGGGATTTATTCCCAAGCTCAGCACCCCACCCTCCCTCTCACACGCTGTGGGAGCTCTGATGCATCCAGGAGAAATGACCAGGGCCTGGGGCTGCCCCAGGAGCCCTCCCTGGGTGATGCCTTAGGTTTTAACTTTTATATTTTTCAAATCCTGCCCTGCTCAGTGTGTAACTCTGAAGTTCCTTGTAGCCTGGAATTTCTGCTCTCTCGTGCTGGGCAGACACAACAAAGCCTCTCCAGGCTTTGTCTTCAAGGACAGCCAGGCTCTTCTAGGCCCAAAATGTGTAAACCAAAGCCTCTAAAGGGGGGAACAAGCTGAGGGGAATCATATCGCTGAACTGGGGCTTTAATTGGAGAATTAACCCTGATATGCAAATGAACCAAACCTATAAAAGTGTGAAGAACTCGTGACCTGGGGTCCATCCTGGGGTCCATTTTTTGGAGGCAGCCTCTGACTCCCCCAGGGTGTGCCTTGAAGGCTTTCAAATAAACACCGACCTTTATTCCCTTACTCTTGTCTAGACTCTGTTTCTAGGTGGCTGGAGAAGGCATGATGGGGATAAACCCAAGGAGATGGACACCAGTGGCCTGGAAATGAGGCAGACACATGGCCAGGACAGCACCCACCTGCCACGAGCCGAACGGCTCCACCTTGAAGGAGGCAAGACTACAGAGCCCAGCCACGTAGCAGAGCCACTTCTGCTTGGCCAGAGCCACCGAGTAGAGGAGCAGGCAGTGGGACAGGATGACCATCAGGTAGACTGGCCCCATGCTGCCCAGCACGGCCAGGACCCCGTAGATCATGTACATCACAGCCCGGTGCTGAGGAGAGAGCGGCCGTGGTCAGCGTGGTGAAAGCCCCAACCCCGCTCCCCCTATCCCAGAACATCCCCAGAGCGTCCCCCAAACCCCCTTCCACAGATTCCAGGCCACCCCTGGTGCTCTGAAATCCATGCCACTGCATCCCTGGCTCACCTGTGGCACGGTCATGGAGCAGATCTTGCCGAAGAGGACGTGTCCCGAGAGGGCGAAGATGATGACGTTCCTGAACGAGGTGAACCACATCACCCACTCGAAATCGGCCACGTCCTGCAGGAGCAGCACCAGGCACTTTACTGCCCCCAGCCTCACAACTTTTAAAGCCTTTTCTTCCCATTTTCCACCTAAGGGCTCCCCAGCACTTTAGCTCAGCCATAAAACCCTGGAGGGACGTGCAGAGGTCGCTCGTCCCGGCGCACACAAAGCGGAGCATCCACAGCCCTGCAGGGCTGGTATTTCCCCCACTAACTTAGGGAGAAAAATACAAGTCATGTGGGCTTTGCAAAAGCGTGTCAGCAGCAGAAATCCAGCTCTGCGTCTCTACTGACCATTGTCTGCAGCTAGAAAAGCCTGAGCCCTTCCTCACTCACCATCTTCCTGCCGAAGTAGTGCCAGCCCGGCTTTATGCCCTCCCGAAAGGCCTTTCTGTTCATGCTGTCTGCAAAAGAACCAGAGTTATGGGGAGAGAAACAGCTCTGGGAAATGGGATCCGGGGTCAAGCCAGGCAGGGAACCTTCATCGTTGTGATAATGAGCTGACAGGGCTCAAATGCCCCATCCCAAAAGTGCCTGATTACCATGGACAACCAAAATAGTCAATGAGCACAGGTTTCTGCAGGAATTTTCAGCAAAGCCTTTTTCTCACTACACATCCCCTGGCTGACCCCATGAAGTTTTCAGGTTGTCGGCTTCCAAACAAAAAACTAACAAGCAAACAAACAAAAAAATCATTCCCCAAAAACCCAAAAACAAACGAAAAAAAAACCCCAACCAAACAAAAAAATCCCAAATCAAAACAAACAAACAACCTCCCAAAAAAAACAAACAAACAAAAAAAGGGAATCAGCCCTCTGTGGGCAGGGTGCTGGTTGCCTGTTTCAGCACTGCCTGGAGACCTGTGGCATCCCACAGCCTCTTCCCCTGAGCAGTTGGAAATAGGGACAAGGAAGCAAAAAAGACAAAAAATCCATTTAGAAAGGATTTCCAAGCTGTTCTCTGCAAAAAGCAAAGCCAGGGATCTGCTGCTGGTATCAACAGCTGTAAAAGCAGGGGCCTTACCCCCATCCTCCCTCCCGGGGATGCGGTGGGAGCGTTACCTCGGGATGCCTCGAAGATCCCGCTGCCGCTGTAGAGCACAGCACAGGTCACCACGAGAGCATAAAACCCCAGCTCGTAGCTGGGGAGCATCGCTTTAACCCCCATGGTGGGAGGTCACAGCCCCGGCCGGCACGAGGGAGGGATCCAGACCTGGGAAAGGGAGAGAGGAGAGGGAGGAAAACCAGGAGTGAGAGCTCATCTGCCCTCGTACCCCTCCACCACCCTGAATTCCTGCTGCTCCTGCCCAGCTCTGCTTTGTGGGTTTCCCTGGAGGCTGAAGGGAAGGAGAAGAGGGTCACACGTGGGGCTGAGCCCCGGGGCACAGCTCAGGTGCGAGGAGGCTCCTGCAAACCCCACGCGGGAGTCAGGATTTGGGGCAGCTCAGCCCGGTGCTCCTGATGAGGGTTCTTCTCATCTATCGCGACGTTCAGAGCTGCTCCAGGATGCCAGGATGGGCTTCCTCCAGCCTGACTCTGATGTCCCCACCTCTAATTCCTACTGGGATCCAGGACAGAGCCCGGGGACACCACTGGCGGAGGGGAAGTGATGGGTTTCCCCACCTCCTCTGCCCTGGGCTGCCTCACCTTCTGCTGGGCTTCTGCCGGGCTTCTGCCCAACCTCCGGCTCTTGGGGGGCTCCCAAAACCCCGTGGTACCAAATTTATCCCGGCCAGGGGCCTTTAGGACCCCGCAGACAGCGCCGAGCCCCCCGGCGGCATCAGCAGCGCTCGGGGGGATGGCGACACCCAGCTCCGCAATTAGCCCTGGGCTAATTACTCCAGCCGAGGCTAATTAACCTCGGTGCGACGTGCCCTGCAGCTCCGCAGCCTCCTCACTGCCTGTCCGGCAGCTGCCAAAACGCGGCTCGGGGATGGAGCAGGAGGGGTGTGGGATGAGGGATGCGGGCGGACAGGGATAGGGATAGGGATGATAGGGATAGGGATGATAGGGACAGGGACAGGGATAGGGATGATAGGGATAGGGATAGGGATAGGGATAGGGATAGGGATAGGGATAGGGATAGGGATGATAGGGACAGGGACAGGGATGATAGGGACAGGGACAGGGATAGGGATGATAGGGACAGGGATAGGGATGATAGGGATAGGGACAGGGATAGGGACAGGGATAGGGATGATAGGGACAGGGATAGGGACAGGGATAGGGACAGGGACTCCCTCCCCCAGCACTGCCCCTTCCCCCCCCCCACCTCCACCATCCCTGACAGCGCTGGAGGGATTAAGGCGTAAAAGGCGCCTCGGTCACCCTCAGCTTTGGCATCCTCTCCGCAAAGCCTTCTGCGGTTATTAAAATAATTCCATAGAAAAATTAAAATAATATTAAAATTAGTATTTTCATTTCGAACGTTTTTTTTTTTTTTTTTTTTGTTTGGCCGCCGAGGTTTTTAAGGGGTGGCGGGGGAGTCCTTAGCAGCGGTGCGGGGTGACCCCATCTCCCCCCGGCGTGGTCCAAACGCGTTTCCCGGGGGGAGTTTCGGGCTCATCCCGGGGGGAATTTCGGGGGTCGCCCCGCGGTCACTCACTCCCGGTGCGGGGCCGCTGCGGGCGGGCGCTGCCACTGCGCTGCGGTGCCCCTGCGGCGGGAGGCCACGCACGGAGGTGCCTGTAAAAAGCTTTTCTTCCTCCTTCCCACGCTTTTCAAAGCTTTTTTTTTTTTTTTTTTTTTTTTGTTTTTGTTCTCTTTTGGCGGGGGAGCGGGCGGTAACCGACCCCGCTGGGGCGAGGGGGGCTGGAGGGGACCCCCAGGACAATTTTAACTCCTGATCGCTCCCGGGCTGCCGAGAGAGGCTCGGGAGGGGTCCCAGCACAGCCCCCCGCAGCTCCGAGCGGCCGCGGGGCAGCATCATCCTCATCATCCTCATCATCCTCATCATCCTCATCATCCTCATCATCCTCATCATCCTCATCATCCTCATCCCCCCGCTCCCCTCCCCGGCCCCCGGGCGGGCAGTGGGGGCAGCCAGGGGTGCCAGGAAGCGCTGGAGGTGCGGGAGCAGCGTGTCAGCACCCGCAGCGTGGCCCCCCCAAGCCCCGCATCGCTCCCCGCTACTGACCTTGAGCCCCGGGGCCGCGGGGGGAGGCGGGCGAGGGTCGGGGATCCAGCGTCCGGCACCGCGACGGGGGGGCAGGAGGGGCAAAAGGGGCAGGGGGGCACTACAGAGGGTTTGGGGGGGCCGCTGATTTGCCCTACAGCATCTCTCAGCCCGGTTGGGGGCGGGGGGGGCGGGGGTATTTTTGGGTTGCCGTCCCCCACCTTGCCCCTGGAGGAAGTTTGGCTGGGAGTGGAGCGGAGCAGGCGGGAGGTATTTTTATTTTAGAGCAGCACTGCAGAGGGGGGTGGCTCGGGAGCTGTCTGTCACGGCAGCTGCTGAGAGGACCCGTGCTGGCTGCCAAAGCTCACCCCGAGCCAGGGGAGCCGGCCCGGGGACCAGGCAGGGACTGGCTCCCTCCCGGGGGGAATTTGGGTGCCCACTTTTAACCATGAGAGGGAGGGGGTAGCCCCCATCACCTTGTTCCAGAGGGAGATATCATTGCGTGGGGATGGGGAAACTGAGGCACGGAGGCGAAATGAAGTGTCATTCCTACTCCTCTTGGGCAGTGTTTAAATCTAAGTGAGGCTCGGAGGTTGCAGCATCTCCTGTTCCCAGGTAAGAAGTGTCAGGACAAGAGGGAACGGCCTCAAGATGTGCCAGAGGAGATTTAAGTCGGATATTATAAAATATTTCTTCGCTGAAAGTGTTGTCAGGCGCTGGAACAGGCTGTGCAGGGAAGTGGTCGAATCACCATCCCTGAAAGTGTTCAAAAAATCCACTCTTGGGGATGTGTTTTAGTGGTGGGTTTGGCAGTGCTGGGTTAACGCTTGGATTCGATGATCTCAGAGTTCTTTCCCAACTTTAATGATCCTGGGATCTCTGCAAGCCACCTTTGGGGTCTCCCTCTCGGCCTCCAGCATGCCCAGCAGGGGATGGGACGGGGCAGGGTTGGGTTGTGGCCTCTGTTATTTCAGGGCGGGCAAACACAGCTCAGCCAAGAGGAAAATCTCCACACCCTCAGGGTCAAGCCCGTGCCCGGTGCCCACATCTTTCACCAAGCCCCTGTGGGATCTGGGGACAGCTCCGGGGCCGGCTCCCTGAGCATCCCTGGGCTGCCTGTGGGGTCTGGGAAGAGAAACAAGGCAGAGAACCTCGGATTTTATCAATCCCTCCATGGGCTGTCTGGTTTGGGGTGAGATGCGGAGTTCTGGGCTCTGCAGAGAGCACCTGCAGCCCTCGGGTCAGCCCAGCTTTGCTGTTGCACTGGCTGCGAAAAAAAGGATTTTAAATATCATTTTTCACCTGGTGTGCACAGAGAGAGGCTCTCCCTGGCCTGGGCTGTGTGGCAACACTTCCAGCACCGAATAAGGAGCTTTATTTGCAGCCGGGGCAGGATTCAGCCCCTCGGATGCCCAGGAGCTCCAGCCCGGATCCTGCTGCTGCAGCTCCATCCCTGCCCGGGGCCTCGGCTCCCAGACCTCGGCATAATTGACTGGCTGCTCAGAGGAGAGGTAATTAAGAGATCGGTGCAGATAAGCACGGGACACAATCCCTCACAATTCCTGGCTCTCCCGGTGCCTGTGGCAGGCAGAGGTTTATGGCTAGACAGGGAAGGCAGATCCATGTCACCCCCCTGGCTCCTAAAGTCGCTCACTCCCCATCCCAATGCAGAAAGCAAAGCCAGCCCTCAAATCCATTTTTTTCTTTTTTTTTTTTTTTTTTTTTTGGTCACAGCCCCATCGTGCTGCTCCCCCTGGGCACTGGCATCCAGAGGGTTTCAGGCAGACGGTAGATTTTCACCTTCCTGACTTTTGTTTTTAATCCTGAGAATTCTGTGATCCTGCTGGATTCGAAGTACAGCACAGGTGAAGGGCTGGGCAGCAGTTTTTCATGAGGCTCTGGGAGCTGTGGTGATAAAAATAATTTAGCCTTAATTTATAGATCTTATAAAAATTTAACCCCCCCCTCCCCCTCGCTCCTGATTTCTAATATAATAAGATTTATTTTTAATGTGCCCAGGGAGTCTTCCTCAGCACAGGGGACATTTCTGTGTTTTATTGCCCCAGTGTTTATGGCTTTGAGCTGCTTTAAGTGATATTTTTCCAAATATCTGGGGAGGTTGCTGGAAGTTGTGGCACAGGATTTGGGGCCAGGCCCCTCTTTAGTGTCTGTGAAAGGTTTCAGGGGTTCCAGGAAAGGTGCTTGGCTCTGTGCCAGTGAGGCTTGGGACAAAGTGGGGATGTCAATGGGGACACCAAACAAACTCCCTGGCTGCTGTGTCCCTGCTGCTGGAACAGATATTTGAGCAGGAAGCAGAGAAGGATTTAATCATAGAATCCCAGAATGGGTTGGAAGGAACAAAATTCATCTAATTCCAACCCCCTGCCATGGGCAGGGACACCTTCCATTAGCCCAGGTTGCTCCAAGCCCCATCCAGCCTGGCCTTGGACACTCCCAGGGATCCAGCGGCAGCCACAGGTCCTCTGGGCACCCAGAGAAGGTGCCAGGGCCTGCCCACCCTCCCAGCCAGGAATTCCTTCCCAATATCCCACCTAAACCTCCTCTCTGTCAGTTTAAAGCCATTTCCCCTTTCCCCACGCTCCATGTCCTTGTCCAGAGTCCCTCTCCTGTTCTCACAGGACCCTATTTCATGGATTGTTTTTCCTGCCTGAAGTTGTCCCATTGGGTTCCTCAGGCAAACATCACTGGGGACGTGCCAACCCCACCAGGATGGCTGGAGAGAGGGATGTGTCCCTTATCCATCCATCCATCCATCCATCCATCCATCCATGATCACCCCCAGGGCCCCTCTCAGCACCCCCAGAATGGCTCTGCCCATCCCCCTGGGCACAAACCCACCCCATCAAAGGTCCCAAACCTCCAGCCACCCCAGGAAAAGGCTCTGAAGGAGACTCCCACTACCTCCCCCACCCACTGCCTTCAGCTCCTCTCCTCACAGTCCCCTCCCATTCCCAAAAAAATGCCTCAGTTAGGTCAGTGGCAGGCTGGAATGACCCCCCCATCCCTTGCTCCCACACTGCATCCCACAGATCCCTCTTCTCCCTGCCCAAGGAGCTGCTCCGAGCCTGGGATTCAGCCCCTGCCCGGGGATGGTTTTGGAGCTGTAAGTGGAGACTCCCAGGGATTTAGGTGGCATTTGTTGAGTGAGGCCACCCTGTCCCATGGGAGCAGCCAGCTCAGGAGCTGGGCCCGGAGGGGAGAGGATGAAGGCAGAAATGGGAAACCCAATACTCCCCTTAGCTCTGTCGTGGCTTAATTTAGAGCTCAGGGGCTCTGCCAGAGTGTTTTTCCATTTAAAGCTGAACCTCTTCCCTTTTGTCCTGCACTGTGCCTTGCAGGGCAGTGGCAGCTGCTGCCTGGGGCTGTTGGGGGGGGATCAGCAAAGCAGTTTCCAACTCAGTTCCCCTTTGCCACCAGCTTCCTCCCCACTTCTCCCACATAAAGGACTGAAATCTATCTCCTCCTCCCATCCCTGTCCTGCTGTGGAGCCTCAGGGAGGGTGGGAGCCACCCACAGCCCCAGTCCATGGCTCTAAATTCCAGTGGGATGGGCTTTGGGTCCCCAACTGATCCTGTGCCCCTTGTCCAAGTGGATCCCAGGGCAGGCAGAGCTCTCCTGTGTCTATACTGTCTACATTTAACCACCCTAATGCAACTTAATTCATGTTACAGCCACTTTGGAAAGCTCTTTGCAGGTAAACTCCTGGCATCAGGCCCAAAGGAAAGGAGGACAATTCATCAATGACTTATTCCCAGCAGTTCAGCTGTACTTTAAAATCAGATGCATCCATCAGACACCTTATGGCTGCTCCATGGAACAGCTCTGCCCAGCTCCAGGGCAGGAGACAAATTTTGTCTCAGCCCAAGTGTTTGGAGAACTCATATTTGGAGTTAAGAACTGGCCAGATCCTAACAAGGAGTGCCCACAGCTAAATATTGGCAGCAAAATTAACCTTAACTGTACCCACCAGCCCGTGCCAGCGTTGTCACCTTCAGCCTGTCACCACCACCAGCCGCAGTGAGAGACTGAAAAAACTCAGAGCTTATCAAAAAGCTGCCTGGGACACGACTTTTCACTGGATGAGGGTTGTCCCAGTGAGGAAATGCTGGGGACTCACAGTGCTTTTATCTAAGAGAGGCAGAGCTGCAAGCTGGAGCCAGAGAAATTCAAATTAGAATTGAAATACAAGATTTTAACAGGCTGGTGCTTATCCATGAGGGGAAAAAAGCACTGAAAGTTCCAAAGGAAGCAGAGGGTTGTGGTGATTTCACATCAGGCTCAGTTATATTCCTAAAAGAAATGTTGCAGCTCAAGCAGCATAAGTGTGCTAGGGAGATCCTGGGGCTGAGGACCAGCAGTGTGGGGATTTTGCAGGTAGAGAGAAAAATATTGTCATGGATTTTGTTCCCTGAGTGATGGGTTGGGGTGCAGGGGGCTGCTGCTCCCAAGGTGTGCCAGGGTTTCTTATATTTATCAAAATGCTGCAAGAAAATTGGCCTCATCCCTTGAAAACTGGGAAGCAGCAAGAGCCAGCATGGGGAGAACTCGGGGCAGGTCACTCTGTGGAAGAGCAGGGGGAGTGTATTTCAAAATTAAGGTGAAAACTGAGAAGGCCTGGACATTCTGACCCCCCCAGTCTGTGACAGGACACAGATTGCACATTTCTGTGAGAAGCAGCTGCTCACAGGTACAGGCTGCCTAAATAAACTGGTTTATAGTAGTCAGGTTCTTTCTTTGTCAAGGCATCTGGTGGTGCAGAAAAAAGGAGGAAATGCTTCTGTGCAGCCCCAAACAAGCCCAAGTTTAAAGAAATGAGTGTTGCAGCACTTGAAAAGAGGTTTGCAGGAGAGCCCTGTGTGTTCTGTGACATCCCCTGTGATCTCCCCTGTGCTTCAGGGGCTGACTCAGAGCCCTTTTCCTGGAGAGAGGTTTGATCTCCACAGCTTCCCTGGGACAGGGGACAAGGAAGGGCAGCAGATGCCTCTGCTCTGCTCCTGGGAAAATATTATTGATTCACACTCCTGTGTAAGCGAAATCAGAACCTGCAGCTCCAAGTTACGGCCTGAATTTAGCAGCCACTGCACAGAACAGTGCCCACAGCCCTGCCCCTGCTCAGGCAGCTTTTCCAAGGGATCTGCTCACTCCTGCAGGTGCCTAAAATCCCTGTCAGAGGATCCTTCCCCTCTACAGAGACATCAGGATGGAGCTGAACAGAAACTGAAACTGTGGCTGGCTCTCAACCCAGAATTTATTCCTCAAGAGATGATTGAGGGTTGCAAGATGCTTTTTCCTCTGATGCTACTGGCAGGGAAAACATGGCAATGAATGGTCCTGCTTTTTGGGAGAGAGGCACCTGAGAGCTTGGCTGAGCTCCAGGGCAGTGCTGGGGGAGAGGAGCAGCCTCCTGAGCACAGGGAGGGTTAATTCCCTGCTAACTCCCGGGTGCTGAGGCCATCCCCAGCTCCCTGAGCTCCTCCATCAGGAACTCCAGCAACTGTTTGAAAAGAGACATTTCTTGAAGAGAGACATTTCTGTACCTAAGCAGGAAAAAAAGACAGGGATAACACATCTGGAATGACACCTGCTCTGCTTTTTTCCAGGGAAGTCAGGATGAAATCCCTGTGCTGGGGAAGGGAGCAGTGATTTTCCTATCTACAAATCCACTTTGCACTGTTGGTGTTGGCTGGGGCTAAAGCCTGACAAACTTCAGGCTCCTAAAAAGAGGTGACAAAGCAAAGCAGAAGAAGAAAAGCTTCCAAGACTTTCAAGTGACAAACAAAGCAGCACTGTACAAAAATGACTGGCTCTCCATTTGCCTGGAATCCCCAAGGCTGCTCTCCACTGGCAGGCTGCACAGCAATGCCTGATTAGCTTGCACTCCGTGTCCTCACTGTGCTGCAGGAGAGAAGGACAGGGCTGGCAGGGTTTGCAGCAGCTCCAAAAGTCCCAGCACTGCTGCAGTGAAGACCTGCCTGCATTTCATAGCATTTCTTCCCAGAGAGAACAAGATCTGCCTGATGGATGAATGCAGAGACCCAGAAAAAGGGAATTCATAACCTGGATGGCAAGTTTTGTATGGAATGAGCTGAATTTGAGGTAGGTTGACTCATTGCAGGGGTGATCTGCACAGCTTTCCAGTGGAAGCTCCACTGAGTTCTCCACAGAGAACTGCTGCCAATATGTTCAAGCAAAAAAGAAGTTGGAATGGTGAGAGGAGACCTGCCAAAGTTGATTTGCAGATAGTCCCAGGTCAGGCTAATCCTGTGCCTCAGCACTGAAGTGCTACAGAAAGCCTGAGACAGGCAGGTATCAGTGTGGGGATAAAAACAGAGCTTGTTTTGTTCTAAGGAAGGGGGCTGGCCTAACTTTTGTACAGCAAATTCCTTCCTGAGCTGGTAAAGCAGCAGCAGATTGAATATGGAGCCCTCTCAGGGAACACTGTGCTGAAACCTGGGAGGTTCTGCCCAAAATCCCCCTGCAGAACTGCAGCTTCCCAAACTGCACCCAGCAGCCCTGCTTGCCAACCCTCACAGACAGAATTTGCTGACACATAAACCCTTCACTTTTTGTATTTCATCTTTTTCTCATCCTCTCCTGCAAATGCTAAAGAAATGACACGATCTGAGGCTGCAAAACCACGCTGCTGCCGCTGTGTTTCAATTCCCAGGCACGGTGCCTGGGCTCTCTCCCTGTTTAACTCTTCTCTTGTTTCTGCTGCTGAATGGCCTGTGAAAATCCATTCTTCACTTCCTCCATTGTGTCTTGATACAGTTGAAAATCTTCCTCTCTCTTTCTCACAGTGTCCTCCAGAGCAGTCCTCAGAGCTTTGTTCTCATCCAGCTGGAGCCCAAGCCTGCGAGGAAACAAAAGGAAAAACTTCCCCTTGAGCTGGGGAGCTTCAAAGCAAATCAGAACAGTTGCCTCTGTTCTATCTCTAGCTCTATCCAGGAGCTGCAGTGATTTTATGACAGCGGTGAGAAAGAGCAGACTGAGCACTTGTTCCACCTCTCCCTGAGACAGGAAAGAGTAATCCCAGCATGGAGAAAGGGAGAACTTACCTTGTGATCAGCTCCTCCACCTGAGATTCCAGGGGCAGCTTGCACAGGGCTGCAGAGAGCTCCTCCCTGTCACTCACGTGGAAGGGGAGTCCTGACAGACCTGGAGGTTCAATCACAGAATGGAGTTTTAGTAAAACAACAAATCAGTTTTGGCAGCACACTGAGTCAGCACCAGGAAATAGTGAATAAATACTTAATCTCTTAAATTCTATGTTATAGCTATAATATATCACAAATACATGACAGACTTATTTTAATTTCCTTCCAGCAGAATGTAAACAGGATGAATTTGCATTTCAGGGCTAAATACGTGCCTACATATATAGAGAGGAAAACAATGAATCCAAAATACTTAAGTGGCCAAAACAAGAGGTGACAAACAGCTGAAAAGGATTAATTTGATGTTGATTTTGTAATTGTGTTTCAGATTATGACAGCTGTTGCTTCTTGAATGTCTGTGACAACGTTTGCACGTGGCACTTATTCAAACAACTTTTGTAAAGTGCTTTGATCCTCAGCATAGACACAATGTGGGTTAAATGTACTTCAAGGTGTATTTCAAACCAAGGTTCTAACTCAGAAATGCTTTCCTAAATAAAGTTTTACCCAAAACATGCAGCTCTGGCCATTTCGAAAGAATTCAGAAACTTTTTCAGGGTTAAAGGGAAAAGATAATTCAAATTTACTACTGGGACTGGAGAAGCAAAACCTGTGACCAGTGAATCCCTACAGTGGAAGGAGGATCAGAGAAGTGTTCAGGGAGCTCAGAAAGGAGTGCAGGAAGTGAGCACAGCTATTGCAGAGGATGCTGAACTTATCCCAGCACTGAGGGACTGCAGGGTGCTCTCTGCTGTCAATAAAAAGCTGAAAGATTTTAGTAAGTATAAATAAATGGCTTTCTCTAAAATAATCAATAGCAAGCATGGAGCCAGGTAACATGAGGGAAAGTTTTGTGTGGTTCAGCCCCAAATAAATGATAAAAATTAAAAAAAACAGCTAAATGAAGAAACTTATCCCAGCACTGAGGGACTGCATCTGCTGTCAATAGAAAGCTGAAAGATTTTAGTAAATGTAAATAAATGGCTTTCTCTAAAATAATCAATAGCAAGCACGGAGCCAGGTAACATGAGGGAAAGTTTAGTGTGGTTCAGCCAGGTAACATGAGGGAAGGATTTGTGTGGTTCAGCCCCAAATAAATGACAAAAATTAAAATAAAAACAGCTAAATGAAGAAAACAACAGGCTGGAGCTGGCTGCAGTCCCTATAACTGGGAATAGAGCACCTGTGCTGTGATTCCACTGGATGCTGCAATTGCTGGTTTGTGCTTGTGCTGTCACGTTGGCACATTCCTGCATCCCTTTTCCCAATTCACATCCCTCATAACATCAAATATTTTCAAATAAGTACATCTGCTATTAAAACACTAAACCCTCCTCGTGTGGAATATCTGAAAGGACCTGGTTGGAGAGTACTGAACTCTGACAAAAACAAATGGGAAGAAAAGGCTGCATTGTGTAACTAAAAATTGCTTTTGATCTTGAGGCTGTGCTTTACAGGACTGAGGGAAACCTGCTGTTACTTACCTATCCCTCCTCTGGGATTATGCTTTGATAATTTGGAATTTGGATAAGACAGGGAAAAAAGCACAGAAAATGAAAAGCCTGAATAATTTTAAAACACAACTGTGTTGTTTCCAGCTACTTAGCATCATTATCTACTTCCCTTGAATTGAAGAGACCAGAAACATTAGATTAGCAATTAGATCAGCTCTCTCCAATTTTGCACTTTCAGAAAGAAAGGAAAATACTATGTTAATTAGCAGGTTCTCTAGTCTCTATTTTGTATTCAAGCTTTTAATTTCTTCTTATTTCCTCAACCATTGGCATGAAAGCATGGAGATAACCTCCATGCTCTGCTGAAGAGGTGTATTACAGACTTGTAGACTTGGTTCTTGTGCAAACTCCAGAGAGTTTTGGCACATCACAAAGCTCTCATCAAAGCAGGGTGGTGAAACAGATTGTTACCTACTCATCTTGTGGATTTAGAGAGGATTTCTCCTTATTAGTCTTACTGCCAATCCTTTTCTACTTTTGCTTTTAGTCCTTAAGCAGAGGAGATTAATGAACTAAATATTAAGTGAGAAGGAATCTGTCACACTGGTGAAAACAGCTTCTTCCTCTGGCTATGAAATACCAACTACCAGAGGGGAGTTACTAAAACTTTACTACAGCACAACAAAACTTGACCAAAAAGCCTCAGGACCTGGAGAGTTTGTCTCCCTTGGAGCTTGCAAGGGGAATCTTTGCTAACAGAACACATCAACACTTCACCAGGTTGTGTAAAAGTCTGAGCAGTCAGAAACTCAGGGCAGCGCCAAAATGCTCCCACACTGCTGGGATCTAAATTTTTCTGCACTTTTTCTGTTCTCAGCTCATACAGGTGAGACAACTCAAAGAATCAGTGCTCACATAAAAACACATGAGAACGGGGCAGTGTGGGCTGGAGTCCCTTCCCAAGGACACAACAATCCTGCTCTAAGGAACAAATCCATGTTTTGCAGAGAGGAGGAGGTTTGAAGCACTCATTCAGTCCCCATTCAGGATAAAAGTTCCTCTGAAGGGTTCATCCAAGGTCTCTGATGAGGCTCCTGGTCCCTCTGCTCACCCTAACTCAGCCTGACACCATCCCAACATTTGCCAAATTGGAATTCCCCTCCCTGCTGTTCATCTCCTGGCATTTGAAGACTTTTTACTTTATCAAAATATACATAAAAAGGGAAACCACTGGAAAAATTTCCTTAAGAATATGTGCCATTTTATTGGTTTAGACACTTTACAGAATCAGAGTCCTTAAGCAATAAAAGGATCTGATCAGGGAAATAAAAATTTAACACCCACCATGAATTCTTCTTCTTTAACTACGCCAGGGAGGCTTTCATATTTATAGCAGGAGATTATCACATTCATGGGATAATAAATTACACCAGATCTAATTACTTCATCACCAGCAATAGTTTTTCATAGGCACTGACAGGGCTTAAATTGGGCTGCGTCCTTTAATTCTGCTCTTAACCTTCAGCTGAATCCCTCAGGCACGAGTGCAAAGGGAGCTCTGGGCCTGGGGGCAGCACAGAGCAGGGGAAAGCTTTCTTTTTCTGGAGTTATCCCATGGAAACACACTGCAGAAATCCTGATCCCGCTCAGACCTGTGGGAAAACCCTCCTGATTTAAGAGGGACCAGGATTTTGCCTCCTGGTTTGCCCCTGGGCCTGAGCAGGTCCCATCACCACGTGCAAGGCCGAGCACTGGGCTGGGTTTGGCAGATGGAACCCGAATGTTGTTGCTGTCTATTAAGCACAGAGGTGAAATAGGGGACGTGGCTGTGGCTGAGGGCTCCCCCTCACCTCTTGTGTGCCTCAGGGGAGGTTTTTGTGCAGTTGTGCTGCTCCCTGGATCCACCTGCAGCTTTTCAAGCTGCTGTTCCAAGATGACGCTTCGCCACCGCTCTTCCTGAAGTTTCTGCTCAGCTTCCAAGACTCTGTCACTGCTTTCCTCCACCCTGACAGGCAAAAAAAAAAAAAGGAGTTCAGCTCATTTGTGTCATGTCTATGTCAAATCAGTCTCGGTACTGAATCCTGCTTCTTTCTGCAGAGCTCTCAACAGAAGGGAAAGGACTTTCCATGCATCCAAAGGCAGAAATCCCAGGGAAATTGTATCAGATGACATCTTCTAAATATGCAAAAGAGAATTAACTGATGGATACAGTTGGAAACGATGGGTTTGTTAATGGAGGTTGCTCAGATCCCTTAACTCTGGCTCCCTGTGTGAATTCACCCCTCAGACGAGCAGGAAAGCTGCAGATTGCTGAGGAGAGATCTTTTATTACAGGAATAATAAACTGCATTTTTTAGACGCTCTGGGAAAGCTTGGAAGGAAAATAGTTTATAAAAACACAGGCTAACATTTGCGTCAGTTATCTGAGAGGAGGAAAAGAAACTTGAGGTAGCTTTTAATAAACTTGGCCATTAGACACAACCATGGATGGGAGAGGGTGGAAAAGGAACTGGTGGTGACAGCACAGAAGAGCAAATTGCCTCTCTCCATCCTGCATAACCTTGCAGAAAATTAACTGCAAAAATCTCATGTGCACCCACAGATGCTGCCAGTGGGGCAGTGACTGACACCAAGTGATTCCAAGGAGTTTAAAGATAAAAAGAAACCCAAATTGACTCATTGTGTTGGATTGAATAAGAGAATTTCCCTCCTGACCCCACAGGTGGAAGCTGGTTACTCTCTGAATCAAGAGACTTGATTAGTTTATTTCCCTCCTAGCTGGCATAACTAAAAAAAAAAAAAATATTACAACTATAACAAAATTATATCACTGGTTTAAAAATGTAGCTACAGGCAGGACTCAGCCTCCTGTGGCAGTGAATTCCCAGGCTGGTGATGTGCTCTGAGACATTTTATTCCTCTCAGTGGTTCTGCATTCACTAAACTTTCATTTGCCCCTCGTGTTCCTCTGGCATCCACTTTACACAAAAAGTGGGGGGAAAATGGCAAGATCTGGGGGAGTTTTTTATGGAATCATCTGCCAATAGGAATAATTTAACCTAAAATGCTGTGGAAAAATCCCACTCGTAGCAATTCCCAGTGCCCTTCTCTTGATTTGAGAATTCTCTGTGTTACCTGAGCTCTGTTACAGCCCAGCAGTGGAGGAAAGAGGAAGAAAACCTGATTTTTTAACATATATTCATGTGGAAATCTGCCTGGTGCTATATCACCCTGAGGTCTTCTAAGAGTTATTGCACACAGTCTCACAAAATTTATGTTACCTGCTTGATAAATGTGTGATAACTGTGGAGCTGCTGAATCATCAGTTTATGGCACATTTTACAAGCAACTGTGCATTTCATTGACTCTGTTTTTCATTATCCCATATTGGTGGTGGCCACACTTCAGTTACCACTCACAGCTCCGTCCTCATCTGATTGCACAGCTCTATTAAAGTCACTGGGCTTACAAACATGAAAAGGATTTTTCCCAGCATGTATTTCCAGAATTGAGCTTTAAAAGCACCTTTTCCACAGTTCTAAAAGAAAAAAATCTATTTTTTTCTGACTGGGTTTAATCATGCAGGACAAAAGTTATACAAGTGAGAATGATAACGATGGTAAATTAAAGCAAGTAATCAAACTGTGCTTATTGTATTGACAAGCACACAGATGAAAGTGTATTTCCAATATTGGAATACAGATTTGGGAATCAAATAACATATACTGGGAAAAAAACCAGTAGCTGAAAGGTGTCAAAAAAACCCTACTTTGCTTTCCCTTCCCTTCTAAGACATAGTTGGCTTTTAACATCATCTTACATTGAATTGAATCATACAAAATAAAATGAAAAAAAAATCATTGTAATGCTTCAGTTAAACTAGAATAAATTAATTTACAAAAGGATACAGTGAAACTTAAAAAGAATGTGGAAAGCTTTGGAACAGAATATTATAACTATAATTACAGTATTTACTACTGATGAATAATATTGCTGCCTCAATAAGGCCGTGCAGATATAAAAACAGGAATTCTGGTTTTATCTAGGTGCAGCAAGCTGGAAGATGGCTCCAGTTTTTCTGCCCTTTGTTCTAAGTGAATAATAAAAAGAATGAATCATCAGCCAGGCAGGGAAATCGAGCAGAAAAAATTTTGAAAAGCCCCTATTTAAGGCAAGGAGCGCAGCGTGTGATGCACTGTAGTGCATGTCCCAGACTTGTGCAGTGTTCCCTGATCCCAGCACCCCACAAAGGATGCTGGTGGGATGAGGCTGTACCTTTTCTGCAGCACAGTCACCAGCTCCAGCAGCCTGTCCCTCTCCACTTCAGTAGCCTGCAACAGAGCCCTGTGCTCTGTGATCTCTGCCTGCAGCACTTCCCAGCCCTGGCTGGCACACCTGGGGAAAGCACAAGCACACAGAGTCTGTTTGCCACTTCCTAAATGAAAGAAATGAAACAAAGGCAAGGTTTGAGCAACGTCTCAAAGGGATTTGTCTGAAGGTGAAGGCAGAATGCAAGGCCAGGCTCACTACCTCCCCCCAGCACCCATCTCTAGACTGCAATAAATGGAACAGAAATATTCGGGTATAAAGTCACAGGGAATGTCAGTAGAAAGCTGCTGCCAGGATGCTTCCCCTCCCCATCAGCCCTGAAAACAAACTCCCACCTCTGATCAATTCATTACCCCTGACTCTCCTCCCACTGCTACTGCCAAAGTAAAAGGAGATTGTATCTCCCAAGTGCTACACTAAACTATTAAATGCCCTGCTATTGATTTTCTCCCTCTGAAAGGCTCCAGGCAGCACTTGCACAATGGCTGTTCTTGTGTCCAATATGTGATGAAAGGAAGGGGCAGTTTTCCCATGTACCCCATTATTATGGACTTCATTACTTCTCTGACCTCTCTGCATTCAGGAAGATCTCCTTTGGAATTAAAAAAAAAAAAAAAAAAAAGCAGGAGAAATCTTGGTGTTTGGGAGTGAAAATTGAACAGATTGGAGTCAAACAAGCAATCGATTACAAAATTAAGACAGAAATGAGATGTTAGAGCTCTTGGACAGCTTCACTAGGAAGGATGGTGCAAGAAGCTTTCATTACAGAAACAAGGCAGGCAGGACAAGGATTTCCAGCAGCTTGCAGAGCATGGCAGAGCACTTCCCTTGCTGACACTGAAGTTTCTACACCCACCTTCCTGGTGTGGTGTTATCCCTGGGGAGGAAAGGCTCCGTGGCTGCCGACTCCACGAGCGTGTGGCCCATCGAGGACACTGACCTGGGGGAGGAAAGCTTTGTTCAGGGCTCCACTCAGGGCAGTCTTCCCAGAATTCCAGTCATTTCCCAAAGTCTGTGTTTTGTAGGGAAGAGCTCCCTCACCTCACACCTTCACCCAGCACTAGGAGAGACAATCCCAGCTCTGTGCAGTTTGATGGTGTTTGCTTGTCACATTTTCACAACCAAATGAAGCCCTGCTCTGCAGACAAAGTGCACAGCTTGAATTACCCAATGCCCTTTCAAAATATATTTTATGTAGCTTTCTGAAATCTGCTTTGTGAAAACCCTCAGGAAGGTCTGTCAGGTTCACTGCTGTAAGAGGAGGAGGCAGCTGATAACACTGGAGCATCACTTCCAGCCTGGATGGGTTTTATGTATAATGTTATGTGTGCCTGGGACACCCCATTTCAGTGTGTGTTTGTTTGGGACACCCAATTTCAGCGTGTGATTGTGTGGGACATCCCATTTGGGTGTGTGTTTATTTGGGACACCCCATTTCAGTGTGTGACTGTTTGGGACATCCCATTTGGGTGTGTGATTGTTTGGGACACCCCATTTCAGTGTGCGTTTATTTGGGACACCTCATTTGGGTGTGTGTTTATTTGGGACACCCCATTTCAATGTGTGATTGTTTGGGACATCCCATTTCAGTGTGTGATTATTTGGGACATCCCATTTCAGTGTGTGACTGTTTGGGACCTCCCATTTTGGTGTGTGTTTGTTTGGGAATTCCCATTTCAGTGTGTGTTTATTTGGGACACCCCAGTTCAGTGTGTGATTGTTTGGGACACCCCATTTCAGTGTGTGTTTGTTTGGGACTCCCCATTTGACTGTGTGTTTATTTGGGACATCCCATTTGGATGTGTGATTGTTTCCTCAATGAGTTCATCTGCCCAAAGATGCAAGTCCCTGCAGATTTACCCCACATTACCATGTCTTTAGGCTGTAGCTAACAAGAAGATAAAGCCTTAATATTGTGGAAGAGGCACAGGTGCCTTTTAGGCTAGGAGTGATTAGTCCTAAAATCAAGTTAAGGTTGATGCTGACAGCCTTGGCCCAGTCTAAAAATGCAGATTTTTACTCTGCTATCTCCAAGGGGTTTAGCACCTATTTATAGCGTTTTTCATTTCACCTTTTCTGAAAGGAAAAGATGATTCACTATAGAGAAACAGACTGGAGAGTTCATCAGCATATTAAAGTTAATGGAAGGAGTGAGCCTTGCTGACCAAGTCATTAACAGCTCTCAGAGTTTTCAGGATCATTCATTGCCCACCTGACACGTCAGCTCTTTCCACGACAGAGCCCTTGGCCCCGTACACAAGCAATAATTTATGCATTGCACTTAGTGGTTTCTACAAAGCCATTACCCAAGCTTTGGTTCCTGCTTACCATCAGCAGACATGTGAGGTAAAAAAAAAAAAAGGAATAAAATATATATGTGCTCCAGGAGAGCACAACAACTTCTGTCTGCAGAGTTAGAAGGGGGAGAATTAAAGCAGTCAGAAGGGTACAGAAACTTTCAAATTAAGGATGCTTTAACTCAAAAACACAGAGCAGGATTCTTCTTGCATTTTATAGTAATGTTCTACTTAGACTCGGGGATACTCAGCTGATTTTAAAGCCAAATTTGGTGTCTAAAGTAATGAGGTAGGAAATTACACAGAAGAGATCAGTTGTAACTCTAACTTGATGAAAAATTTCCTCCTTCCCCATAAGACCAGTCTCAAATCCTCACTGTCAATTAGACCATGAACTCTTTAGCAACAAACTCAGCAGCAATTTAACAGGAAAGGCTATAACTTGCTGTGGTACCACGGTCCCTTTACACAGCCAGAGTGATCCAGAGTCACATCGGTGTAAACAGAAATCAGATTTATTGCTGCACCAAGATTAGTGTCATTTACATAGTCCTCAGCCAGGCTTTAAAAAGGGCATTTGTTAAGAACAAATGATGTGGTGTGTTTTCAACATTTCTGCATGTAAATCCTACTCAAAGAGCATTTATTGATTTAAATAATGCACCAGTGATTTAGTGCTTACCTAAAATGGCACTTTGTATTAATTCCCCACCCTGCTCACAGAAGTCTGCTCATTAGCAACCCTGAGTCTCAAAAGGGAAAAGACTCCCAGGCACTTAAGCTGACCACATAAACATTATCTGAGCTGCAGGAGGAGAAATAGCTGCACTACCACCATGCCAAATCTAGTCATGTCTGCAAGTGTGTACATCCTTCTCTGTTCCAGGACAAAAGTCCAAGAGATAATGTGATTAGAGATTCCCACAAACTGCAAACAGGCTGCCACAGCTGTTGGCACAAGACACTTGTGGTTTGATGAAACTCCCTGGGAAAATCAGGCTCCTGAATTACTCACAACAATGTGAAATGTTGACATTCTGATCTTCTTACCGGGCAGATTCTGTCCTTCCAGACTCACTGCTGCTTGCTCCCAGAGGTGCTCCTGAGTGCTCAGAGGGTGCTGCATGAGCATATCCTGACCCATCCCATGGATGGGCAGGTTTCCCCTGTTAATGGTGGAGCAGGTTACAAAACCAATTACATAGTTCAGAGGGAAACAGCTGCACCAATGCCAAATCAGCAGCTTTTGATTATTGCTACAAGCAAGCCAGAACTTTTGATTTACAGGACCTCCTCAGAAGCTTTGCTTATATTTCTATCCATTGCAGGATGAAAACAAAGCAGAAGTCAGTAAAAAGTGCAGATTATGTGAAATCAGTGTGCACTAGAGAACCCACAGTGCAGCACTGCCAGCACAGCTGGTTTGTGTCCCTAACCCAGGTTTGATCCTGGTTTCAGTGCTCCAGCCCCCATTCCTGAGGTATCTGGCAGATTCACAACCTCACCATAACCCCAGGGGGGTTTGGGATCAGTGGGAATGGGATGCCTTAATACATTTAACAAACCCTGACTGTGGGACAGCAGCAGCTGGGTGCCTGCTGATGGTGGTCTGACACATTTGTTTGCTTCCTCCTTCCAGCAACCAAGGGTGCTGAACACTGAGGAGTCCCCAGGGCAGCCCCAAGCCCTGCAGTCAGTCCTGACATGGGGCTGTGTGGATGTGATTGGTATTTCTGCTTAAACAGCCTGAAGTTGTGCAGAAAGGCACTGAGGAGTTAAAAAAGAGCATTCCTGCTTTATCATTCCACCAGGAGAGCCTGTCAGTAGGACAGGGATCACTGTCTGGAGGCAGCAACCATCTCAGATAAGAAGGGACAAGGAAGTGGAAGAGCAGATCTAAAATGTGTGCTCCTCTAATTAATTTGTACTGCCTACCTGAAGTGAGAGTTCCCTAATCTTCTCTTCCAGACTTTTAACCTTTGCTTCTCGCTCAGCCACCAACTCCCTGAGCTGCTCTATCAGAGAGTTTTGTTTCTGAATCTCATTGTTCAAGTGGTGCCCCATAATCTGCCGACACTCCTTGTTCTCATCCTCCTTCTGGCTCAGGCCCTTTAGGATCTCCTGCATTTGCTTCTGCTGGTTCTGGTAAAACAGAAACAGGTGAGATCTTTATTCTGTACACAATGATTATTTTAACCCCTCCAAGACAAATATCCATTTAGGAATGGTAGGGCAAGTTCCTGCCCTGCCAAGCCCATTCCTTGGTGGGAGCACACTGGTGTCACTGGTGCCACTCTGGGAATTGGATTTGTTATGTTGACCTGAGCAATGGTCAGATTCAATTTGCTGCCAGCTTTGCTGCTCAGTGTAGCAGAACACAGAGCAAGAAAGGCTGGCCTTTGACAAAGAAGTGACTTTTTTCATGAACTGAATGAAACTCAAGATTTCAATGTGCTTTTTGTGGAATTAGAACATGATCAGATTGTGTGACAGTGATATTAAAAGCTGAGGGCACTATGGGACGACAGATATGAGGCCAGGCTGCTTCACCAGTGGGTTTTGGAGGTTTTTTCCACACTGACAAATCTAATACCTGTCAGGCAGTTTGTTCTGTCAGGCCAACAACCTGCAAGTAAAGTGCTTCTGTGATAGAAGGGATAAAACAGATTAACCATCCCTTCCCAAAAACCCTGCATCTTTCTGTAATAATTTTACTGGGAATACTCAGAAAAAATGACAAGTGTTCTTTGGCTCCCCTGATCTGCTGGTCAGCACCCACATTCCCCACAGTGCCTGGTGTGAGAAGGGTGAATGCCAGCTGAGCTAAAACCTGCCTGCAGCAGCAAGGAAATCTGAGTGGTTTGAAACTAGTGAGGAGCTGGATCAGGAAACACAGAACTAACCCTGCTAAGAGGTGGCAGATTCTCTAATATATTTGCTATTTTAATTGAGGAAGGCAGTTTAGAACTATGGCAGGACCATGGCAGCAGCCATTTATTCCTTTCTCAGCATCTTTGAGCCTTTGCTAAAACTCCTGGATTTGAAGAGGCCAAATCCTCTCAGCTCCAGCTACTGCAAGTGAACGTGCACATGGGTTAGTACTCATGGTTCAGCTTGTGTGTTTTGGGCTGTGTAACGAAATAAATGGTAGTTTTCTTACAAACAAAAGAATTCCTGCAGGACTGCAGGCATTCTGAGGAAAAAAAAAAAATCTACCAGTGGAGCTGCAAGCAGAACAAAGAATACAGGTCAGCACCTTGGGTCAGGACTGAAGCCCTTCCTCCACCTACTTCAATCCCTCTGCAAAATGTTCCTTCCAGTCCCTGCAGCTCAGAGCCACTTGACTGCAACTGTCACACCTGGGGCTGTCTCACAGCCCTTACACGACCTGATCCAAAATGCAGAAGGACTTAAGCTGACAAGGAAACCTCTGGCTGTCACAGTTGGATTCATCAGGCTCCTGTAGAGCCTAAGGTTGTGTGTGCCACGAAATGACATCATGTTTTATCACCTATAGAAAGAGGGCTGATCTGCAGGGGCTGGGACCAACAGACACAGACTGTACCAGCAAGGCATCTATGAGCTCATCATCGTGTTTCCCTTTCTCCAGCAAGGTTCCAATCTGTTCCTTCAGCATCTTCACTTCTCCACACAGCATTTGGTTCCTGGCTCTTGAGGCGTCAAGTTTTTTTTTCAATTCCTCATGGCTTTTTTGGAGAGCATTGTGTTGCCCAGTGAGTTTCTGCAGTGATGCAAAAGGAAATGAGAGTTTTAACTCATCACCAAGCCCCAGGTGCTGTGGTGAGCAAAAAGAATCACACATTACCTGGTAATATCTTAAAAATGGTATTAGAATACTGCATCATCCCTAAGGAAAGAGAAATTATAAATGCTACCTGCTGCCTGCTTGCCAACATCCAAAAAGGGTCTGTCTGCTCAGGAATCCAGGGGGACCAGGCTGATTCTCCACCTTTCTGGATTCTGATTCTCCATTATTCTGTTCAAATGGAGCAGCCCAGAGCCCTACAGACCCAGGAGGTGTGAGGGGAAGTCTGTGTTTGGGATGAAGAATGCACACCAGGCCAAGGGGCGAGAGGCAGGCTACGGAGTCTGGGTGCAGCTGTGAAGTGGGGCAGAGCTTCCTGCAGCAGATCAGGTGGCTTTGTGGAATGGTTTTAGGTAATACACCCTGAAGGCAGGACAAATTATTACACACCACACACCCCACACCCAAACAGGGCTCTGTCAGTTCACAGGATTTTACCTCCAAAAAGTCTTTCTTTTCTTTTTCCAGGCTGCGAATCTTCAGCACGTTCTTCTCTTGGACTGACAACTTCCTTGAACCAGCAAATGGCAGAAATCCCTCTTCCATCTCAAACAGTGAAGCTCTGATCCTGTTTTCACTCAACTTATGCTCCAGCTCTCGAACCTATGGCACAATAATGACAACTCACCCAGAGTTTTACCAGGGGCACAGTGCAAAGAGGGCACAGCCAAAGGCAGCTCAGATTATTTCTTGATATTATCATGGTTAACTAACACAGAGTCTGGTCTATCAAATTTAAATTTAGCTGCTAATAAACATGTAGGGCATCTGTACAGGAAGGACATTTGCCACCAGACCTCTGGGAGATTGGGGACACGTGGGAGATCTGTGCCTTTGTGGAGCCACATGTGGAGGCCAGGCAGGCACTGCAGAGTGTTTGGAATTGCTGCTGCCTGAAGCAAAGTGAGCTCAGCTTGTCAACTACTCACTGCAGGCTGCTTTCAGAGTCAGCAGAAGGAACTGGGCACTGCCTCAACTCAGTTCCTCTGCCCTGTTTTGGAGGAACCTGCCTCACTTTTGATCCAGTGACTGGATTTACAAGGTCCCCACCGACTACAGAAGGGGCCTGAGGAGCCTGGCTCTGAGTGAAACCTCTCCATTACAGCAGAGAACAGTAGGAACAGTGTTCAGATGAACCCCAGGCAGGGGATATAACAGAAGGAAAAGGAATTTGCTCAAGGGAAAGCAGAGGTTAACAATCTCAGACAATCAGAGTGCAAAAAAAAATCAGTTTGATGGCATGTAATTAAACAGCAGAAAAATAGGAAAATTACGTGTCAAATTGCCTGAGAGAAGTTTTATTTAGATGCAGACAAAACTGCCTCCCTGCCTCCTGCTGACATTTCAGCTAAACTCTGCCCTTCAGAAGATTGAAGAGTTAAAAGATTTTACTGGAGCTCCCGAGGGAACAACTTGAAAATCTTATCTGGCCTCAATTCTTCCCATCTGACTCCAAGCACTGAACAAAGGTGTCTAAGTCAGAGCACAGGCACTGACAGGGCTCCTTCTGTTCTCAGCGGAGAGAGGCACCTTCAAAACACCCTGGGACTTGAACCAGGCTGCCACAGCTCTCCAAGGCCACTGAACTCCTTCCTTTGACACAGATGTGAAAAGATTCCCAGCTGAAATACCAAAGCTTGCAGGGCTGCAACAGAGTCATTAACACTGTCTGCATGCATCAACACAGAGATGTTAAGAATTAATGAAGAACTAAGAGTACTTTTACCTCAAATTGAGGTGATACCTATACTTAGACTGAGAATTCCAGCTGAACCATGCAGGGTCCTAACTCACCTTGGTTTGGAGAAGAAGAATTTGCTGAGCTCGTCCACGCCAGCTGCCAGAATGGGTCAAGAGACTTTGGATATTCACATCTTCCCCAACTTCACTGGCTAAAACCTGGGAAAAAGGGATTAACATCAACAATAAGGCTTAAATAGGTGTGTTGGGGAGAGGGGAAGAAAAGCAGCTCTCTCTAACAGGGAACACAAGCAGTTTTCAATATACACAATTATTTTTGATATAATGAATATTTAACCATAACTAACCAGGAATAGAGATATTGTCTTCATACACACCAGGAATTGAGCCAATCTCCCTTGCAAAATTCTGACACAGCTGAACTTAGTATGAAGAGCATTTAAATTATTTATAAAAAGGTCAGAGCAGAGTTCTATTTTTAGGACCATATTCTCTACTCTGATCTGCATTGCAGGTTTCCTACACAAGTAGGGAAACCAAGGGAATCAGAGCACATAGTAACACTTAAATCCATCACGAATCAGAGGAAAAGGTTATTCTGGATGTCACTCCAACAAACTCTTTAAACACATGCTTTAGTTCAAGCATGGCCTTTAATCCCATTCATTCCCATGGGACTGAAACCTGCATTAGAAGTAAATGCATAATTAAACGTATGGCAAAGGAGGAATGAACCTGGATGTATGTCACAAACAGTTCTGCTGATCTGGGACTTGAAAACTCTCAAGGATTTGTGCCCATTGTACAATGGAAATGCTGGACACAGTGGGGGCAGAGCAGGAGATCTGTGTGTCCATGGGCACAGTTCCAATGCAACCACCACATTTGTGTCTTCCTTACCTCCCCACTCCTCTGGAATAGTTCATGGGGGGCCAATCAAACCAAAAGCCCCCCAGTTTCCCAAGGCTGAACCTCCTGCAGGGATCCCAGCCCCAGCCTGCCCCCTGCAGTGGTACCTTTTGGGTCAGCTTCAGCTCCTGTTTCACAGACTGGAGCTGGTTCCGATATTCCGTCACCTTTAAATTGGCTGTGTTCAATTTTTCTTGCAATGCTTTCACCTCTGGACTTTCAGCCTTTGAAGAGAGGAATGTACTTGGTGAGAACAGGATCCTCAGGGAAAAATGGGAGAGATCAAGATCCATGGATCCATCAGGATGACAGAAATTCTTTTTCCAGACCTAATTTTTGGGGTATGGAGGAGGTACAGGGGAATTTGGTCCCAAAACTGGTGGCAGGGAAACATCCTTGTCATACAAAGGAGAGAGCTGAGCATCAGCTGCTGATTTCATCATTTCAATTACAATTCCTACCAAGTTTCCTTCCAGCATTTTCAGAGTTGATTCCTTGATTCCTGCAGCATCACCACCAAGGGAATGGATTTTTTCTGCAGCTGCCTGTAGCTGGAAAAGAACCCCATTGTTAGTGTAGAAAGGATGCAGAGAACAGCATCCCTCCATGGAGTATTTATTAGCAAAAAAGTATAACTTGGATGATTATTTACTCTAAAAAACCCCACCAAACTTAATTTTCCCCTTGTTTTTAAACACTATCAGTAGGAAAGCATAGTTTGTTTTTTTTTTTTAATTCCCAAAAAGTCATGTGTTATTTTAGTGTGGAACAACTTCAGATGATGTCTCTGACTTGCTGAGATGGGATCAGATTTCAAGTATGGAGAATTCTGAGACATTTTATCACCTAAAGTGCCTAAAATTAATGTTCATATCCATAAATACAAATCCTGTCCAGCCCAGGATATTTCATAAAAAACAAATAGTTCTACTCACTAAGGGAATATAAAAGGAGAAATGACTACCTGACACCTTAAAAATGAGATTTAATGGTGTTAAGGCTCTTTTTCTGTAGCTGGAAGCTCTAAAATAGCATTTTTTTAACCCACAAAGAATAAAGACTCTGTCTCCTCTTGCTTGCCACAGCAAAGGGAGACAGACACAACTCCTGCTCTGAATCATGACCTCTGTTGCTATTGCAATGATTTCTAAATGGATGAGAGTGCAGGAATTTGGGGCTGGAAAGGCCAGGAATTGTTGCTTTAAACGCTTGGGCCTTCATGCTTTGAGGTGGGTGGAAAATCTTGATTTTTTGCCTGAATGAAAGAAGGCTCTAAGGAAGAGCTCCTTCATTAAAGGGGCATCTGGGGAAAAACTAACTCAGAGCCAGTTCTCAGTTCACCCCTTTTTATGGGTTAGGGCCACTCTTTCTACCCAGTTCATAAAGTTTTGTAGGCAATGGACTGAGAATGAGGAATTTCAGCTGGAGCTGGCAGCTGCTGGCCCAAGTTCTAAGGAAATTTTCTGCAAACATCCCTTTGCTTACATGGATCACCCTTTGCCAAGTGATTGTTCAGGGGCCACACCTTCCATTCTGTTTGGGGGAACATAACCATGTTAAAGCACTTATGATTTACAGATTTTTCAGTTTCCATGCAAGCAAAGAGCTAAAAATATATAAAACAACAGTGTTTTCTATCTATCACCCCACATTTTTGATAGATATCTCCTAGTGTCAAACATTGTTTTAATTTTACACTTCATTTACATCTTCATCATCTTCCTGAAACATTTGTGCTCCTTTCTTTTTGGGTTAAAATCTGAGAATATTTCAAGTTTCTGTTTGAATAATGGTCATTACACTTCTGCAGTAGGGGAGTAGAACCAAGTTGATTTTTCTTTAAATTATTCATGAATTGCTCCACTACTTGTGTGATTTTGTAGGTCCCAAACTACACCTAATACTTCTTTGCCAACCTGCCAACTGCTTGACAAGACCCCTCTGACCAGAACACTGTGGATTTATGCAGGAGTTCTCCAAAATTTAATTTAATCTATGACTTCTTGATCTTTCAGGTAGCTGGGGTGCAATTCAGGTAGATGCATGAGTCATGATAATAAGTGATGGTGAAAGACTGAGTCAAGATGCATCTGTCAGCATTATTGATTCATTTAACTGATGTCTTCTAAGAAAGCAAAGTTCAGGAAAAAAAAATAAAAATTATTAAAAAAAATCACCAATACTGTGTAAGGAAGAGGAGCAGTAGGCAAAGGACAAAGCAAATATTGACATCATGACATCTCATTTTCAATTCAGCAGCCACCTGAGGAAAATTACTTCTGTGAAAGGTTGGCAAAAAGTCACAGTAAACCTGAAAATTTAATCTGCCTGAGTGAAGATTTGCTGTCTTATATGACACAGTTTGGTCCTGTCTCAGTTCTGTAAGTACTTATTCCAGAAAACAGCTTTTATTATGGGGATGAAAAAAGCTTAGAAGAATAAAGAACTAATTACTGACTGGTATTAACGAGGTGGGAATGTAAGGCATAACAGTGTGAAATTTGCTCCTCCTCACAAAAAATAAATAATAAGAGAAATATCATTGCCAGACTAGTAGAAAAGTCTCTGTGCTTCTACAAATGAACATTCCTAATTGCTGTTTAATAAATCCTTGTCTCATTACAACTCAGGGATATTCTTTCCTAGCTCCTCCTGTCTGCAGAGGTGAAACAGCTGAGGGCACACATCATGGACACAAATGACCACAACCCAAAGTAAACACGGATTTAAGAGCAAATTCAACACAGGAACACGAATCAAACCCATTTGCTATCCCAGAGGTTGGATTTCCACGTTTTAGGGTGCAAAAAGAGAACAAGAAAAACGCCTCACTTCTCTTTCCAGCTCCTTGACTTTGTGGTTCAGCTGCTTCACTCTGGCTCTTTCACTCTCAGCCTCAGCAGTTATCTCACGGTTCTTTTTGGCCAACTCAACGATTTTAGTGGCCACCACATCTCCAGCTAAACCAGACACCCCTGCAAAGAACACATAAAAGCAGAGGACACGTCTTACAGGCAGCATTCAGAATAGATGATGCTTTTGTTCTCTGTCACAATGTACTTTTATTGTCCCATCCCTTCCTCTCAGAGCTGTGCCAGGCACTTAAATGAACAAGTGAGGGAAGGGATGTCAGAGGTGCCAGCTGGATGGGTTGGTCCTTTGATTCAGCAGCTCCCCACGGCCACATTTCACACTGCAGCAACAGCCACATGTCACAAGGCCACAGCAGTGGTGGTAGTGACATTATTACCTAGAGAGGGCAGCGGTGTTTGCTGCTCACTGCTGGGAAGGATGGTTAGGACAGGATTTTTTTGGCATTATCACAGAAAAGAACAACACTCTGCCTTGCCTGGTTGTTTACTACAGGAGGAGTTGCTGGAATGGAGGTGTGAACATTTCTAGACATCTGTCCTCAAAGGTCAGGCACAATATCACAGTTGGGTCCTGGACAAGGTCCAGGAAATGTCATTGTGCCTATTTATAACTCCCTTGGGACTGCACAGGGAGCTTTACTGGATGACTCTTTCAGTTGCACTTTTAAACAGCCACGTCACTGGCTCCCTCATCAGGGAGGGTTTGATTAGTGCCACAAACAAAGCAAACCCCAGGCCTGGCTGTTGAGTCACCTGGCTCTGGCTAACACCACCCAGGTGAGGGAAAGCTCTTGTACGAGTGCAAAATCACTGTCACGGCAAACAAAGTCCACTAAAACCTCCAGCTCAGCGAGGAACATGAGCCTGCAACAACAAACCCTTGGTGGGGGCTGTGAAGATTGAACTTGGCTGCTGTCATTCCTCTTAACTCTTTCATTCTCCTTCAGAGCTCTGCAGTAATGACTTTTCTCTGACCTCTGTGAAGGTTATAGTCAAGAACTGGGGTGAGATGAAGGGTGACAGCTCACTCACAAGTGATCCCATATAACCCCAGAGACGTTAATGGGGCTGCACAGAATACAGCTGAGACAAGGATTTGTTCCTATACCACTCTTTAAAAAACTTAAAAGAGCTTTAAACTTAAAAACTTTTAAAAACTTAGGTAAAGAACAAAATTTATTGTTTTAAAAGCATTTATTTAACAGCACGTCAAACCAATTCATTATTTTTAAAAGCATTTCCACTGTTCTTACTCCTTCATGTGGTTTGTGTTTCCCCTCTCACCTAGCAGCTACTTTTCCTTAGTTTTCAGGATAAATAATGGCTGCTGAGGTTCACAGTAAATACTAAACTTACCAAAGCCAGGCTGGTGCTTCCGTGTTAAATTGATGGTCTTCAAATGCATTGCACACACTCAACAAAAGCTTTTTTTTCCAAGCAATGTGGGGATTGCCACAATGCAGACAAGGAAAACAGAGGCAGGGGATTGGCATCAGCCAGGGAAACTGCAACAGCACACCTGGCTACTGGTCCTGACCAGCAGGAGTTTATCACCTCTCCTACAGGCAAACTACAGCTGGTTATTAAGAATTAAGGTGTAATTTAATGTTATTTAGTTCTGTTTGTTGCTGGTTTCCCCCTTCAATTCAAGCCTGGTCATCATTGCTGTCCTGACCAACAGTGGCACCCAGTGGAGGAGGTGCAGCCTGCACAGTTAGGTTTTCAGAGGACACAAAAGTCACTTTAGAAGCTGGATTTTGCATTCATCCAGCATCCTGCCTGTGCCCTGTTCAGGCAAAAAAATAATAAAGGAGCCTGAATAGGGAATTTAACTCTACATAGCTGCAGCACAGCTCTTTGACATGAACAGGAAGTTTTCCAAAATATGATTTCTGTGAAACATCATTATTTTTATGCCAATAATAGCAAGTTTACAGTTCTGTGAGGAACAGGGATCACTGTGTACCCTAAAAGAGCTCTATTCTTTTCAGGAACAACTTTTTGCCATCATCAAGCAAACCAACACGGCGAGAATACAAAGCTGCTGTGTTTACCTGACAGAGCAAATCTCTCCTCCTGCACTTTTCTCTGGAGCTGCTTTATTTCAAAATCTTTCTCTGACACCAGTTTGTAGAGTCTGCAGTTCTCATCCCAGACCTCTCGGAGCTGATCCTGCAGTTGCTCATTCTCAGCCTCAAGGACACTGGGAAAAAATAAACCATAATTGCAAATAATATACAAATAGATGCTGCTAGGGATAAAATAATGAAACAACTGCACAATAGATGGGCTGAGCTTACCAGGAGTGAGTTTACTGAATTAGGCAGAATATCCCAAACCTCAGATAAGAACACAAGGTGATTATATGATTTATTCAGTTAACTTCTTAAAAAAAAAAAATCTGCACTTTCTTGAGCTGTTTGGGGCAAAATGGAACAGGTGTATTGAAGTTACCAAATAGTGTCATCTCAGTCTTACTTACCTGATTCTCCAGAGGAAATCAGGCAGCATTCAGCATGTGAGACATTCAGGCTTTCTTTTCTATACTTGACAAAGCCAAGAGCAGCCAACAGAGCATTGACTACAAAGCTGCCCCTGGGGTCCTTTAAAAATGAATGTTTTAGAGCAATTCATACAAGACCAATTTCCTGTGTCCTCAGCTGATTCTCTTGAACCCTGTGAGCATCAGTTTGTATTGTTAATGGTGCTTTTTGGAATTCTTTTAGAAACAGAGAATATCCAAAAAAGCCCTTGGAATGGGAATAAATAGCCCTGCTTCTCCTATTCTTCAGTACATTTAGCAACATTTAAAGGTTTCATCTCTCTAAGACATCCAGAGAATTAGTAACTGTAATCTCTTCACTGCCCTTATGTGATGGGTCCTCCAAACATAAAATCTAGGAGCTGTGGTCTCAAGGGCTCAATTCAATTGTGGGAGTTCAGAATTATCTGAGCTCTCTGACACGGGGTCCTTGAGAAAACCTGGCAATCAATACAGTTACCCACACTGACCCCAGCTGCTGCTGGTGGAAAATGCAGGTCTCCTGTGCCCTGTGATTCCCATGTGGCAGTTCCTGACACCCTGCAGCATCTCAGGTATCATCAGACTCCTAAATCAGCTGGATGAATTGACTCCTAGATCCTTATCTTCTACAGGGTAACCCTAAATAGTTACATTTTGGAGATTTGATTTGGATAAAGTACAGCTGTTACCTGTAAACACAGCCATAGCCAAGTCAGGCATCTCAATAATAATCACCTTTTTTAATTCCCAAGTTTTAGCAAGCTTTTAGCACCTATTGGACTTAAGAGCTTTTAAATGCACCTTTCCATCTGCCCATGTCAGAATAAATAACCCCTTAAAGCACTGCCATAAACAGCACAGCCAGTTTAGGAGAGGATCCACAATCCATAATTAAGAAATGCACTTGTGTTTCAAAGCTGGAAATCAAAGGGAGATCAAAGGCAGCTGTTTACAAAGGAGAAGAAAGCAAGGAGCAATGTGAGCAGAGGAGAGGCAGAACTGAGTTATTCCCACATGAACACTCAGAGAAGTGAGCAACAAAACTCAGATTCAATTAAAGACACTTGAACCAGAAGATTTTGGACAGTTGGGGGATTAACATGAAAAAAGGGTTTTAAGCTCTTAACACACCTGAGCAGTGAAGTCTCCTCAGAGCTGGAGTCCAAATCTGGAGGAAAAGCACTTAGAGGAGGATGGACAGAAATCCCAATTGCACAGAGCAGGAGTCTCCTCTGAGGAACTTCCCACCCCACCCCAGAGCAACTCTCCCTGTTACAGAGGGAGCAGATCCACCCGAGTGCCTCAGCTACAGAAAATCGGCCAAAAGAAACAAACTGCAAAAAGTAACTCTTTTCACCCTCCTTCAAGGAATCAGAGCCAGGTGGAGCCTGTGAGCAGGGCATTGCCTGGAGTTCAGGGGGTTTACAAATTGCATGCCCCATTCAGGCAAAAAAAAAAGTAAAGAATTCAACTTTTGTTGAATTGTGTCTTTCCCAACTCTTGTTACAGATTCTTCACGTGATGGGGAGGTCACTTAAATACATTCCAATACAGCAAAGAGAGAAGGGAGGATAAAGTTACAGAGAGAACATAACAGAAAGGCAGAAACATCAGCTAAACACTTGCCTAAACAAGATTTGGGAGTAGGACGGGAGGAAGGAAAAAAGAATTCCCAAGGCTCGGAGGAAGGGAGGCTTCTGAGAGGGGGAATGTTTTCCAAGTGCTGCTATAAACAACAGTGACAGGCTGCAGTCACTGCCACTGCAGGCCATATGGAGTCCTGTGATCCTGGAACAATCCTCTGATGTGTTGTCATGGGAATACTGCAGAGTACATCCTGGTGAATCCCTTCCAGAAACAAATCCTGCCCGGATTTGATCACTCACAAGCAGCCCTCTGCTGAATGTACACAAGCAAAGGACAATCCAGATAAATCTGCTACACCTGCCATGTCAGATGGCGACTTCTGACAGTCAGTGACACAGAAACAGAGGTAAATAACAACTCTGGGATTACTCTGGCCTAAAGTACTGAAGTCTAAATAGCAGAGAACTTCTGGGCTTTCCTGTACCCTGCACATGATGTGCCCTGGGAGCACCTAAATCCTCCACCAAACATCTGAACTATGGGAATCAGCCTCCCAATTTTTTTTTTTTTTTTTTAAATCAGATTTCCATCATAATCTTCTACAGATTATCAGAACAAAATGTTGAAGGCAAGAGGACAGCTGGTGGAGATCAGATCAGGAGCTTAACTTGGGAAATCAGGCAGCTCTGGTGAGGCACCAGTGTGTGAAGGAATTTCTTTACCTGGCTTCACCACGACCACAGAGCAAAGCCCTGAACAGCCACATTGCAGACACCTTTGGGGTGTGTCCAACCTCGACCTGTTCTAGTTAGGAAAAGAAGTATTAATTGGGTCAGAAGGAAAGGCTGACTATAACCTGGGAGGAAGAGAAATGATCCAGGGTGGGGTTTCAAATCTCCTCCAGTACTCAGCAAAAAAGGAAAAAGACAGATTATGAAGAGAAGATTAAAGGAGACCCATACCAAAATGCCCAATGTCCTGGTATTCTTGTGATCCACTAAATCAGGATATATTGCAAGGAAGGCCCAGAGAACACTCTTCTGCACTGCAGGCCTGTAGCTTGCTCCCAATAGCTGCTTTGCCTCTATCCATCCTTGGAAATCATTCATGTAGGGAACCTGTTTGCTTAAGGCTAGGCACAAACTAACCAACAGTTCAGAGGATGCCAGGGATCCCAAAAGGCTGGATTTTGCCAGGTAGTACCTGGCTGCCCCTCACATGTCACCCTCAACCCCTCTGTCCTTCATTTGTAAAACACTGATAACAAAGAGCACAGCACAACGCCCTCAGGATAATTAGGATAATCCTGCTCCTCAGGATAATGAAAGCCCAGGATGTGAAGACAGAAAGTATACTGCCAGCTTAATAATACTGAGTTTCATGAGATCATAAGCAAAATATACTTCGGTGACTTCCTGAAGGAATGGTGTTGCCCCACCTTTACCTTTTGCTGGTATCTTCATTTACAGGGGGTCCTATTTTAAACAGGTTTAGATCTTTCAAGGCTCTTAAAGTCTCCCTTGTGCTGCCAGCATCCTTCTGACTGTCCTGCTTTTCCTTCTTCCTCTCCATCACATTTTGCAGCCGCCTTTGCTGTTGCTCCTGATAAGCCTTAAACTGGCTTTTGAAATCTTCAGTCACTTTTATGTCTGGCTCCATTGTTTACTAAAAGCATAACAAGAGGAAAATAAAAAGTGACAGAGAGCAGAGATCAGCACTGCTTTGAAAAAACATCCCCTTCTGGCAGCTGCTCTGCAGCTTTTCCTCCCTGACCTCTGCCCAGTCTCCCACTACCTTCTCCTCCTCCTCCTCTCCAGCCCCACGGCCTTGCTTCAAGTGCCTTTTTCCATAAATGGCTTTAAAGCAGCCCTAAAAAAAAAGGCTGTCGGGTCTTTTTCACTCCAGAATTCAAAAAGCAACTTTTCAAAATGTTCTTAAAACAGATCTGTTTAAATAAACATTTTAACAGAGGAGCAGGTTGGGGCCAAATCCAAGAGAAAGTGGCAGCCACGTTACACTGGCTAAAGGGAGCACAGAGTGTTTGGGACCATCCAGCCTCCCTGCCCACGTCCAGGAAATGTGGAAATCCTCCCATTTTTAGGTTAATGGGGGACTGACAGAGGAAAAAAAATCTTTTTTTTTCCTTATGCTCCCTTTGGGCAAGACAAGAGTGTGGCTTACACCTTTCCTCCAAATTTCTAATCACTGAGTGATAACGTTAAATAACTAAATAATAATGTATTAATTATTAAATATGTTTAATTATAAAATATATATTATTAATAGATCTTTTCAAATAATAATCTTGCTACCCAAACCTTTTCTTAGGATGACTAAAGACAGTTTTCTGATAAATTCCAGCCCCTTTCTCCTTCTGTTTGACATTTATGGTCAGCAAAAAAAAAAAACCCTACTGCACCTTTGGTCCAGGAAAACCAATCTGTAAATACTTCAAAAGGCACGCCCTGCACTGAGTAATTAACACAGGCCCTTTCCCACACTGAGGGAAATGCAATTATCCTGATTAAATGCACCAAAATGCAGCGTGTCCCTTTGAGCCTGTGTGTTCCTTATGGGCAGAGACTCCCCTGGACAAGGTGCACTGAGGATTGACAAGTGCAAAGAGCAGAGTCTGGTGCCTGTGCATGGGGCTCTGGGCATGAGGGATCAAAGAATTACTGAATCACTGAGGTTGGAAAATTAATTTTAATTGATTAAAGTTGATTCTGAGATTTGGGGAAAGCCTATAGAGATAAGGAGTCCATTCAATTTACTTAAGGAAACTTCAGAGAAAATTTAGACAGCCCTTCTGGTTTCAGTAACCTTTGGGTTGGTAAGTAAATTTATAATTAAATTGGCCCTCACTCAATTTGATAGGTTTAGCCACTGACCTTAAAGATAGCAAAGATAAGCAAGAACATCTTCCAACAGTGGTTTTCTCCCTTCTGAAAATATCCTAGAATTCTTAGTAGCTATTTTAGGCCTTAAATTACCTTCATAATTTTTCTCAGAATTTTCTTTACTTAGACTGCATTACTGATTGATTAATCTATTAATTTATTTATTTCACTTATCTATAGGCCAGAAATGTGCACAGTATTCAAGGTGCAGCTCCATCACACCATGCTACAGTGAAAAACCCCTCTAAGATGCTCGGGTCCAACCATTAACCCAGCACCACCACCACCAAACCTCGTCCCCAAATGTCACTTCTATGTGGGTTTTGAACACTTCCAGGGATGGCAAGTCCAGCGCTTCCCTGGGCAGCCTGTTCCAATGCCCAGCCACCCTTTGGGTGAAGAAATATTCCCGGATAACTCATCTAAACCACGCCTGGCTCCAGGCAGGAGGGCTCCAAGGCAGGGTCACCTGGAGCGGGTGACACAGAAACTCATCCAGGTGCCTTTGGAAAGTCTCCAGAGAAGGAGACTCCCTGTCATCCCTTTCCAGCGCTCTGCCGCCCTCAGCGTAAAGAATTTATTGCTCGTTCGGAGGCGGAACTTCTTGTGTTTCCCTTTATAAATTTTAATTGCCAACCTGTGACTGTCACTGTCATCCCCCCGCCTCGCCCTGTGACCCGCCAGGACCTGGTCCTGCAGCGCCGTGCTGTTCCCCCATTCCCGGGAACTCCTGCGCCCGCTTTTCCCGCACCTCCCCCGGCCTACCCGAACCTCCTTCCCGAGGGCACACCGGGAGGGTGTCCCCGGGCTGTCCCCGTTCGCTGCTGGGCAGCAGCGGGACCGGAGCTGCGGGACCGAAGCTGCGGCCCCGGCTCCGCTCCGGGCCCCGCTCCCGGCTCCGCTCCGGGCCCCACGCGGTGCCCATGGCAACGGGAGCGCGCGCGCGCCCGGCCCCTCAGCGCGGCCGCCATGTTGGCTCCCCCCGCAGCCCTCCCGTCACCGCCGTCCCCTCATCGCCATCCCCGCAACTCCCGCACCAATCCCGGCCCCTCGGGGCCACGGCAGCGCCTCCTTCTCCCCTCCACCCTCCTTCGCGGTGGAAAAGGCGTCGGCGCCGCTCCTCATCGCCATCCGTGTGGGAGCAGCCAAGGGCAGCAGGGTGATACCAGCTGGGAATCAAGGAGGCACCGGGTGGGAATTCCCTTTCCAGGAGCGCCGCACCCTCCTCAGGTGATTTTTATTCAGCTAGAGCGGCTCACGCCATCCCTCTGCAATGGGAAGAACGGGAGTTTCCCCCAACAAATCCACAGGCAAACAACTGTTACCTCCACTGCTCTCTTTTATTTGTACTTAATCTCCCTCTGCTCTGTACAACGGGTCACAGACAGGTGCAGTTTGTATACCTTGTGATACCTGTAATATCCGAGGCTGTCACCGTGGAATGTCAGCTAACAGGAGAAAATGTGCTTTTTTAGAAATTGGCTTTTATTTTCATGACTGCTGTTGGAGGTACAAAGGGGTTAAGTGTAAAACAACTCACAGAGAAGGGTTTTAATACCTCAAAGGTGAAGGGGGGGGCGTTTCTGATTTAAATGTTTTTAAATTTTCTTTGGGGAGCAATACTGTATAAATCAGCTAGATCATACACTTTAAAAGCATTAAAACACCAAATTAAGGTTTAGTTTTCACAATATGTATTTTAAATGTTACATTTAAATGTTACTCAGAAGAACACCGTAAATAAAGTTACAAAATATCATAATCCAAGGGTCTGATACAGCAAAAAGAGGGAAGCCTGTGTCTTCGTTAACAATGAATAAATATAACATTTAAATAGCTGCAACATACTTATCTCGTGCCTTAAATAAAAAAAATAGATGTTTATATATCTCTCTCAGTATTTTAGAAGTCATTTAGTGCTACTGGAAGCTTCTAAATTACAAAGTTGGAGGCAGAGGATAGAAAATGACAGCAAAGGCATTCCTGACACTCCCTGACAGGAGCCAGTTCAGACATCGTGGTTTTGGGCAACGACAGCAAAAGAAGTCACCAGTTTTAGGACTGAGCTGAAGGGGAAGATAAAGGGATTGCACTCCACTATGTCCCCTAAAAGCTGGGATGTGGTGGTGTCACTCAGAGAGAGGCAGACCCCAATACCCGCTCCCCCAGTGCACATTCTGAAGCTGCCAGGTTCAGCACAGTGTACCATACACAAAATAGAACAATTCTCTAATGCCATGTATTATTTGTTTTCCTCAAGAACCCCTCAATAGGAGGTTTGGAGCTGCAGTATACAGGCCACCCCACCAGGACAGGGATTTCAGACAGCTTCCCACTATTCCTTGGGCTTCCCCACGTAATCCCGGAACATGGAATACAGCACACCTGCAAGACAGGAAAAAAAAGCACAATTAAAGAACTGTGTTAAATGAGAAATAATGAGTTTAAAAATCTGTATAGTAAGAGATGTTCTCAGCAAGGCAGAATTTCCGTTCCTCCTCAGCTGTATTTTTTTAATAGCGGTGATGAGCACTACAAAATTCTTCATATACAGAGAAACTAAGTATGAAAATACATCATCTATGAAAACGCAGATCCTGAGCTAATTCTAGTTGATTTTGTGGCCAAAGTCAAGCTTCTCTGTTGTTCCTGCAGGGAATACAGTATGGACAAAGAGTGTTTCATGGGATATACATTTACACACAGATGAGACCTGGGATGTACAGATCAGGGGCACGGTGTCCCTGTACATTCAGAGATGTAATTCCAGCCCTGAAAATATATATACACATATATAAATATATATGAAAATATAAACTATCGTGGTCTACACATGCTGTAGATCTTCCAATGCATTAAATTCAGAAACAGCAACATAGTTATAAGGGAAAATATTAGTGTCAGATGAATGTTTTCTTTTTTTGGCCTCTAAGAGGCAGAGATGCAGAACCTCACATTCCATGTCTAGACATAATTAAAACTGCTACTTCTGAAATTAAATACTTATGTACCTAAAATCAGATTACTCCAGAAAGGCTGGTCAAGCACCAGCAAGGAGCACAAACATCCTGAAATAAACGTTCTGGATATTTCCACCCCGAGTCCACGCCACGTACACTGCATTATCCACTGGGAGAGATGCAAGAGGCTCTCCATGGGCTGCCACTGCCAAGGACAGCCCCCATTCCATACGTACCACACGTCAGGGCTCCCACAGCAAAGCCCTGGGCTGCCACACGCATGTGGATCAGGTGAAGGGACATTTTCATGTCACCTCTGTGCTTCAGCTTGTACAGCCCGTAGCCAACCACAGCGGCGAAGCCGGCCATCCCTGCAAGGCAAGGAGAGCATCCCTCTCAGTGGAGATCCAGGTCATCGGGAGCAGTGAAGGGACCCACCTAAACAAAACAGCCTGCGAATCACCGAGCTGTTTAGGTTGGGAAAGACCCTCATGATCATTGAGTCCAACCATTCCCCCACAACTGCCAAGGCCACCACGACACCATGTCCCCACGTGTCACATCTATACAGTTTTTCAATCCCTACATGCATGGTGACTCCATCACTGCCCTGGGAATCCTTTCCTTGAAAAAATTTTTCCCAATATCCAGTCTAAACCTCCCCTGGCACAACTTGAGGCCGCTCTCTCTCACCCCAAAATAAGCCTGTTTTGGTCTAATCCCTCTGGTTTCGTGTAGTGGTAAATCCTGGCCCATCTCCTGGTTTCACTGCAGTGCCACCTCACTCAATGCACAAGTCAGTGCAGGGAAGAGCAAGAGATTTCCAGCAGCATTAAAATGCCAAAGGAGCAGCTCAAGGTGTGAGAATTCCCTGGATATTTTTCAGGCAGAAGCAGGGCTCCTCACACCCCCTTTCCTGGACCCAAGGACCAGGACTTTCCACTCACACCCAAGACCCCGACTCAGCTGCTGCTTGGACTCTCAGCGTGTGGATGCTCCCTGATGCATCCACTGGCCTGCTGCAGTTGTTATTTTGGGTGTTGTCACATTTGGCCAGGTGCCACCAGGGCAGGACAAGTCACACGTTAAAGTCCCCAAGCTGTGAGGAGGGAGGCCAGAATTCATTGACAGTCCTTCAGCAGAGCAAATAGCCCCCAGGTTTGCCAGCTCCAACCTCTGAACACTGATGCTCTCACAGAATACATTGCAGCAATGCCCAAACTTTTCCAATTCCATCCATTTCACTCCATTTTTAGGATTATTTGCAGAGTTCAAAGGTGGCTGCCAAGTTTTAAGCACTGTGTATAATCTACTGAGCAGAGCACAGGCAGTTTGTCTCCCTGAGCCGGAGCATTACCAGTGCCACCAGGAAGCTATAAACACTTAATTCCTGTGGAACCTTCATTAAATACCAATTAAGAGTTTTAGGGCCTTCAAGCTCTGACAGAAGGCCAAAGGTGAGTTCTGTCAATCTGCTTCAGGGAACTGGAACTCGTGGAGTTCACGGTACTCCTGAGCAAGGTGGAGACAAAGTCCTGTGACCACGGAACCAGTGACGGAAATCTGCTGGCAACTGCTTGGAACAGTTCACCCCGAGTGACCCCGCTGCTCTCCATTTAAGGTGGCTGGAAATCAAAACGTGTCTCATGTCAGACAAAAGCTGATCCCGGCTCCCCTCAGCTTTTTGGGGCTCTCAGCAGAGAGGCTGCGAACTTCAGCAACTTCCTCAAGCTGGGTAACATAAAAGTTCTTAAAAAAATGCATTTTGAACTAGGTCATGGCAGCAGAGAGCTGAAAGGTTTACCAGACAGGCTGTAATTTAAATCCTTCTAGTTTGTATTTTGATAGCTTTTAAGTCACTTTGTAGTGGTCACATAATTCCCAGGAACTGTGCTCCAGAACAGCTGCACAACACACTCCTTAACCACCTGACAGCATCACCTTAATGTGTTTTCTAACCTCATCTAAAAAGCCTCTCAGGGTTTGTTGGTTTGGGTTTTTTTCTTATACTTGTAGGTTGTGAGTTTTTTTTATTTAAGGTAACAGACCTCATTAATTTCCCTCTTTCTTGTAGGACAAATATTATGGGGAAGTAATTTCTAAGTGATTTCCTGTTCACAGAAAAAAGGTGAACAGTGATGGTGTTTGCCACATCGATTGTGCAAACACATTTCTCCATTTTTGAACTCACCAATGGGCACAAATGGCGTCTCCTTAAATTTTCTTATCAGCTTCGAGGTCTGGCTGGTGTCCGCCTCATAGTCAGAGAAAACAGATTCCTGGCTGGGTGACATGGTGGCTGTGAAGACAAAGAGCCTCCCTTCAGGTTCTGGAAACTCCAAATGAAGAGAATCTTTAGGAAAAGAAAGTCCCTTGTGTATTCCACCGGTCACAAATACCCAGGTAGTGAGATATAAGAACAGGAGCCATGGACAGATGGGTTAATTCAAGTGAAGCCTTGGGGAGCAGGATTGTTGCTCATCAGGAGCGGTAAGAACCGGTACAAAACCAAATAAAGTAGGAAAGCAAAAAACCTCTGCCATCTGTTTTCACACCATTACAGATCCCAGTGACCTTCCCATGCTCACAGGCAGCCACACAAAGCTTTGGTCACTGCCTGCCTTTCCTTTTAGGAATTCCATGCCTCACCACTCCGCTTGGCTTTTGCAGGCTGGTCCTTTATGGCAGTTCTGACCTCAGCAAAGTTCACTTCTCCCCTCTCGTTCCCTGCCAAGAGCAGCAGCCACAGCATTTGGGTTGGGAAGCACGAGCCGCTGCACAAGGTCAGCCCCGCCTGGCAGCTCCTCAGTCACTACAGCCTAGCCCACCTCAACACAACTCCAAATTCCTGATGGAGAACACAGGGATGGAAAACAGCCACCGCTGAGGAGCTCGAGCAAGTCCTGAAGCCCTCAATAGGTGCAGACTCGTGTGGGGACACATCAGGAGGAGAAATCACACACAGGGGATTTCTCACCTTCCCCCGAGGAAAATAAAAAGCAGTAAGAGCCCTGAGAAGGGCTCCACTCACAAAACCATCATCACCAAAGTGAGACCATCCTCCAGAACTTCCCAGATTTTTGTGCTGGGAATTACATGGAGTACACCAAGACCTGTTCCCTCCTCAGTGCTCGGCACAACCATCATTCAGTGAATGACAATTTCTGCCCAGTGACACCACAGAGGGCCCCGCTAGACAAATCTCTCCTGCTATTATTCAGGTTTGCCGCCAACAGCAAAACACAGCTCAGGGGCACATGGAAAGGCTCCAAACTCTCATAATAAACCAAGAGGAATTTCATTAAGCAGGGGCCAGTAACCACAGGCAGAAGAGACATTTCAAAGGTGGCTGTGCTCTCTGGTTACGCAGCATTTTGTGTACGCCCATGTGAGCAGACTAACTGGTTCTCAAACCATTTCCTCTGCAAGGCCAAAGGATTTGGCCTCTCTGCGCCTGCTACAACCACCCTCATTTGCTAAATGCAAATTATAATTTTAGCCTGACTCATTCAGAGAAGGAAACAAGAGCTCCCTATCACTCAGCAAAGGAGGAGACAGCCAGAGGTGAGATTTACACAATAAAGTTATATTAAAAGTGAAACAATTCATCCACCACGAGAAGTTTCTGTGACCTTCAGCTCAGACCAAGATGAGCACAGGGCAGAGGGAACTGGGTGAAACACACGGCCCGGCTGCCCTGACCTTGCCGACACCGAACAGGGAGGTCAGGGCACCTGTGTGAGAGGTGTCACCCACGAGGGACACCGAGGGAGGGCCATGGGTGGGAAGGTGACAGGTCCCAGCATCCCTCTGGCAAGGGGGAGGCCCTAGGTACCCCCAGGCTGCCTTCCGCCTGCCCAGCGCCAGGGCAACCCTTCCCCACTCCAGCGCCAGGCCCTCGCACCCCACACGGGGACTGCTCCCCACGGCAGCCCCACGCACCTTCACCGCACTCCGGCCTTCCGCCCCAGATCCCCGCACCCCATACGGGGCCTCTGCACCACGGCAGCCCCACGCATTTTCACCCCACATGGGAACCCTTCCCCGCTCCAGCCGCAGGCCCCCGCAGCCCCCTGCAGAGCTCCGGCGGTGTCCCCGGCTGTGCCGCGGCTCCCGCCCGCCCCAGGCCCGGCTCTCACCGCACGGATCCGACACCGGCCGGCGTCTGCCGCGCCTGGCCCCGCCCCCGCCTCTTATTGGCCGCTTCCGCCCCGCCCCTCCGCCGGGACCACAACTCCCAGCGTGCCGCGCGCCCGCGCGCCCGCCAGCAGCCAATCCGGAGCGCGCCCGAGGCCGCCTCTGCCTTATACGGGCGCGGGGGCGGGGGCGGTGACGTCAGTGCGCGGCGCTCCGCATTGCGGCGGGGCGGCGGTGGCGCGGGGCGGCCGGCAGGGGGCGCTGCGGGGTCTGGCTCTGCCTCAGGCGCGGCCCCCGCGCGTTCGCGGTTCCGAGAGCCGAGCGGGGCTCGGGCTCTGGTTTAGCCCCAAAACAGGGGCTCTGGCATCGTCTGCAGGGTGGAAAAACACACACCTGTGGCTTCTGCAGCTTGTCTGCTGTTGGCTTCAAAAACTTCACGTGTTGTCACACTGCGACGTGGAGTCAGATGGAGATAGACTGTTGGCAGAACCATGGAGTGACTGGACAAGGCTAAACAGTTTTAAATTAAACGACGAGAGCTTTAGATTAGATATTGTGAAGAAATTGTTCCCTGTGAGGGTGGTGAGGCCCTGGCACAGGGTGCCCAGAGAAGCTGTGGCTGCCCCTGGATCCCTGGAAGTGTCCAAGGCCAGGTTGGATGGGGCTTGGAGCAGCCTGGGATGGTGGAAGGTGTCTCTGCCCATGGCAGGGGGTGGGACGTGTGCAGGAAATCCCACTATGAAAAGCCAGTGTCCATAAAGGAGACAGAGGAGCCCTGCAACTTTATTCGGATAAAGGGAGAGAGGCCACTGGGGCACACGCTCTCGAGGTTTCGGAGGGTGCAGCCTCCTTTTATCCCAAGCCCCTGGCTTCACGTTGCCCTCTTCCTTTCCCCATTGCTGAGATATCAGGAAGGTGCAGACTTCCTGAACCAGCTACCACATATTACCCCCTTAAACCTGTTATTTACCCCCCCAAGTTCAGAAACTTAGGTTTATGCAGCCCCATTAATTTATTTCAGGAGTCAAACTGTCTGGGTTCTGTGACAAACCTGCGGCTTGAAGTTAATAGAGACATTAAGACCCGTTTCAAAGATGTTGACACCCATCCCCTCATCCATGGAATTGTTTGTAAAGACATCAGCACACCTATCAGACAGCATGGTCTTTAAGGTCCCTTCCAACCCAAATCCTTCTGAGATTCTGTGAAAGTTGTGCTCTTTGTCCTTTGCTGAAGAGCTTCCACCTGATGTCAGAATCGTAGAATGATTTGGGTTGGAAGGGACCTTAAAGCTCATCCAGTTCCACCCCCTGCCATAGGCAGGGACACCTTCCACTAGATCAGGTTGATCAAATCCCCATCCAAACTTTGAACACTTCCAGGGATGGGACAGCCACAGCTTCTCTGGCTTTCCCTCAGTCTGATTTTCCTGCTGGTGAATTGTGTCGTTGGCTATGTTTTCCCAAATTTCAGCTTTCAAGCAGAGCTCGCTTTACCCGCACTGTGTGCCAGGATTTTGATGCCCAAAGACAGCCTAGAAATTGCTCCTGACTCAAACCGTTCTCTGGATGAGGAAGAAAAATCCACTGGGATCCCAAAGATGCCTAAAACCTTCTCCTAAACCCAAGAACAGCTCATCAGAGCAAAACAGCAAAGATGAATCCTTTTGTCCCTACATCCAATGCTCCTGTGTGGTGTTTGTGCCTCACCATCTCCGAGCTGGGGGAAGGCAGAGCTGCTGCTCCTGCAGGGTCCCTCTGCCACAGACACATGGCATTTTGGGCAGCACAAAATAAAGTGGCTCAGACAAGTGCTGCATCTCTCTAAATGTGCTTCCCATTACCCCTAATCTGGTTACTGTAATTGCCAAAGCCATTAGGGCTCTGCAGTCTGAAAGGAAACAAAAAATCTATGCAATTACCAGCCCCCAAATTGAGTTAAAATCTTGTAATAAATTACAGTGAAGGCCACTTTCTCCAGTGACTCTCAGAGGCACATTTAATTCCCTGCTTCAGGGCAGAAACTCAATTAAAAACAAAAACTTATTTCATTTTAATTGCTGGCCTAATGAAACCTCTGTCACCTGCAGCTTCCCTGTGTACGTGTCCAGTGTCTCAGCTCTGTGAGAGGCTTCTTGCTCTCTGCTAATGTGTGTGTTGCACATACATTATAATAATATATATTTATTATAGGGCATATTTTAAGTGCAGCAGCAGCAGCAGCTGATGGTGGCAAACATGGAAATGGGTAAAAATAACATAAATTTCTCTCTGTGAATCCACCTGCCATGGAGCGGGTTGGATGAGCAGCTGTGGCCATCGCTGCTGCTCTGCTCTCCTGTTTTTACCAGGGTGGTTTGGCGTGTATAAAATGCACCAGGATTGGCACAGGGAAATCCTTGGCACAGCCAGGGTGTTCCTATGGCCTTGTTTGTTGGTGAGATGAGGAAACAAGCAGGAAACTCACCAATGCTGATGTCCAAAAACTCCTCCAATAAACCACTTCATCAGAAACACCTTTGGCAGAGGCCATTTCTGCTCTGGCAGGGGATGAGGATCCTGCAGTATCCAGGTGGCACGTGGGTTGTTCAGATTCCCTGGAAAACACACAGATTTTTATAGCAGGGTCTAAGCCCTGGCAGCTGTTGCAGATGTTGTGCTTAGAGAGAGGGTGGAGATCATTCCTCCAGTGCTGCCAGGGAATGATGAGCACCAGGAAAAGCAAAACAAAACCCGTGAGGTTATGCTGAGCTCACATTTCCTGACTGCTCTTACACAAGTGAAAGAAGTTCCTAAAATCCTGATCTGAGCCTCTGGCAGGATGGAAGCAGGAGAAGAAGCTCCTGTAAGTGCCTTTTCTGCTTTTTGCTTGTAGACACAACTACACAAGAAACCTGGCAAGGTTCTCTGTTGCTGAAAGGTAGCCAGTTTGGGATTGAAATTAATTTCTGTGCTCAGCCTTCCCTTCCACTCTGAGCTACGGGATGGGGTTGTGGATGCCTATGCTGGGGTGATATGGAGGGAGAAAGATGTGGCGGGGGAGAAAAAGCATCTGAGTGGGCTGGAAGAGACCCCAAATGCAAATTTTGGGAATGGTTTGTCCTGATGTGGGCACAGGGGATGTGAGGGGGAAGGTGTTTAGGAGTCTCGGGTGTTGCTGTGATCAGCAGGGTGGGCAGCTTTGGTTTCCTCTCGAAGGCCTACAGTCACAGCTGAGGGTGAATTTCCTCCAAAATATGATACAGAAAAGAAATATTAAAAAGCTCATTCCCAGACAAGTCTTTTTGTGGCACTTTCCCATGGCAGATCCCTGCACTCCCACTGCTCTGTCTGAAGTGCTCTGCAGCACTTGCCAAAGAATTGTGAGACAGTACAAAAACATTTCAATCCAGCTCAAACCCATTTTCCTTTGCTTTTCAGCTGCCTGGAACTGCCTGGAATGTGTATGTAAGCAGATTTAGTCATGGGAACACAGCAGGTACGTCCAGAGCGTCACCCCTTGCAGCTGCACACCCACAAGCATCCTCAGCACCCCACTCTGAGCCTGGGGTGTTTTCCTTAACCCCTGTGGGGTGGAGGGACTCCCCTTTCCCCAGGTGTTTGTGAGGAGGGAGCCATCCCTAAAACCTGCAGGGCCACCATGGGATATGTCCTCCTTGGGATGCACAGCACAACCAGGGACCCACAGCTTCGTGTTCTCATTTCTGAGTGGCTGCAGCTCTCTGTAGGAGAAACAGGTCCTCAAGGAGAGACTGGAGCTACACAGCCAGACCCGTGTGGGCTGGCTGGAATGAGCCCCAGGGGAAAGATGGGCAGCTTTGGCCATGGCTGAAAAAATATGTGGTTTAGGGGTGGAGCAGTGTTTACATTATTTTTTGCAAAACTGTTTTGCTTTGCTGTCAGAATCTGAAGATTAACCTTGATTTTTAAACTCTTCATTAACCTTCATGGTGCCAACAGCAGCAGGCAAATCCCATCTCTCACTGTGTGAAATGGGGTCCTCAGTGACAGCTTTTTTCTTGAAAATCAGACTCCAGGAGTAGGAGGCTCCCAATCACTCACCATTTCCTGAAATTGGGGCTGCAGCTGTCTAAACACTGACGCCCACAGTTCCAGGGAGTGACCACTGCAGGGGTTATCTCATTCCTTGTCTCATCCAGAATTGATTCCAGCAACGTTCTTCCAGCTGAATCTCTCCCTCTAACCATAATTCAGGACTGGATTCTGGTGCTTAAGTGTCCTCACCCTGTTGTGTGGAGCAACCTGGTCTAGAGGAAGGTGTGGTTGGAATGAGATAATCTTCAAGGTCCCTTCAACTCAAACCATTCTGGGATTCTCTGAATTCTATATTTTCCACTTACTAATGCTTTTTATGAGAATCCATGTCTTGATGTCCTAGAGTTGGCAGGGAGAGGGATCAGTGTCCTCCCAGGAGCAGGGAGATGTTCAGCATTTCCCCTCTGGGAACAGCCCCACTGACATAAAGGTGCTGGTGGCAGGTTCTGCTTCACCAAGAATTGAGATGCTGCTTTCTCAGTAGTGACCCAGGTGAATATAAGGAGCTCACAGTGAGCTGTGGTGGTGGATTTCCCGTAATTTGGGGCAGAAACTTCTCTAAAAGCTTGTGGCGGTGTCAGGAGGAAGTAGTGATTTATGTCAGAGGAAACCGTGCTCATTCATTTTCAAGTTTTATGTGTCTGAGTAAGAAAACCAGAATTAATTTTGGGTTTTGGTTTTGGGTTTTTGTTGTAAGTATGTGTAGACAGCTCTTCCCATGCTTAGGCAAAGGCCAGGTTGTGCAAAATACTCACCAGACAGTGGCAGAAATTTAAACCTGTGAAATTCCAGTACCTGAAGGGAGCCTACAAGAAATACAAAGGGGGGCTTTTTACAAGAGCATGGAGTGACAGGACAAGGGGGAATGGATTCAGACTGAAAGAGGGTAGGTTTGGATTAAATATTAGGAGGAAGTTCTTCGCTGTGAGGCCCTGGGATAGGGTGCCTAGAGAAGCTGTGGCTGCCCCTGGGTCCCTAGAAATGTCCAAAGCTGGGTTGGGTGGGACTTGGAGCAACCTGGGATAGTGGAAGGTGTCCCTGCCCATGGCAGGGGGCAGAGATGATCTTTAAGGTTCCTTCCAACCCAAATAATTTCATGATTCCATAAACAAAGGGAAAACCCTCTGTGATGTGATGTTTGCTTCCTGTGTGAATTGGAACAGCACTTTGATCCCTTTCCCTTGCTCCTAGGCAGCCCCTTGTCAAACACAACCTCAAGAGTGACAGCAACAACCACAGACCCGTGGCTGGATGCTGCCAATTCAAGTCAGTACCCGTACGAGTACCTGGATGAGGAGGATTATGGGCTCTATGGCCTCTGCACCAAAGAGGAGGTGGTCTCCTTCAGCAGGGTGTTCTTGCCATCATTTTACACCGTGATCTTCCTGGTTGGCATGGCTGGGAACGCCCTCCTGTTTACTGTCCTCATCATGTACATCAAGAAGAAAAAGAAGATGACTGAGCTGTACCTGCTGAACCTGGTAGCTTCAGACTTCTTCCTGCTACTGACCCTTCCTTTCTGGGCTCTGCACGTTTCTCAGTGGGTCACCTGGGACATCTTGTGCCCAGTGTTAAACGCCATGTACACTCTGAACTTCTACAGTGGCATCTTCTTTGTGAGCTGCATGAGCCTGGACATGTATCTGCAGATAGTTCATGCTTGCTCTCCTCACAGCTCCACGGTATGGAGGAATTCCATCCTCGTCTTGTTGGTGATGTGGATCCTGTCCATAGCTCTCTCCATTCCTGATGGCCTCTTCACCAGCTCAAGGCAAATCCACAACAAAACCATCATGTGCACCCAAGATTATGGCCAGGAACACTTATTTTGGAAAGTTGTCTTTCGGGTGATTCAAAACATCCTGGGATTCCTTTTCCCCTTCCTTTTCATGACGTTCTGCTACTCCCGCATCGCGTGTGTCCTCCGCACCTCGCAGATACCTGGCTCCAGGAGAGCTCTCTGCTTAGTCCTTACTCTGGTGGGGGTCTTCTTTGTCCTGTGGTGTCCTTACAATGTTGTCCTCATCCTCCACTCCCTACAAGATGTTGGTGTGATCAGGAGCTGTGAAAGCAGTAGGAAACTGGACTATGCCCTGCAGATCACGGAGAGCTTGTCCTTGGTCCACTGCTGTCTCAACCCTTTGCTCTATGCTTTTGTGAAGAAACGGTTCAGGGCGTATTTGTGGAAGATCCCTCAGGCCATTTTCAGGAGAGGGGCTTTCTTTGCCATCCAGGACTCCCAGACAAGCCCGTCTGGCAGCAGGTACGCAGTTGAGCTAGAAATCTTGAGCATCACAAATGCATCATAAATATTCACATTATTTACATTATGTGTGTGCCCTCTATGCTGTATTTTACTGGTCCTGTCCATGATGGAGTTGGTGTGAGCCCACAGCACTGTGTAACCAGATCGTTCCTCCTAGAAACAACATCAAGATGTGGATTTTCCATATTGGGATTGGAAAAGTACATGTGGGATTTGTGTCTGCTGCAAGTGGAATTATTATGAAAAGATTGTCCTGAATTTACACTAGTGGAAGAAATCCAGTTCTCATCTGGAGTATGTGAGGCATTAACAAATAAAGGAACAGATTTCTTAGTGTTGTGCCTTAAAAAATACGAACTGAAACTTCAGAGCAAATTCTCCTCCAGCCTGGCATGGGCTGGGAAATGGATTTCCATGCTCATCCCTCAGGCCAGGGACAAAGCCAGGGTGTGGCTTTGCTTCTCCTGGCTTCTTACCATCTGCCAGATGATTTAACTGGGATAATCTCATTTCCTACCAGGGGGTACAACAGGAAAGACTGGACACCTTTAAGCTGATTTGTTCTCTGTCATTTTGAGCTGTGCCACACTCAGACCTGCTGAGCAGGGAACTGTCACTCTCCAAGGGACAGAGCCGTGGTTAGAGGTCAGTTCGATCATCAACTGACATGAGACCGGTTCGATCAGAACAAAGTTTAACCAGTAACAACCAGTGAGGAAGAGAAAAAAAGTGGGCTCAGCAGAGCATTGGTGGGGGTACTTGCCTTTCAAAGATCCGGTTTGACAAGATAAAAAAGATCCATGGATACCACCTGTAACATAAATATTGGCTTTGCGACACCACACAGTGAGAGCATGGCCTGAACAGAAGAGCACAGAGAGCTGTTGGCCAATCCTTATTACCCAGTGCAGTTTTGAAGTTCAAGGTTCTGAGTTTGCTGACTTTTATTTAAAGGTGTCATTCACCCCAAATGCTCCTGAACCCTAAATGGTTACTTTCCATCCTGAAAACCTATTAAGCCTGGGAGTTGCCTAGAGTTGTACAAATAAAATTGTTAATTTAAGAGAAGGCACTCATCGCCTTGATTATATTGCTGCATAAGGTTGCAGGATGGAGAAGGGCTTTGAGTTGATCACTGCTGTTATTTTTCTTCCCAGCATTGCTGCAATGTTTTTCCAAAATGGTAAGGTTGGGAGCTTTCCTTAAAAAAACAAAGCCAGAATAAATATTTAGCTGATGCTATGATGTGGCCTTCACTCCACAGGTCAGGTCACTGGAGGGAATGTGGAAAGGGACAGCAGCTGGGAAGCAAAAAAGATGAAGATTGTGATCCCAGGCAGAGGAAGGTTTGTGGGACTGTGGAAAACTTATGATGGGATGCTCAGGGGAAGGGCAAAGGTGGGGAAATAGAGGGGAGTCACTCTCCATCCTACATGAGAAGAGGTCCAAGCACCAGTGGCTGGGACAGGCTGTGGTGACAGTCTGGGTAGATCAGGGTGGCAGCACTCAGAGGAGCAGTGCCAGGTGGGACACAGGGTCCCTGCCATCGTCCCCAAACCCCATCTGGAGAGAGGGGAGCTGGGGAGCTCGAGAAGCAGAAGGGAAAGTGGGTAAAGCAGAAGTGCTGTGGTCCCTGTGGGCGCTGATCTCCAGCCAGGGGGTGGGTGGGATATTTGCAGGCTCTGGACTCATCTGGTGCCAAGCAAATGCAGTGAGTCAAGCTCTCCTGACTCGTGGGGCAGTTCAGCTGCTTTGCATTGCACTCAGAGCAGTAGCACTTGCACTGTTCATTGGCAAAGCACTCCTGGGTCCCTGTGTGTTGTGGAGAATGTCAAAAACTTTTCCTTCTCTTGGCTTTTGAGACTAAATTGGCTCAGCTGTGACCCCCTTCCCTTGGTCCTATGCTCATTTCCAGAAGCATTTCCAACATCCACTCTTGGCTGCATTTTTTCAGTGGGTGTCAATAGCGTGGTCTTAAAGGCCGAAATCACAGAGTGGAATTCTCTGAACATTTTCCTTACAAAATCTGGGCTCCATGCAGCCTAGAGAAGGGAATTTGCCTCATGCCCAAACCCATCCCCCTAACACTGCATGTGTACTCCAATGAGATTCCAACACACCTACCACTTTAAAAACCTCAGTTCATCCAGGGATGAGTTCATACCAGAGCTCTCCACAGGGGCAAGGCATACGCTCACTGCCAATGAGGACAGAGGTTTTCAGCTCTGCATCTGCCTATCAGCTGCTGAGGAGGAATAAAGTGCACATTCCCACCAAATCTGTCTCTAGTCCCAGCTCCCGGACAGGCACAGAGCTCTCATGGTGCTGTGGGTGATTCTCCTCTGTACCTTGGTGTCATCGCTGCTTGGTGGGCTCTATGTCCTGGGTGTATTTCGGAGACAGAGACCCAATGAGCCGCCCCTGGTCAAAGGTGCCATTCCCTGGCTGGGCTACCTGCTGGAATTCAGAAAAGACAGCTCAGAGTTTCTCAAGAGGATGCAGAGGAAACACGGGGATGTTTTCACAGTACTCATCGGTGGCTATTACTTCACCTTTGTGATGGATCCCTTCTGCTTTGGTGCCATTGTGAAGGAATCACGATCTAAACTGGACTTTAGGACTTCTGCAACTCAGCTGGTCGTGCAGGTTTTTGGCTACAAGCCCATCGAAGCCACTCATAGCATTGTTCATGCATCGAGCACGAAGCACCTGATGGGAGATGGGCTCACTGTCCTCACACAAGCCACCATGGAGAGCTTTCGGAAGCTGCTGCTTTTCAGCCTGAGCTCAGGAGACAAGCGAGTGTGGCAGGAGGAAAACCTCTTCCACTACTGCTACAACATCGTCTTCAGGGCCGGGTACCTGGCTCTGTATGGCACGGAGCCACCCCAAGGGGCAGGGAACAAGGAGAAAGCTGAAGAGCAGGATCGCCTCCACTCCAACCAGCTCTTCCAGGAGTTTCGGAAGTATGACCGCCTCTTCCCTCGCCTGGCCTTTGCTATGTTGCCTCCCAAGGACAAAAGAGAAGCTGAGCGGCTGAAGAGACACTTCTGGAACATGCTGTCTGTGAAGAAGGTCTGGCAGAAGGACAATATCAGTGGCTGGATAAGTGATCAGGACCAGCTGCTGTCAGAAAACGGTGTCCCCGAGTACATGCGGGACCGTTTCATGTTCATGCTCCTCTGGGCATCCCAAGGCAACACGGGCCCTACTGCATTCTGGCTTCTCTTGTATCTGCTGAAACATCCAGAGGCTCTGAAGGCTGTGAGAGATGAGGTGGATAAAGTCTTGAGGGAGAGCGGGCAGGAGGTGAAGGCAGGGAGCCCCTCTGTTACCGTCACTAGGGACATGCTGAACCAGACTCCTCTGCTGGACAGTGCCTTGGAGGAGACCCTGAGGCTGGTGGCAGCCCCGATGCTGGTCAGAGCTGTCCTCGAGGACACCAGCCTGAGGACAAGCAGTGGAACAGAGTTCACCCTCCGCAAGGGAGACAGGGTGGCTCTGTTCCCACACATTTCTGTGCAGATGAACCCAGAAATCCACGAAGAGCCTCACAAATTTAAGTATGACCGTTTTGTAAACCCAGACGGCACCAAGAAAGATTTCTACAGGAACGGGAAGAAGCTGAAATTTGTCAACATGCCATGGGGGGCAGGAGTTTCCACCTGTCCTGGGAGATTCTTTGCCACTGCTGAAATGAAACTGTTTGTATTCTTGATGCTGAGTCACTTTGACCTGGAGCTGGTCAATGAGGAGGAGGAGATCCCAGCCATAGACATCAGCCGCTGGGGATTCGGGACAATGCAGCCTGTCCATGATGTTCGCTTCAGATACCGGCCACGCTTTTAACTTGGGGAGTCCTGGTGGTGTTTGTTCTGGTGTCACCTGTGAGACAAATTGTCTAATCCCCTGGGTATCAGACCTGTGCAGTGCCACCACTGATATGATCTTGTTTGCTTGATGTTTATCATGGCTTTTGCTTTTACCTCCTCCTCATGTGCTGCTGCTCTGTTGCGTTGGTTACGGGATAGAAGTTAATCTGCACAGGGAGACAAAACATGCCCTGACAGGCTACTCCAGCCCCATCCCAGGGGCCACCAGCCCATTGAAAGCCAAGAGGAGTGCAGGGTCATATTGGCAGGTGGGAACCCAAATTATGTTTCCGAGGAACAAGGGTTTTGTCCAGGTCCCTCCCAGGGCTGTCCCAGCAGAGCCATCAGCCCCACGGTCCCACAGTGTCTCCCACAGAGATGTGTCATTGGGAACAGCTCTCTGGATCGCCACTGGGATAAGGCAGGGGAGACATCCTATGGGGTGTAGGGGAAGAGCGTTTTGGGACTGTACAGGACTTACAGCAGAGTGTTTTGGGGAGGAACCAAAGGGGGATAAAGGATGGATTTAGGTGATTTGGAGTAAGGGGATAAAGAAAGACTGGTTGGGTGTGAATAGGTGACTGGTCCATACACTTGTCTGGTGACACCCTGCACCTGATCATTTATTTTCCACATGAACTATGATTGGCAGGATGGCATCAGCTTGTGGTGAACCCCTGAAAGGTCAGAGAGCAGCACATATTCTCTCCAGAGATGTAAGAATTTCCCTGGGGTTTTCAAATTGTCTTTTCTATCATCCTCTTCTTGTTTCTGATGAGACTCCCTAAGGGAGCAACCTCAATCACATATGGGCTACAGCCACTGTGACCTTATAGCCCTCAAACTGATCTGCTGGATCAATGCAGGATAAAGCTTTGCTCTACAAGCTCTGCTTTGCTTTACTACCCTTCAATAATTAGGGCTCTGACCACTTCCTCACAGAAGTTAAATCCCAGCCTTTCCTGAGCAGAGAACAGTGGATTGATTTTAATGCTGACACTAACCTTGGACTTTGGAGATTATTTATGGTCGAGAAATGAAACTCAAACATTTTCACACATATCCAAACATCAGATCCAGATTCTGCTTTGTTTTGCAAAGGGCAGGGTGATGTAACTGCATGTTAAGGGCAAACTATCCCAGCGTGCCAGACTGGTCGTTAGTCCTGACCTCATGGTGGTGGTGGTGGAAATTCAGGTAGAAACTATCAAGCAGTTGTGACAGAACCAAGGAAAAAAAAACTACTGTTGCAACTACCTCTGAGGCTTGACTGTGACAGCTGATATTTCCATTAACAATTCCAGCATCTTTTGACTCCTTCCACGCTCCATCAACAGCTCTCACCTATTTTTTTGTCACCCATGGGTTTATTCCTCTGAAGCACTTCTCACGTTCTGGTCAGTGCAAGATCCAAACCATGACCAGGAGTACCTTGGGATAGCTGGGCAGCTCAGAGCTATCATCACATCCTGACCAAGTGATGTCCTCCTTCCAAAGCTCTAGGAAAAGGATTTTTTGTGTGGATATCTTGTGTGGAAGTTGTTCCCTGATCATAGACAGTGTATAATGATTATCACAAAGTGTCCAGGTCAGAATGGAGGGGCAAGGGATGTGTGGTGCACAAATAAGGACAGGGCTTAGGGAAGGGATTTAAAAATAATGACAATGATTCAGCAGAAAAATCTGGCTTTACTTGCTCATCAGAATGGTTTATTTAACCAAACAATGTTGAGTCTGTAAAAGACCTCAGACATGCTCAAATGCATGCAGTTGTGAGAAGCAAAAAAAAAAAAAAAGAAGTCATATATGGAAGAGTGTGAAAGCTCCAAATGAGTTAATCTACAATTAAGTTTTATGTTTAGATAGGTTTTTCACTGGCACTGAGCTTTCCATCCCAAAGTGCATCAGCAAGAGCAAAGAACCAGCCTGTGCCAACAAAAACCTGACTGGATTTGTAAAAGAAGTTAAATTGGATGGAATCCAGACTCTTGAAGGGTTTCCTGGGGGCAGCCCTCATTGCAGTGTCTGTCCCCGCAGAGAGCTGAGCACAGAATCTGGCCCTAAGCCCTTGCATTTCTCTCCTGTAGCACACAGTGAGAGACAATTTTACTTCAAGTTTTACAGTCTATTGAGTCGGTGCCTGCTCCCCACAGCACAGGGAAAGCTCCTCTGCTCTCAGTGACTGTTCGTGCTCTGCATGCTCAGCAAGGGAAGGAGTCACAGTGCTCCATCTTTCATGTTTGGAACAATATGGATTAAACTTGTTGGGAAAGAGCATCCCTGGATAAACAGCCTCACTTTTAGTATTGAACTGTAATGCATTAGGAAATATTTTTCTGTTCTCCTTCCTCTAAACACAGCCAGACACAGCTCTGAGAAAGCCTCCACTTACTGCTGCTTGTATGGAAAATTGAGGGAACCAACAGATACATCAATCACTGCAGAGAAACTCGAAGGAACACTGAGGTTATGAGAACAAAGCAACAACACAGCCAACACCATCCTTTGCAGAGGAAAGCAGGGTTTGAAGCTCAAAGAGGAACGTGACATTTCAGGATTTTTTAAAAGAATTAAAACACGCAGCCTTTGCCAGGAGCTCTGCCGCCACATCTCTGGGTTGATGTGACCCTGCTCCCCAGGGAACAGCAGCTCAGCTTCAAAGTGGCAAAGTCTCTTAGTGGTACAAAATCTGCATGTTACAAGGTCGCTGTTGGATTTGCTGCCTTCACTGTCCAGTGGGCCAGTTCCCCCCACGAGTCACACATACACAGAAACAGCCCGTGGCAGGCAGGGCACACGGATAAAACACTGTGGGGCCGGGCAGAGAGCAGCTCCCCCAGCTCAGCTGTGGCACAGCAGCTTGGCAGGAGGGTTTGGTACCGAACACTCAGTGCAGGAGGGCACAGGGAGGCAATTCCCATCTGTCCCCACATCCACGTCACTGTGCAACCATGAGGCCATACTTGGAGCACAGCAGTCCCCTCTTCTTTTCCCGTTCCATGAGGAAATTCCTCAGTTTGGTGGTGGGGAAGGTGACCAGTGCTTGCTGCCTGTTGTCCAAACCTGTCTCCTGGAGCCATGGGCTCTGAAGGCACTCGGAGGCTGACGGCCTTCCCCTAGGACAGACAATGGTGAGGGGTCAGTCAGGGATCCGTGCTGGGTGAGGAGGCTCCTTACAAATGAAGGGGCAATACCCAGGACCTGCACCAGCCGTGCTGCTGGGAGGACAAGACAGCATCTTACCAAGGGTTTGCACACAGAGTGCTCTGGAGGAAGGACACTGCTGCCCCGGAGAGACCTGCATAGCACCTTGTGAGCTTCAGTTTGCCCTTCCTGGCTGTTCTCAGGAATTCACAGGGTGCATCAGAGCTGACAGGGTAGTTGGCACTCAACCTGCCCCGGAAGAAGAGAATTGATAACATGAATCTGCCTCCAGCTCTGGGGCTCCCAGCATAAGGAGGGTGTGGAGCTGTTGGAGTAAGTCCCAAGGAGGCCACCAAGATGAGCAGAGGGATGGAGCAACTCTGTTATGAGGAAAGGGACAGTTGGGATTGTTCATCCTGGAGAAGAGAAGGCTTCAGGGAAACCTTAGAGCCCCTTCCAGTGCCTAAAGGGGCTCCAAGAGAGCTGTAGAGGGACTTTGGATAAGGGCAGGACAAGGGTGAACAGTTTTAAATTTAAAGAGGAGAGCTATATATTAGATACTGGGATATTCTTCCTTGTGAGAGCAGTGAGGCTCTGGCACAGGTTGCCCATCCATCCCCTCCATCTCAGAGTTTTCCATGTCATTGCCAAGGAGAGGGGGCACAGCTGAGATTAACTCTCTGAAATTGTGGTTTTAAAGCCACTCACAGGGCAGGGAACAATCAACTGACTCACATGATGAAGGCTGTGATTCCGACGGACCAGATATCAGTCTGGGGAAGGGCTCCTTGCTCTGTCAGCAGTTCTGGAGCTGGAAGAGCAATGTGGTGTGAGCCAAGATCCTCTCCAACTCACTGAGGGCAGCACAAAAGCAGTGGGTACTTCTATGCTTTGCTGCCTTCCCAAGAGGAAAGCAGAGGTGGCTCCCAGGACAGGGATCTGATTAAGGTGGGAGACCCATGTGGGTGCTTATTGCCATGAAACCATGAGGACCTCTGGGCACATGGCAGCAGTGCTTTATCCCCGGATAAAGGGACACATGGATGCCAGCCAGAGTGGCTTTGCTGTGAGCTCTGTCCCCTGTGGTCTGCAGTGGGACAGCTGTCACCACTCACTGCTCCCACAAACTCACACTGTCCCTGGAGAGCAGCACCTGGAAGGCTTTCCTTGCTGGAATCAGCTGCTGCCTTGACCAATGTTTGTGTTTTTCTGTTTGTCACAGACTGCGGTCACTGTGACTGAACTCCACTCACCCATGGTTTCGACATAGTCTGAGCATTTGTCCATGGTAATAAATTTGTCTGGTGTGTAGAACTGTGCGTTCCCAAAATCCAGGAGTTTCAGCAGGTTGGGCTCGGTGATGATCATGTTCTCAGACCTGAGGTCCAGGTGCAGGATGTTGTGTGCATGGAGGTACTCGGTGGCACTGAGGATCTGCCACAGGTAGTCTCGGACCTCCACCTCTGAGTACGATGTCCTGGTGGGAGAAAGGGGATAGAAAACTGAGGTGTCCTGTCTGCGTGTCCAAAAATGCCTTTCTACACCCACTATCACCCTCCCCTGGGGGTCTGAGCCCATCAGGCCCTTGAGAGTCAAAAAGAAACAGCTCTAGTTTAGCAAATCTGCTGTATGTGGAGAGGCTGGTCCATCCTGTGGGTCAGGTTTACAGGTGCAAGCAGTTCAGGATGTTGTAAAGCTGAAAGAGAGAAAGCAGATTTGATGCCCACCATTCCCTTGCTTTTAACCACAGGATTTCAGCAGATCCATTTTGTGCCATTGGGAGAAACAATGAATTTTCCTGACCCACAGTAACCTCCATGTTATTGATGCCTTTCCTGGTCTTAAAAATCAAGAGGCGAACACGGTTAGAAGGGAAAAAGGGTTTTACCTTGGTATTTATTGTAAGGGTCCTTAGGTGCACCACGAACAGGTCAAATACACCTCTGTGCACCCCTCCATCGCCACCGCAAAGTCTCCCTCTTCTAGCTCTGGTCTTACATTCCAGGTCTTACTAATTAGCATATTTATTAAATATTCCCCAATGAGAGGCTCAAATGAGCCCCCCCTCCCAAGGAACCTTCCCCTGGATGGTTCTATCTTAGTTTACAAAATGTGTTCTGGAGAGGACCTTGGGCTCTGGGCACCCTGGCACCCGAACTACGAAGCCTCTGAAATGTTCAGTCTCTGAGCTTAACAAACAAGTCCAAGAATGTAGGCAAAAAGCACCAAGAACACAGAAGTTGCAAAAAGGTATAACAGGGGTATAAAAGAAAAGACAAAATTCATCATGGCATCATTATGGGAGATGGGGTTTCATACCAACCACTCTAAACTGCTTTCAGCATCTCAGCTGGGTGGCCCTGAGTTGTCCCATTGTAGGGAACTCAAGTAATTTTTTCATCTCACAAGATGTTGCAGAACGAACGCTTTACAAATCCTGTGTGCAATGATACCACACTGGAGCAGATGGAGAGGGGTGATCCAGTTTGTCAGGACAAAGCAATGGGTGTTTTCCTCCCAACACCAGCCCTGACTGGAAAACCCTTCCCTCTTGTTCTTACCGTAAGGCCAAGGAGTGGAGCAGCTCTGGTCCCACACACATCTCCTGGATCAGCACCAAGTGCCGTGGGCTGACGTAGGCGCCCTTCAGCTGGGCTATGTTTGTGTGGTGAAGCTTCCTCAGCACCTGGTACTCCAGCAGCACAGCCTGCTTGTCCTCTTGCCAGTAAGGGATGATTTTGGCAGCCAAAGTCTTGCCGCTCACCTTCTCCCGGCACTGCCGGACGATGCTGAATCGGCCCCTGGTACAAAGGGACACAAAGGCACGTTAGGCTTCTCTTCTGTTCTCTAAAACCACCAGGATCCCATGCTGTGTTTTTTATCTGTGCCTGGTGGGGAGTTATTGCATCTATTGTCACAGTTTGCACATCCTCCTGTGTCTTTAAGCTGTATAGTCACTTTAAATTACAGGTGTGAGAGCTTAACTCCTCTGGAGAGAGAAGAGAGAGCAAGGGAACTACTCCTTGTTGGTAGCAGAAGTCAGTGTCTCTCTTTTAGGCAGAGAAAGTTGAATCCCAGCATCCTGACTGAAATGGTGGCTGCAAAGGTTGATGCAGCAAGGACAGGAAACTTTGTTAGCCCTGGGCTTACTTAATGATAAATCAAGTGGCTGCCCTGCTGCCCAGCACATCTGCTGTGACAGGACAAGGGGGGATGGTTTTAAACTAAAAGAGGGTGGATTCAGACTCGATGTGAGGAAGAAGTTTTTTTACAATGAGGGTGGTAAAACAACCTGGCCTTGAAACACTTCCAGGGATGGGGCAGCCACAGCTTCTCTGGACAACCTGTGCCAGGGACCACCCTTACAGGGAAGAATTTTTTCCTAATATCTAATCTAAATGTACTCTCTTTCAGTTTGAAGCTATCCCCTTCTCCTACCACTACAACCCGTTATAGAAAGTCCGTCTCAATCTTTCTTTTAGGCTCCTTTCAGGTACTGGAAGGTGCAATTAGGTCACCCCAAAGCTTCTCTTCTCCAGGCTGAGCAACCCAAATTTTCTCAGCCTTTCCCCACAGCAGAGCTGCTCTTTCACATGTGGGATTTCCCTGAAAGCTCGGTTGGATTCTCTACCTTTTGATCTCGGTTTGGAAGGCGTAGGTCTGGTAGGTTGGGAAGGGCTCGGGTGGTGTGATCATTTCACTCTCTTCTTCAGAGGCAGCTGATGGGAACTCCTGCGTGGCAGCACGCAGCTCTGCAGGGAAAAAGGGACAGGGGTGACATGGGAAAACAGCTCTGTGTGGAAACTGGAGCCTCTCTGAGTCTTCCCTGCTATGTATGAACAACAACAGGCAGAGCTTTCTCCAGGTGACTCTGTGTTCCAGCTGTGGCACTCAGTGCTATTGGAGTGCAACAGATTCTGCTCTGTCCACCCAAAAATTCCCTGCTGTGGCCACTCCAGACAGAACGAGATGGATTCTATGCTCTGTGCTATGGTATCAAACATCTTAGCCACTGTTTCTTGTCTTCTCACACAACAAGTCCTCAGGACATGGTGAACACTGACAAGAAATTAGAAACTTCTTGTGGTTGGGCATTTCAGGGCAGCAGCTGGACCTCATTGCTCTGGTTCTGGTGTGTGGTTGTGTCCAAGCACTCCCTGAAATACTAAAGCATCCCTTTAAAGCATCTGCTTGGAAATGCTGGACACATTCATGATAACTAATCCTGAGAAAAAGGAAAGCAGAAGTCTTAGGGTGAGTTAAAAATATCTCTGTGAACTGATTTTTACAGCCCAGTCCTCTCCATTGGGAGGAAATTCCAGCTAGACCATCCTTCTGTTTCTTCACAGAAAGGACATTTCCTTTGCTATGAGGAGATGTTTGCTGTGGGGTTATGGATCTCTTAATTTTAAAAACATGTGAGTAGTACAAAGTAGTCAAACAGGTGAAAAAAATAGTAAATTGAGCTTTCTTTACTTCAGAGACAAAATACAGCTGGAACATTCACCACTGAAGGACAATAATTCCCAATGGAAAACACCAGAATAGAGAAAGTTAACTACTGAATTTAGCATTTAGTCTGTAATATAAGCAAGTCCAGAGTTTTCACCAGTGCAAAATCTGTATCAGTGGATAAATGTCTCCAGTGACATATTTATTGTACAATTTTCTCATGATTTCAAATCAAAACTGAATGTGTCTTCAATAGGTAATCTACAGTTCCCAGGTTTTTGTTTTACTATTTAATTTTATATATATTTACTTATTGTTTGTATTTACATGATGCTGTTCCCTTATTGGGGTATTTAATAAGTTTGTACCTATTTCCCTGTGTCCAGAATCAGAAAATAATTAGAAAATAATTTAATTTTAGATACAAAAGCCCCGAAACACCCTGAGCCAAGTGGAATTGGCTTTGATTCACTTCTCTTGGCTTCTGGGCCCACATCTAAAAGGATGTAGTGGGTTTGATGCAGGGAAATCCCAATGGTTTCTTGGCATTTGATCTTACCCCTCTGATCCTTCCCAGTGATTTTCACTTTGGCAGAGGGGTCGCTGTAGGGGCCCATCCCTGCCTTGTTGGTGCAGGCTGTCCTGAAGTGGTAGATGAACCCCTGGGGGAGATTTCTGGCATAGTAGCAGCAGTCGGTGATGTCAGAAGCGAGAGTCGTCCACTCCCCATCTAAACCAAGGAAAGAGAGAAAAGAGATCAGGACTCATTTGGGGTGGTCACAACAGGTTGGAGGTTTTTTGAGATTTGAGGTTTTGTTGTGGTTTGGGGTTTTTTTTCCTGCCAACTTTACTAACGTGCTGGGAATATGAAGAAACCAATTTGCCATGGACAACTTTTGGGCTGTGTTATTCTTCTCTAAAATCAGCTGGTTTATATCTGATAATAGTGCCAATATTGTTCCAGAGGAGTGGTGAAATTTTCCTATATTTTCTCTCTTTATCTAATTCGTACCACCAAACTCTACTGGAAATACACATCAAGAACTCCAAACTAAGGATAAATCACTATTTTTTTTTTTTTCCTGTTGGCTGTGTTGTGAATCCAATTGAGACAGTGAGGTGCAGGATTCCCAGACAGAACCATCCACTAACACCATCCTAACAAATCCAGTGTTTGAAACATGGGCAGTTTTACTCAGCTTTTATGAATTTTATGATTTCTCATATAGCTGGAATTGTAGGTATGTTCTGGACTCATTATTCATGGGACTAAGTTAGGAAGGAGAAAATCAGCAGCAAACATTTAATCAACATTCCTTCCACACGATGCTGTGTCCCATATTTTGCTGCTGTGCTCAAGGCTGAACCCAACTCTCTACAACTGCCTGAGATTAAACCCATCCATCCATTCAAATAAACTCTGGCAAAGAGCCTCAAACCATTGGATAAGCAGCAATTCCCCACCCAAACCCAAGGTATCAATGACTTTGCAGGGTACTGGTTGAATTGGGGGCTGTTTGTGCAAGAAGGAGCAGATACAGCTTAGAAATAAAGATCTACAGAAGCAGCGTACAAAAGGCTGTTGTCAAATAATGGATAAAACAAGGAATTCATTCCTGATTATCTTAATCCTCCTGTGCTCGGGAGAGCAGGACTTTGCATGTTCTTGCCAAATACACAGAACTTAGTGGAAGATTGTAGATGCTGTTTCACATTTTTCTTCCTAATTGGAAGAACTTGTGTTTGTGTCCTCCGCAGAGTCTCTCCTACAGTTGTGTCAAAAGGAAAAATGATAAAGAAAGTGGTGTTGGAGGAAAAGTGACTCACACCAGCTCCAGAGGGAAAAGGCAGAAAGCTGCTGCCCATGCCCATGCTAATGCAGAAAAGAGTGTTTGTGTGTTTGTTTGCTTGTTTGGAGAATTAAGTGAAGGAGCATGGAGCAGCTGAATCTAAAGGGCTGTGTTTGTGTGGCTGCAGCAGGAATTGCTATCAGACATCACACTGATAATAACAACAGCAAAGCCATCCCCAGAGAGGCAGAACAGCCTTGGGGATTTGATACAAAGCTTTTGTAACTACTCAGGAAAACATCCACTTTTGGCAAGGGCAGATAGTGACAGAAGGAGTGGGAACAGCTTTAAACCGTGAGAGGAAGGGGTTAGATTAGATGTCAGGAAGAATTTATTATTCAGGGGGTGTTGGGGCCCTGGCACAGGGTGCCCAGAGCAGCTGTGGCTGCCCCTGGATCCCTGGAAGTGTCCAAGGCCAGGTTGGATGGGGCTTGGAGAAACCTGGGATAGTGGAAGGTGTCCCTGCCCATGGCAGGGGGTGGAATGAGATGATTTTTAAGGTCCCTTCCAACCCAACCAATTCCATGATTAAACAATCCACTGACTTTCATCAGCCTCTGGGCCAAGCCTCGAAAGAGAATATCAAAGGGTTGATGCAGTTTTGCCAAAATTTGGTTATCTTGTCCTGGCTCTTTGCCCTAAGTTTCCTCCATAGCCAATGGGAAAAAAAAGCACAGCTGTTCTGCAGAGGATGAATTGCCTGTTTGATAAATCATCTTTCTCCAAGACTTTCTCAGGCAGAAAGCCTGAGCCTGGGATGATGTTGTCTTATTATTGTCTGATTTTGTCAGATTGCTCAGAGCTGCATATCAGACCAGGCATTTCACCTGTGGCTGCTCCCTTTTTGGTTGTAGCTTCCACACAGCCTTGTTTGATTCACATTTTAGCAAAGCCTTGGTATGATTATGCAAATTCCAGGCTGATGTAACCAGCAAAACCCCTAACTTTTGGATGGCTAATTGATGGCTGTTGAAGTGTAGAATGAATTCCATTCCTAACTCTAAACTCAGGAGTTAAATCAGGCTGTTTCTGAATAAAAATAAAATAACCAGCTGGTGAAGAGGCCATACAAACTGAGATGTTCCTTGCAAAGCATAAGGACAGTGCTTTACCTTCAGTCTTGCACTGGACAGTGTAATGGACAGGGGTGTTGGTTTCCACAGGTTTCCAAACCACCTGGACTCCATCCTTGTAGACCTCCACGATGTCAGGGGGTGGAGGGCTGGGGGGAACCTCTGTGGAGAGGAGGCACAAACCCCATGAGTGTTAACAGCAGCACTGCAGTGATAGAAAACTCTACACCCAGCATGTCTCAGCTACAGATATTATTTGTATATATATGTAAAACATGTATATGTTTTTAATAGATACATACATATATACACACAGCTAGTGGAACAGCAATTTAACCAACCCTAATTTAAATTCAGCACTAAGATTTTGTCTTGGAGTGGCTCTTAATCCAGAAGAGAAGGAGTGAAAAAGAGGGAATGAACCCTGCACGTTGTGGTCCTCCCTTGTGGACCACAGCAAGGGAGAGATTTTTCCCTGCACCCATGTGCAGAAATCTCACCTCAAAGCTATTCATGGGTCACATTTTGGGGCAGAGGTACTTCAGTACCTATTTCTGTAGCTACTCCTTCTCTCACCTGCTTTCCTTATGACGCAAGAGGTGGATGCTGAGCCCAGGGAGTTTGTGGCCACACAAGTGTAAATTCCAAAATCCTCAGCATTTACAGAGAGGATCGTTAACAGCTGGAAGTGTTTGAGCGTGGATGAGATGAGGATCCGGCTGCTGCTCTGCACAGGTATCCCATCTGGAAAGCAGGAGGTGGGAGAGATAAGTACCCTGCTAATTGATACCAAGGTGTTCAAAGCTCTCCCTGCAGCCCTGTCCCGAGGCTCAGGGACTCTCAGGAGGGATGGCAGCATCACCTCTGAACCAGCTGACGTGCAGGGAGGAGTGAGCTGCCGTCCGGCACGAGAGCGTCACGCACTGTCCGGCGGCCGCAGCCTGGTCCATGAGCTCCTCAACGAACAACGGGGCTGCAAAGAGGAGGAAAAGCAGTGATTCAGAGTAGCCAGGAGAGCTTTGTGGAAAACAAATCCCTGCAGGACATCAGAAAGCATTTTTAATGAGGTCAAGAACTTTTCTGGTTCATGGTCTGCCATTCCTTTGACCACCTTTTGGAGAATCCCACACGCACTGAGGGTGAAGGAACCCTGTTCACCCATGGGTGTAGTGTGACTGATCCAGATGGATCTTGGAAAATCCATGGGGAATATCTGCCCAGCCCTGGTACAGCTGCTAAGGCAGCAGAACAGCTCAGAGAAGAGGGAGACCCTGTCACAGCAAGGATGTTCCTCTGGCCAAGCCTGAATGTGGAAGCAAAACTAAATTATGGAATTTCAATGATGAGGGGATCTGATAGGACCAGAGGAAATGGCCTCCAGTTGCACCAAGGAAGGTTGAGATTGGATATTAGGGAAAATATCTTCATGGCAAGTGTTGTCAAGGATTGGAGGAGGATGCCCAGGAAAGCGTCACCATCCCTGGAGGGATTTAACAGATGTGTGGCACCTGGGGACAGGGTTTAGTGGTGGCCTTGGCAGTGCTGGGTTAATGGTTGGACTCAATGATCTTAGAGGCCTTTGCCAACCCAAATGATTCTATGATCAAGGCAACACAAGAAGAGAGAAGGAGACATGAAAGGTGGATGTTGAAGAAAGAAAAACCCCATAGAGCATCAAATCTGCTCCTATCTCCATGGGAAAGGGGGAACTCAGGTTTTCCTCTGTGTTTCTCTGGGGTTTTTTTCCACAGTGGCCAGGGGCTGCCAGCCTCCCACACCTGCCCTTCCCAGTGTTTGTCTGGGCTCTGCTGAATGCTTGGGCAGTAACCTGGCCTTGGAAAATGCTCCTGATGGAGTCAAGGGGGAACTTCCCAAGGAAAAAGCAAGTTCAGCTTTGCTGAATCACCCTCTGGGGCTAAAACAAACCAACTACTCCTGCCACAGCAATACCTTTCTCCTTTGGGATGAGGCTTGGTAGCTTGAATGAAGGCAGTGCTGATTTCCTCTTCAGAGATCCTTCAGCCCCTATTAACAGCTCCTTTTCTGCTTCCTCACTTCCCAGCTCACCAAACTCTGTTGTGAGAAAGGATGAGAAGTCATTCAAGGCCATCCTTCTCCCCATGGCATCCATTTGCAGTGACAGTTCTGCCTTCACACATAAACAGTCACAGGTTCCCTTATTAACCAGCCTTTGATTAACAGGGAAGGCTGTGACAGCTGCTGCAGACAGAAGTGTCCTGGAGGAATGGGGAATATCCAGGGATGGCAGAGAAGAAAGGACAGATTCTGATGTCCAGTAGCCAGGGTGACTTCAGCTTCTCCCAGTCACTTAAACCTTAGAGATTTGCTATGATCAGGTGATAACTGCAGCAAGGAATGCATCACCCAGCCCTGAACTGCTTCTGTGCAACTCAGACAGGGAATTTGAGCCCCTTCCATCAGTGGATTAACCCCACTGACTCTGCACTGAAGCCAGCCCCTGACAGAGACCTGATGGTGGAGAGTGCTAATTTCAGAACCTGCCACAGCCAGATTTGCAGTCCCAGTCTAATCACAGCTTCAGATATGCTGGGGAAAAAGAAAAAGGCAGCTTTAGCAGAGCCCAGTTAGAGCAGCACATCTGTGAAGGAACAGAGTGAGATAATTACCTTCCTCTGGCTCTGGAGATGTCTTTCCTTTTAGGATTCTTGAAATATGGGCAACAGAAGCTTTTACTTTCTTCTTCAGGCTCTGCTCCACTGACTGCTCCACTGAGTCAGACCTTGCATATGGCTTAAAGAGTCCAGGCTTGGTGTGGAAGGAGCTTCTCTGCTTCCCACTGGAGTACTTTTGGGAGCTATACATTTCTTTATGGCTCTCTGCCCCTTTCCCTGTGGCTGATAAGTTAGTTGCCTTTGAATCCTCAGATATTTCCAAACGGTTCTTCCTGTTCTTGTCTTCCTGTTCCCTGATGCACAGTCTCTTATCCTTATGGAGATGTCCTGAGGGAGGTGACCTTGCCCTTTCAAGAAGCATAAACCGTCTAGGAACTGGTTTGGGTGAAGGCTTCTTATAGCTCAGAAACTCAAACGGAAAATAGACAATGTCGTACAAATCCGAGAAATTCAAATAGGCAGGCTCCACCTCTGAGATGTCAAATTTTTGAGGGCCACTGCCAACACTGGGTGTTTCATCTGCCAGGTCTTTGATTTTCACCAAAGAAACTTCTGGGTGTTTGCCAGTGTCCTTGATCACTGGCACGTGGATGGGTCTTTTTCCAGTGTCCAGGCTCTCTGTTGAGGAAATGCTGTCTCGGCTGGAAGGGGGAGTCTCAAATGCCAAATCCTCCAGGTGCTCACATTCATGAGGAGCTATCTCTGCTTCCTGCCCTTCCAGGATTCCTGGCTCCTCACTCAGGGCAAGGTCATCCTCCTCAGAGACTTCTCCTCTTCCACCCTGTTGGATAGAAGGGAAGGAGGTGTCCATGTGTGCTTGGCTGCCTTTGTAGAGCATCTCTCTGCGAGGAGAAATGTGCTTCCTGCTTTCCTTCTCTCCAGAAACTGACTCTGCCCAAACATTCATCTCTTCAGAGAGGGAAACCATCTCGTCCACTAAGCCCTCCAGCACAGCAGACTCCTCATCACTGTAAAAAGAAGATCTGTGATGTGACAGCTCCTGACCGCGATCCCTGCGGAGCAGTGGTGGGACAGCTTTTCCAGCATCGGATCTTCCACTTTCTAAGGCAATGCCTCCATCCTCACCATAAACCTCTGGGTATTCCTCATATTCCAGTTCATAGGCTGAAGCTGGAGCAACTTCTGGTTGTGAAGCAGTTAATGCACCTGGGCTCCCACTCTCCAGGCCACCCAAAATCCCAGCCCTGTCCTCCTCAAACCCCCCATGTCCAGCCTTGGGGAAAGGAGCAGCCACAGCCTGTCCAGCTGCTCGGCTTCCACTTGTTACCACAACAGATCTCATCTCACTGTGAAGTGACACCTCTGGATGTTCCTGATTTTCACTCTCCCATACCTGAGGGAGGACAGTGCTTTGGGAGGACACAGCTCTGGCTGGGTGTCTGCTCTCCAGAGCAGCAGGCTCTGAGCCATGGCCTTCAGGAACCTTCTGGTGGGGTTCAGCTCCTTCATGGGCCAAACTGGAAACAACCTCGGTGACAGCTGGGCTTTTACTCCTCAGAGCAGCAAGTTTCTCCTTGCTGTGAGCCTGCTGTGCTCCATCTGAGACCGGAGCTGGAACTGATCCTGGTGGTGGGATTTTGGGAACAGCGAGTTGCTCTCCCTTCAGGACAGCTGATGCTGTGTCTAAGTGAACAGGACCCTTCTTGTATGCTTGGCTTTCACCACCGTGGGCTGATGGTGGAGTGATTCCTGTAACACCCGCTCCTGCATCTTCCAGGACAGCAGATTTCACCTCTTTACGGATCTTCAGCTTCTGAGGAGCACCTTCACCAGCTGTGAGTGTACCTGGCCGTTTGCCCACCATGACAGTAGCTGCTGGAACACCTTTCCCAGGAATTTCCTGACTTCTGTCTTTAAATACTGGAAGTGAATCGGTTTCTGTTTGTTCTGTTGGAACAGCGGAGCTTTCGTGCTCCATGGGTTCAGATTCAGCAACACAATGAGCAGAAGTCTTTTCATCTGAATGTTTCTGCCTTTTGTCTTTCCAAGGTGGGGCTGGGGCTGCCCTTTTGATGAGCAAGCTTCCAGCTGTTAGATCTGGGTGGGTGCCAGTGGGAGCAGACTCCTGGGGCAGACACACCCCTCCCTTACTCGAAGGAGATGACTTGGAGGTGGTCTCCGACTGTGTGAGGGTTGAAATGGACTCTTTGCCCTCCTGAAAAGCAGAGTCAGAGGCACAGCCAGAGGCAGATTTACCCTCCGTGCTCTCGTGTTTTGGAGCTGATGGTGCTGTTACATCTGAGCACTGGGCAGTTGGAATGGGGCTTTTGCCTTCCACACATTCAACGTCCTCCTCAATCTCAGTGGCTTTTGACTTCCTCAGTAAACGTTTCCTATTCTCACTCCTATGAGGTGACACTGGACATCCCTCTTCCTGTTGTATAAAAGCAGGTGGGCACCCATTCCCCTCACAATGTGTGGAGGGAGAGGGCTTCTCTCCTGAGCAGTCCTTGCTCGCTCTCCTGATGTCCCCTTGCTCTGCTGCGTCTGCAGAACTTCCCTTGCCAGGCCCTGCGGAAACATCGCAGTGATCACTGCCTTCAGGGCAGCTCTCCTGGGACAATACATCACAGTCCTCCTCCAAAATATCTTGTTCCCTCAAGGATCTGGAGGCTCTCAGCCTGTAGTCATCCAGGGAACGGCTGCGGCTGGCACCAGCAATGGCAGGGTGTGGTGGCTTCCTGGCAGTGTCAAACGATGCGGATTTGGTCAAGGATCCCAGCAGGCTTTCCCTGCGATCATCTCCTTCTTCTTCCTCTTCTTCCAGTTCAAAGTGCTCAAGGAGGGGTTCACGGAGACCACTGAGGGGCACCTTTGAATACCCAGCCTTCCTGAAAGTCCTTCTGGCTCTGTCCAGGTGCCTTCTGAACTCCCTGCCTGGCGAGGAAGGCGGCCTTGCAGGCAGCTCAGTTGCTTGGCTGTAGAAGGTGCTTTTAATGACGCTCTGCCTGGGAACACAGGCAGACAGCTTTTCTGTCCCATCCCCTGCCTCTTCACCTCTCTCCTTTTCAGGTAAAGATGTGTCTGCTTTTTCTTTCTGATGCAGAAGTGATGTGCTTTCTGTGGAAGCCCTTAGGGATGAAGGCTCAGCAGCACCACTTCTTTGGGACGGCTCTGCTTGAAGGCTGGGCTGGAGCCCCTCCTCTTTCTCCTGTAAAATACTCGCCATGAGCCCTTTGCTTTCCGTGGGTGATTTGTCCCCCACCTCAGCCTTCATGGAAGCGTATTTCCTCCTCATGGGTTTTACTGGAGGGATGGAGGCTTTGGAGTGCTCTCGTTCACTTGCGCGTTTCAGAGGCTCGGGATGGCTCGGGGCATCAAATACGGGCAGGTGCAGTTCAGGGGTGGAGCCAAAATGCCTCTTTTTGGGGAAATTTGAGTTCTCATTGTCTGAAGAGGAGCCGCTGGTGCTGGATGAAGTGCTTTCCTCAATGAGGTGTCGGGAGATGGCCAGGGAGGTGTTGTCATGGGTCCTTTCGAGGATTTCTGGGATGGATCTCATCACCAGGATGGATTTATAGCACATCAGGGAACGCTGAGAAGGAAAACAAGACACAGCACAAGGAGATGGGAACATGGTGGGAGTATGGTAAAGCAAACACACCAAAATGAACTCCTGCACCCCTAAATACCTCAGCCATGAGCCTAATTAGACATTACCACGCTCTGGACATGTCACCAATCCAGGCCTCATTTGCTCTCCAAATCTTCCTCTCCCCTCATTCACAGATGTGAAATTAAATTGACTTCAGGGAACACACTTGCTCTTGTGACTGGGGGAAACAGGACTCACTTAGAGACTTCCAAAGTCAATCTGGCCACTCAAAAGAGATGGAAAGGAGTTTTTGATGGAAAACATCAGATGAGAGACTCACTGGAGTAAATGGCCTTAAATCCTTCTACTGCAATACAACCTACAGTGACTTAGGCCAGCAGAAGAGCTTTGGCAGTGTAGGAGGTGGGATTCCTCTGCTCTAAATTCTGCCACGTGGGGCACCTCAGTTGAATCTGGGCCTCTCCTTCCAGCCAGCAGAGAGAAACTGGCATGTTCAGAAGGCAATCAATCCAATTAATTTAGAGAACTTCAGGAAAAGAGGCATTTTCTTGACACCTGTGTGTAATTCAGCTCCAATTGCAAAGGCAGCTGAGGGCACCTAACTTGGACACAACCTTGTGTCTTACAGGTGTCTGCATGAGCTTCCAGGCAGTGAAAGCCTAGATAATTAATTCCTGACACATCTATCTCTCCTGGACTTATTCCCAACTCACAGCCATGCTCAGATTTCTGCTGAGCTCGCTATCCAACCCCAAAAGATTTTCAAAGATTCAGGTGCAGTTAAAAATAGATATAACTAAACAGAACCAACACAGATTAAGAGAAACTCACCTGCCACTTGCTCCGAGCCACAATGAATTTGAGCTGTTTGGTATTAATGAAATGAGCTGCTTCAAGAGGGACATTATGCTGCCAAGTGGAATGAGAGGAAAATCATTGGTTAAAAAATCCTGACTTCATTGCTTGAGAAGTTTTTGTGGGTGTTTTTTAGAATTCTCTCTTTACACAATTGTTTAATTTAGGAAAGTTACAGTAGATCAAATGCTGCAGTCCTTTCATAGTTAAATGCAGACAAAATCAGCTTTTCAGTGCTAAAAGCAAGCCCTGTTCCATACATGTCATTAAATCCTTTTTGCTGTTGTTAATTTTTAACTCTTTTCCTTAGTGATTTAAGGCTTTGGAATTTAAACCATGACTTTGGTCTGCAAGGCCAGTTTCCTTTCTGTACTGACGTGCTAGAACAAGAGGAAATGGCCTTGGGTGGCACCAGGGAGCTTTAGATTGGATATTGGGGAAAATTGACTGATAAATAAAAAAACCAGGACAAACTCACCATGAACCACTTGTGGGAAAGACAGTCCAAAGCACTTGGCCTGGCTCTGGTGAGAGAACAGATCAACATTTTAGCAGGAAATCACCTCCAACAGCAACCACTGATGTTCCTGAAGGTGCTGCTGCACCCACCTATACTCTGGGGTGTGTCCTTAGGTTGAGAGCTGAGACGCCAACAAGGGACAGCAGCTTCCAGCCCAAGGTTTCCTTCCCTGGAGGTAAAAAATTCCTCCTTTTTCAGTCTGACATTCCCCACAGATCCTCAGGAAGGGCTCATGGCTCTCTGCAGGGGTTCGAGGGTGTCCAGAGCAGCCCTGAGAGTGACTTTGCCTCTTTAGGTGGCCAGAGTGAAAGTAGCTTTGGCAGCAGGCAGGAAGAGTAGAAATGCAATTAAAATCAAGTGCCTGTAAATATGCCTTGAAGCCAGCTTTTGTACTTGAAATTGCTTAATGAACGTGGTCAATATTATTTAATTCTCGCATAACTCCCTCCGTACCAGTCCATGCTCTTCCCACTCATTTGTGTCATTCCAGAAACTCCTCTGCCTGGAGGAGGCAGGGAGGAAGGACATTGCCCCACCAGAGAGAGGCCAATTTGGCAAACATCCGAGTTGTGGGTTGGGTAATGGGGAATAATAAAGAAGAATTAGGGAAAATGCTCCACATGTCACTCAGCTTTCTACTTTTCAAACCAAATGATGAGCTGGGATGTGCCTGCTGAGGCACCAACAGAGGGATGCACAGAAGGGCACTCACTTGGGGTGCTGCTGCAGGATCCCTTTCATGAAGTCCTTTGCATCTTCACTCAAGTGAACAACATCAGGAATGGTCCATGAAATTTCCCCGTTCTGGATATTTAGGAGAGTTTTCCTGTCGTTCTCCCCAGCAAATGGAGACTTGCACGTGAGGCTTATTTATTGAACACCATAAAATGAAAGGAGATGGATTTTAGATTTCTATTTTCTGTTCAAATGACACAAGCACAAATGCTTACACGGGGTTTTTAAATACTTGAGGGATTCTGTGCCTGGGACTTGTAATGTTTGTGAGGAGCAACCAGGAAAGGAGGAAACCACAAAATAAATTGTCCTTATTATGGAAGAACTGAGTGCTCCACTCAAATCCCTCACTTGAAAGTGCTGGAGGGCTCTGATGGACAAAGGGTTATTGAGAGAGTGTTTCCAGGATTTATTTACCTTAAATATGTGATGACTCCAACAGCCCTGAGGAGAGAGGGAACACAAATGTCATGTTTGTCACTATTTATCCATCTTTCTCAAGCCCCTCCTTCTGCCACTAGACAGCCTGGAACAGCAAGACCACCTCCTCACCTTTCAAGGATAATAAATCCCAAAAGCTATTGTTTTTTCCATGCATTTCCCCCCTTCAATATTTTTAAAAACTGTTCTCAAGCAATCCTCCATTTTTAAAAAGCCCAGGGAGAGGAAAAGGCTGAAAATACGTGGAGTTTTTTGAGTTTGTTTGCCTTTTCTAGAAAGCCCTTTAGGATCATTCTCTCTAGTTGCTGCCTGGAATAGAGATCATCTCCTCTAAGATGCTCCTTTGCATTAATTAGCAGTCAGAGTTCAATTATGGCTGAAAAAAATTAGACAAAAGGAGCTTTAAAGAGCCCTGATGGCTTTTGGATTGTCAGTGTTCGCTTTCAGTTTCCTGTGTTATTATCACTGCTCCATTTACTAATTAACAGTTAATGGAAACTCAGGCCACTGAGGGTCTGGAAAAGCTTTTTAGGAGAATGAAAGATTACCAGATATCAGTTGCTTTTGACACTGGTGACTGGGAAACAATTTCTGGGGCAACAAACTCTGGAGAGCCGTATTTGCTGTACTGAGGCTCCACGGGTGTGATCCTCTGGGCAAATCCAAAGTCACAGATCTTCAGGTCTTCCCTCTCAGGATAAACCATGAGGATATTCAGTGGCTATCGAGTGAAAAAAAAATAAATGGAGGAATTTTTCTTGAGAGCAGGGAGTAGTTTCAGTTGTAAGATTAACTCAGAGAACACCCATTCTCTGGCCAGCAAGAAGATGGGAAAAGCCAGACCTTCCCTTGCACATTACCTTGATGTCCAAATGAAGGATGTTGTTGTCATGAAGATATTTGATTCCTTCCAAAATTTGCTTGATGTACAGTTTGACCTAAGAATTGAGTCAATTATTAAACAAGTATTAAAGAAACAATTATTAAACTGTGAGAGTAAATAGGAGGGTCCCTGATTTCACCAAGATTTGATCTTTAAAGGTCCCTCCCAACCCAAACCATGCCATGATTCTATGATGTTTCCCTCTGAGAACTTCTAAAAGAAAAAAAAATTTACCAATAAATATTGGACACCTGGCTACTAAATGGGAGATGTGAAACATTTTGAACTTTTAACATCAAGGATCTCAAAAAAATCCCTTAGGAACCATAATGTCAGCTTTTCTTTTAAAGACAGAAAGAGAGTAGACAATGTAATTATAAGGGGATAAAGTGGTATTAAGTAAGTGGAGATACAGGAGCTCCAGATGACAGAGAGTAAAGAAATTATGAAAATAGAGCAGATACAATCTTTTTTTTTAGGCTGAATGCAATGCTGGTGATCAAACCCACTGGCTGTTTCCAGTTATTCCCCGAAGAAAGCCAGCTTAGCAATGGGAGTTGATGGGAACACATTGTAATGGCTGATTCTGCTTTGGCAGGTTATCACTGGTTCACAGACATTTCTCATATTCCAAAAGGAAAATGCAGAAAGAACCAACTCTGGGCTTTCAAAGGAGAGAGAGAAATTACCTCAGCTTCAGTGACCACACTCTTCTTGAATAAACGGTCCAGGAGCTCTTCATTGGAGCATCTGACAGTGGCATTAAGGGACAACAGAACCACGTGGAAAAGCTGATTTTGATTGTGGAACCACCTCCATGCAGCCAACAGCAGAATTCACGAGGTGATCTCAGGCACTGTGATGGTCATGAAAGTCTCTGCTGCAGCAGAGAGGATCCTCCTTGCAGAACTGGGCTGCTCTAAACCTGGTCTCATTTTGATGCTGATTTTGGGGTTTCTGCTCTGCGTTTCCCTCATGCTCACCCAGACTGAATCTCATGGAAACAGAGCCTGTAACTTCCAGATGTTTCAGAAAAGAATTTTGGCGTTTAATAACTCATTCAAACTTGTATCTCACCCAGCAGAAGCCCAGGACTTCAGTGGAGCTCTCACAGAGCTGTGCTATCCTGCAGTGCAGAGAAGGATTGGGTGTATTTTTGTCTCATGGAAAAAACAAAATGTGGTTCATTGCTTTGATATTTAATAAATGAGCTTTACCCAGTTCTTCCCAGCCTCCTCAGACAACTGCACAGAAAAGGATACAATTCCAGAATCAAAATCAGTGTTTTTCGTGTTTCAAACTCATCCAGGAGCCTGGTAATTCTGTCGTGGGACAGAGAGGCAAGAATATCCCTCTCTTGATGTGCTCGAGACTTGGTTTTGCTCCTCAGAGGGATGAATTTGGCAGCACAGGACACCCTGTTCCCTTTGTGCACCACCCGTTTCACGAAGCTGAAGCAGCCCCTGTGCAGGAATTGAAGGACAAGCCCTGATCAGGCCTGGGCAGAGAGTTTCCCACACCCTGGCCTTTGACAGCTCCCTGCTGCTCAGTGCTTCAGTTCTCCTGCACAAGAAGCTCATTTTGCTGTGTGTGAGGTGCTGTTGCCCTCTCCTGGCTGTCTCCAAAGCAAAGCAACGTGTTCCCATCAAGGGAAAAGCTGCTGCAGGTGATGCAGGCTTGTGCTGGCAAAGGCTGATGCTCGTGGATCCCTGGGACAGACCTGACGTGATGGGATTGGGATGCTCCCACTGCCAAGAAGCTGTGCCCAGGCACTAATCTGTGAGCCTTTGGATTGTTTTTTTCTAGTTAGAGCTGCTTGGACTGTCCCATCCTCTATCAGAAACCTCGGGAAAGCTTTCCCAGCACACCTGGGAGTGTCCTCCCACCTCTGCCTTTACTTCCACCTTTTCAGACTTTTCAGGACCCACTTCTGCCTCAGCAGCTCAGATGGGCAAAGAGATATTCCCTGGCAGTGATGCTGTAGAGTTGGAAAATTCATTTACCTTCCAATCTCCTGCTTAACCTCATAATGGGAGTGGAGCTTTCTTCTGGCAGCCACTTTCTTTCCTTCTTGGTCTTTCTTAGCTTTGGAAATAAAGGAAAATACAGGGGTGAAAGTTCAGACAATAACGCCTTGCTAATAGTGTGCAAAGTTATTACAGGACAATTAAGGGCAGGAAAAATTAGAGAGGTCTTCTAAATTTCTACAGAGAATTAAGTGGAGTTGTTTGAGAAGAGAACGTGTCAAAATGAACTTTGGGGTTGCCCATGTGGCTGTCCCATCCATGGAAGTGTTCAAGGCTGGGTTGGATGGGGTTTGGAGCCACTTGGGATAGTGGAAGGTGTCCCTGCCCATGGCAGGGGGTTGGAAGGAGATGATCTTTAAGGTCATTTCCAAGCCAAAGCATTCTGGGATCCTGTTTTATCCTGGATCCTGCCATACTGACCCTATAAAAATGCTGTACAGGAATACAGAGCAGATTCCATAAAGGTACCAGAACGTGAATGCAACAAATTACATGTTGCCATGGCAGTGGAGGCAACTCCTGCAGCTGAGAGGATGGCATTGCCTTCACAGGTGAGAGGATGGCATTGCTTCCCTGTGGTGGTGGTTGCCTCCTGGCTGAGAGGATGGCATTGCCTTCATAGGTGAGACGATGGCATTGCCTCCAGAGGTGAGAGGATGGCATTGCCTCCCTGGCTGAGAGGATGGCATTGCCTCCAGAGGTGAGAGGATGGCATTGCCTTCATAGGTGAGAGGATGGCATTGCCTCCAGAGGTGAGAGGATGGCATTGCCTTCATAGGTGAGAGGATGGCATTGCCTCCAGAGGTGAGAGGATGGCATTGCCTCCAGAGGTGAGAGGATGGCATTGCCTTCATAGGTGAGAGGATGGCATTGCCTCCAGAGGTGAGAGGATGGCATTGCCTCCCTGGCTGAGAGGATGGCATTGCCTTCATAGGTGAGAGGATGGCATTGCCTCCAGAGGTGAGAGGATGGCATTGCCTTCATAGGTGAGAGGATGGCATTGCCTCCAGGGTGAGAGGATGGCATTGCCTCCAGAGGTGAGAGGATGGCATTGCCTTCATAGGTGAGAGGATGGCATTGCCTCCAGAGGTGAGAGGATGGCATTGCCTCCTGGCTGAGAGGATGGCATTGCCTCCAGAGGTGAGAGGATGGCATTGCCTCCCTGGTGAGAGGATGGCATTGCCTCCGTGGCTGAGAGGATGGCATTGCCTCCACAGCTGAGAGGATGGCATTGCCCTCCTGGCTGAGAGGATGGCATTGCCTTCCTCGCTGAGAGGATGGCATTGCCCTCCTGGCTGAGAGGATGTCATTGCCTTCATAGGTGAGAGGATGGCATTGCCTTCACAGGTGAGAGGATGGCATTGCCCTCCTGGCTGAGAGGATGGCATTGCCTCCAGAGGTGAGAGGATGGCATTGCCCTCCTGGCTGAGAGGATGGCATTGCCTCCAGAGGTGAGAGGATGGCATTGCCTCCACAGCTGAGAGGATGGCATTGCCTCCCTGGCTGAGAGGATGGTGTTACTTTCCCAGCTGAGAGAGTGACATTACCTTCACGTACGACGAGCTCTGCTTTGCACAAAACCTCCCCTCCTGCATTTTTGGCAACGCAGGTATAAACACCACCATCTTCCAAGGCAGCATTGTCCACGACTAAGAAATACGTTGTTCCTTCCTTCCCCTGACGGACCCTGTCGCTGTCTGTCAGCAGTGAAGTGCCCTGAGGGAAGGAAATGACATTTTGGCACTGGAAAAGCCAAGATGGAAGCAGATGTTTCCGCTCTTCAAGAAACAAGATACAGGAGCAGAGCTACAACACAGACTGTGTGGGTCAGCAAACCTCACAGACAAAATGCTGCCCAGGGAAGTGGTGGAGTCACCATCCCTGGAAGTGTTCAGGACACAACTGGATGTGGGTCTCGTTGACAAGGTGTTGTTCTGTCAGGGGTTAGACTCGATGATCTTGGAGGTCTTTTCCAACCTGAATGATTCTGTGATTCTGTGTATTCATAAATGCTGTGAAGAAAGGGGCAGGATGGAGTGTGTGTGACACAGAGCAGATTGGGAGCATTTGCAAAAGGTCCCTGTGGCAGTAAAATGCAAGATAAAAATGTATAATACAATACGTACATGTATGTATATAATACCGTAAATATGAACTGATGCAGTCCTGTTTTCCCACATAAAATCTCTGTTTCTGAGCTTTTCTTTATTAAACTGTAAAAAACTTTAAGTTAGAGTAAATCACTCCATGGCATCACCAGCTAGGTGCTTGGTGGGAGCTAAAAGGTAGCAGATACTAGAAATTATTAGAGAAGAAATGAAGGATAAGACACAAAACATCATTTGATAAATCCTTGGTTTGTCCATGGTGTGGTACTCTTTGGTACATCATCATCAGCGTCCTCTGTAAGAGCTTCCAGATGAGGATTGACAGAGCAGATTGGGGCCCTTCAGCCTGGAAGGGAGGCTCTAGCAAGATATGACAACAATATTCTAAGGAATAATACATTATTTCCCTCCTTTCTATGGGATATTCATTGTCTGTAGTCACACTGATTTTACCAAGTAGTTGCAGGAAAGATACAGAGCCTGGAAGTCACATTGACAACGGGAATGAACCCCTCAATCCCATCCCTGCCCCCAAACTGCAGCACACATCTCAGTGGCACTCAGGTGGGACCTGCTCCTCGTGGTCCCTAAAGCCACCTTGGTTGCCCTCTCTGCCAAAGGTCCAGGGTGACACGGTGACAACACAGGTTCAGTGACAACTGCTGGTTCCACAAACTCGACAGACACCATCCAGACTCAGTGTGAGAGGTGTGAGAGGAAAGAGAAGGAGAATTCCCTGTGGAATTGTGCACTACAGTCCCTCCCATGGTCCTCACTCTTAGCCAGAGAAGAGTCCACACTCACCTTAAACCACAAAACTGTGGGTTGAGGGGTTCCTTCAATCACTGCCTGGAATTTGGCACGTTCCCCAGAGTTCACCTGCACATCCTCTATTGTCACTTGCATGTAGGGAGGACCTGGTGAGACACAAGGGTTTGCTGCATGCACAACACTGCAACTTCATTCCCTGTGTGCTGGCAGAGGGGGAGGCACTCAAATGGGATTTATAGGACAGGCCATTTAGGATGTAACTGTAGTTTAAAGTCAAATCAAGAGGTAAAGCAGCAATATATTTGGGGTTCTCTATACTGGGATTACATTCAGGCTTCTTTTCTTCACACCTATTACTTTTTGTTTAATAAACAGTTACCACTCAAAAGATTGGAATATTTAAAAACAGTCATCAGGAGTTGTTACCAAAAGAGAAGACAGTGACAATCATGGGATTTAGGAAGGGAAACAGGGTTTGGTCTTACTTGTTGGAGTCTTCTCCTCAGTCTTATACACACGAGTTCTTTCCGTGGTCTCGATATAAACTTCACTGCGCACATCCCAGACCACGTCTCCTTCTCTCCTGTACCAGCCTCCTGCCCCTGCATCTGCTGATGTTCTATCAAAAAACCCAAGAGAAAAGATCATGGCATAGCCACATCCAAGAGGTGCAGGATTACACCCCGCCATCGATCTTTTTAACCACAGACAAAGAGTTATTTGCTTCAAATTAATGCAAGAAGAATTTTGTTCTGGAGGGGATTAATTTCTCTCCAACTGTTTTTTACCCTTCTTTGACAAAGAAAGTCAAAGAATTGCAGCCAGGATTCTGAAAAAAATAACAAACCTACAAGAATCCATTCAGGTCCACCACAGAGGACTTCTTTTCTTGCAACAAAGTCTGCCACATTCAGAAATCCACATGTATCAATGGATACATTGAGGTGGGTGTTTACCTGTCAGTGGGAACAGCACGTTCCTGAGCACCTTCACCTCCAGCAGCCGCCTCTTCCCGGGAAGGAGCAGGTCTGGCCTTTGGCACCCCTGGTTCTTCAGCTGGAACCTGCCTTTGTGCTTTGGATGGCAGCAGAAATTGGGCAAGTTAGACACCCCACCCATGAGAGCACACCCAAAACCCAGAGGCAACCTTTGGAGCCACCTCTGTTGTGCCCTGTGCCAGAGCTGAGTCCACCTGAGCTCAGCTGGGTGCAGTCACTGAAGGTTAGAGGAGAATTTTGCAAAGAGCACAGGAAGCAAAGGGTTTGGACAACACCAGAGCGGTGGCACTTGGCTGACTGGGCTCAACTGACTTTTCTGCAAGGAAACACAGACAAAGGTGGGAAAAGCAGTAAGGACAGGGAGAAAATCTGGAAGGGTAACGTGGGCTCACACAGCCTTTATGAGAGATAATTGAACTGTGTTTGAATTCCAGCTCATGGCTGTGAGGAAATCATGGACTCACAGAATCACTGAGGTTGAAAAAGACCTTTAAAAACAAGTCCAACCATCAACCCAGCACTGGCAAGTTCACCACTGAAATGCATTCCAGGGAAGCCCAGTGTCAGCTTTGTACACATGAGTTCTCCCATTAAACTTGGCATTAGGACAGTTCCTGACTCACTGCCATGATCACAGGCAGCATCAGGGACACGAGTGAGCTCACATCAGTATAAATTGGTGGTCCTGCCCAGGGATATGGCTGATGTGGAGGCAATATGGACTCTTACAGAGGACCCAGTGATGTTTCATCATCAGTATTGCTACACCTTCACTGAAAAATGTCCTTGTACAGCTCTAAGTTACACCAGAACAACATTTGGCATCTGGGGCTTGAGGAAAGCAAAAGATGGTGTAGCTTGATGGCCGTTTCAGTTATTTTTCTTCTTTTGTTATTAATTATTTTATCAGATACAGCTTCAAAACCTGGTTTGGTCTCACGTTCCAAAAGTACCTGGTTGACTTTTGATATTCACCATTGGAATTACACCATAGGATAAAGTGCATCCTTTTTCATTTAAGGAGAAAAGGTTAAATCCAGAGGAGTTTTCTACCCAGCAGAGAGAAATATTTTAGGGAGCGCTCTAGGGATGTTTGGTGCTGGCTGGTTTTGGAAAAGAACAGCTGTTTCTAGAAATCACATAAAGCAGCACTCTTGGGGTGGAAAACATGGTTGTTGAAGGCATTACTGGATCAGAGATCCCAGGTTCTGGGATTGTGCTTTTCTATCACCAGCACTATTGAAATATTTTATTTAAATATTTTATTTAAAGCATGTGATCGTAGACAGATGTGTCAAGTCTCCATCTGATTAAAATAATTCCCATAACATGTTTAGTTTTGCTTAGATGAAAGACCTGCCAAACCATCTCATTCACTATTGTATTTTCTCTGTAGCTATGACTGGGGAAATAATCTGCTAGATGACGTTTTACTTCGGAGTTTTGAGTCATCCCACTTCACCAGAGGATTATTTTCAAAGATGATTTCCTACTAAAAGGGAAAAAAGGTTTTAAAGCCCTGACATTCTTTTATGCTGTTATTTTGGATCTCATTCCATGAACAGCTTTTATCCTTGTTAAGTTTTAAACAAGAATATTTATTTTTTAAAGAATTATCTGGAGTTTGAGGGCTGAAGGCTGCTTGGCACTGTCCTTTAAGTTAACAGTGGTGGAGAACAGTTATTCTGACTTGACACAGAGACAGCTTAGACAAGTTGTTATGGCAGAAGCAGAGGAAGAGTGGAAGGGTTGTCGCTCATCCCTGATTTTTTAAAAACAATGGAGTTGTTCTCCTGGCAAGACACAGCCACACACAGAGTTGGGTTTAGTCACACAGGAGCTGCAAGGAGTCTGTCTGAGTTCCAGGGTCAGTGAAATGCAGGTGAACTTCATGCACCCAATCCCCTGGAAGGTCTCTGACAGCTGGTACAGGATATTAAAGACATTTCCAGCTTGTTTATGGCAAGCAATAAAATAAAGCAAGCACCATTACCCACCCCACCAAATCAAAACCCAAATGACTTCTCTGAATGTAAAGGAGGAATCTCACCCCACCTTCTCCCCCAAAAGTACTTGAAGAAAGACCAGGAACAAAACCCCAAAGGTGGAAAAAATGCCCTATTCCTTAATTTGGGCAGGTGGTGACCAAACTCTACTCCAGACATGGTTTTCAAACACCTCTTGTTTCCACAAAGATCTGCCCCCAACTTAGATCCAACTCCAACCCACCCCCCAATAGATCCAACCCCAACCCACCCCCCTCAATGTTTCTTTGGGTCTGAATGCCCTCTCTTAATCTTCATCTGCTCAAAACACAACGACACAGAAAAATGAGGTTAAAAATACCATTACTGGCATGTTCAATATTTTTCTGTCTCTCAACTCCCAGGGGACATCTCCCACTTTTGTGCCAAACCTACCATGGCCTCCAGCAGTCTGGGTTTGGGTACTGGCTTCATGAACTATCACAGAGGGCCCGGCTGCTGTCCCTGAGGGCTCTGAAGGAACAGACCCAGGAGGGCCAAGGCCAAGGCCACCATCTGCTCGCATGCCTGGGGGAAGAGTCACCAGCAGTGATGCTGAGTCCATGAGTTTTTTCAGAGCTGTCTTGATCTCCTTATCAGCGCGCTGGAGCGAGGCCTGCACAGTAGTCTCCGTCTCTGACTGGGGGGAAGTCATTCCTACAGACAAGAACAACAACTTTTCTCTCTTCAGGGTTAAAAAGAAAACAGCAGCACCATCCAACCCATGGAAATATTTGCAACCGTATCATTTTCCCCTCCTAGAGCTGGGAGCTGATGAAGAAATGCTTATTCCAGCAAGAGGGAGTGTAGCTAGGAGTTAAAATAAGAAAGTTGGCACAAAATGCTTTGGAAAGCTGTATCTCAGCAGGCTGGGGATGCTGTGCCACACTGTGTGCACCCCTGGCCTGTTCCCAGACAGTGGAACAAAGGATCCATCGCCCAGCTGAACCCAACATTGGTTGGTCTGTCAAAAATACATTTATTAATCATAGAATCACAGAATGCCATCAACTGGAAGGGGTCCACAAGGATCATCCCGTCCCACTCCTGACCCTGCACAGTCACCCCAACAATCCCACTCTGTTTCTGGGAGTGTTATCCAAAAACTCCTGGAGTTCTGGTAGCTTTAGGGCTGTGCCCATTCCCTGGGGAGCCTGGGCAGTGCCCCAGCACCCTCTGGAAGAAGAACCAGTCACTGGATGAGACCAGTGAAATGAACCCATTGCCCTGATACAGACCCTATGTGCAAGGAAGATGTTATCTCACAGGGAAGGAAAAGGAGTGAACAGGAATCTGCCTCATCAGTGACTCTGGAGAAGGGCAGGGGAAGGAAGGGAGGGCTGTTCTTTTTCATCAAAGTCTGGCAGAAAAGCCACTTGTTGCTCCAGGGTGATGGATTTGTCCTACTTCAGGATACCTGAATGTTTCTGCTGGGTTTGGATGTAGAAGGCTGGGATGGGATCACAGACTGCAGGAGCTCATCTCACCCAATCTCCTGCCTGACAAACCTTCCACAAATCCTGAAGAGGCACAACGAAGGGATGGATGGGACCTAGGGAAGCTCCCACATAATCATGAAGACAGAGAAAATGCAGGTCAGGTTAAGACAATTGATGATGTTCATGATGCAGCTGCTCGCCAAGCAAGAGAGGAAACTCAAACCATGATGTGGTTTGGGAAAAAAATAAGAACATTTGGAACAAACAGCTCTGGTTTGTTTAGTGGCACTTGACGAGGAAATATATTCACAGGTGTATAGAGGTTATATATAATCACAGATCTCCCCTGTGCTTTAATACCACCACTCTCCTCCTTGCTTAGGGACATTACACCACTTTCTTCCTTCTTTAGGATGCTGATTCAGGCTGAGGAACTTCATTGTCCCCCAAGATAAATAGAACTAGCAAACACCACAGTGGTGACAGCCTGTGATGGACAACCTCTTTCCTAGCTCTAAAATCTCAACCTTGAACCTTTCCACCCATCTCCTTCAGCCCATCCCTGGGAACTCGAGACTGACACTTATTTTGAAGCTCCAGTTCGGTCTCAGAGAACGACCCAAGAGGATGTGAGTTGTTTAAGATTCCTGAGTTGGAAATATCCCTAAAACCAAGTTTGTTTCACTTCAACACTCCTGAAACTGTCCATAAAAAAGGAGCCAGAGCCCAACTGCATTAATATTCTTGGATTGCAACCCAGCTCCTGCTGAAGTCAGCGGGGGAAGAGGATGAGCTGATGGAATATCAAGTGCTGTAACAAAGAACACAGAAACCCAATGAGTTCAGTGACAGCTGATGCAAGAAATTTATTGATATAAACTCAGCATCTAACAGCATATCTTGCTCTTGAGTTTTTTTTGTGTGTGGTTTTTTCCTTTTTGTATCTCAAGCAAACGGAAGTTTCCACTTTATTAATAATACCCATTCACTTCCAGGAATTTCAGTAAAACATTCATTGTATTAAAATCTTTCATACAGCTGTATCGTTTCATCTACAGGAAATAAATCCCCACACGTCTCATTAGTTATCTACACAGTTTAATCACTTACAAGCATAATTTTTAACCTCTAGGAAAACATTTTGAAAGTATATGTAATGAACTTCTCATAAACCTTTCACTTTTTGAACAGAGCCCTGCATAGGATTCTAAGAATTCCCTTCATTTGATTATCTTTTGCTTAAATTTCAAAAGAAAATGTAAACAGATGTTAATTGCTTTGAGCTAATGGATCAAAGTATAATTATTTCTTCTATGACCATCTGAAGTGCAGCCTTAGAGCTTCTTTGGAAAAACCTGAGTGTCAACCACAACAGGAGGAAACCTCCACATTCCTTTACACATCCTCATTAACTTTCTTTTGAATATTACATTTTTTGAAAACTATCACCAGGAAAATTCTTTTCTCAGCAGTATCTTCATAAATCTGAATCAAATCCACTTCCTTCTGTGGAATTATTCTAGATTGATACTGGAATAACTGAGATCAGAGTCAGGCTCAAAACAAAAGAAATATTTTTAGCTTTGAAAGCATTTCCCCGTTGTGTGTCTGTTACTTTCCAATGTACAGTGCAATATATGAAAAAAGCACTAATATATATATCCATTGTATTGCTTCATTATAAAACAAACAGTATAAACCAAGGAGATGTTATAAAAAATGGGATAGTACCATAAAGGAAGCTTCATTTCCTTCACCACTGGAAAAGCATCCTATATCATGAAGGTAGTGCACACGACATCCTGAGTGGATGTTGAAAGTGAAAGGCTGTGAAATCAATATGTTCATTTTAGTCAGCACAAGGTGCAGCTGCAGAAGGAAAGAAAAAACTTTTCTACAAGCACCTTTTGTGAATTCAGTCCCTGTTAGCAGGAATATTGCCCCAAGCCTCCAGAACAAGCTCCCCTGTATCACCTGGCTGGGAAACACGGAGCCAACGTCATCCATTCATTCCCAAGGCAGAAACTCACTCCACCCTCTCTCTTCATGCTGCTTAGAAATTCAGCTGTGCCTGAGCATTTCTGGTTTCCCTAAACCATAAATGGAAACAGTTTCTACTGAACATCTCTACAGAGCTCAGCTGGGACAGGGTGTGGGGACTTTTCACCCCATGTCTCTGTCACCAGAGAGGGCTCGTGCTGGGTCCTGCTGACATCAATGACAAACTCCATCTGACTCCAACTGGCACCGAGATTTGGGCCTGGGAGCTCATCTCTTTTCAGAGCAGCTTGTTGAAGGTCTGGGCAAGATCCATTTTTGGTGAAGCCAACAGGGGTGGGCTGTGCTCAGTGCACCTCAGCCTCCCCCTCATGCAGCATTCCCACTGCAGAGCTCCAGAGGAGCCCCACAGTCAGTCCCTCTCTGAGGCATCTCGGCCTTCCTGGTTACAGTAATACAATGCAATTGCAACTGGCAGCCCAAAACATTTGGAACAGATCTATGTTTCAACCAAGTGTTTATGGAAAAGCTCTCTTTTCTTTATATTTTTTTAATTTGTCTTTGTGCTCCTGCTACTTTGCTGTAGCTCAGTGGTAAATTCCTCTTATCACATATAAGGGACATCATGGATCAATCTGTTGGCAGGAATGTTTCACCACTGGCATGTTCAGGAGAACAAATACTCATCCAGTCATATTTGGTGACAAGGACCACATTTGTAGTTCTTTTTAAGTGCTAATATTTGCAGATGCAGAAATCATTTTGTGCAGCACTTTAATCTTTCAGTGCACGTTAAGTGAATTGTATTTTAAAAGACATGGTTTATAAATCCACCACACTAGAATGCAGAATAATGAAAGCTACATTATCAGACAACTAGGAAGTGGATTTGAAAATATCAATCATTTAGAAAAGATAGTCTTTTTCATGTAAAGCAGAAGAGAACAAAACACTTGCTTCCTCACAACAGTGGGACTTTCACCACTGACTAGAGTCAATCTGGGATTTCAACCAAAAGGCCTGAGCAGCCCTTTGAATCCCTGGTGTTTGTTATATTTACTATATATCTCATTATATGGCAGAAGGTTAAAATAATGCAACCAGACCGTGCAGGTTGAAAGGTTTATGAAGAAATTTTGGTAGAGCTAATTGGTGTCACAAGTGTAGAGCAGGGTCAAAGCAGAGTGAAGCTTCATGACCTTTGGGCCCACACGGTGACAGGAGACACCTCCTGCCCTGGGCTGCTGAAGGATGCTGAAAAGCTTAGATACTTTCACCTCCTTGCCACACCGTAAACTGGCACACAAAACAATTTTTAAGTTCATGGACAAAAAAGCACTTTTTCATCTATATCTCTGTCATAGGTAGAAGAATCAGGCTTTTCCTAAACCTCCCGTCACTGCTCCACTATGGAATGATACATGTTCACCTAGATCAAAGCTTTTAAAGTTACAAACTGTTCTGACAGACTGTTCCCTTTAAGACTGGAAAAGCTGGACATATCATATTTAAATACACTTCCCTCTAAAGTATTCCCTTGTACTTGTTACCTCGTAATCTTTGCCACTAATTCCCCTCGCCTACAACAGTTTCGATTATTTATATATATTTTTTTTAAAGGCTGCTTTCTTTGCTGTTAAAAATTATGCTTGCATCCGCTCAGCTCTGGGAGAGGTCTTCTGTGCTGATGTGCAAGGTGACAGGCTCGCCAACAGTCCCGTAGCTGAGGGTTCTCGTGGAAACTTCAGTTTTGAAGCTGGACTGCCCGTTGTCCGCCGAGCGCTGGACCTCGGTGCAGAAGGAGGGTTTCACCGTGAAGGAGGGGCCGGGAGAAGCCACGCGGGAGTCGCTCACGCGGAAGGAGATGTTGGAGGGGCCCACGGACTGCACGCCGGTCACTCGAGAGGCTGACACGAACACACCCCCGGGAACGTGCTCCTCGTACTGGCTGAAGAACCTCTGCCTGGGCTCGGGCACCACAGGCCTGACCAGGTTCAGCAGCACCGGCTTCCCGATGGTCGGCTCGTTGATCTCCGTCTGCAGCACGGAGATCTCACAGGGCTTCTCCGCCGTGTGCTTCTGATCCTCACACCTGTAGGTTTCTCCTTCTTGAGGGACATAATCCTCCAGGTCCTCCAGAGTTAAGAGTTTGCCGTTGTGGGTTAAAATCTTGCGGTCCCGGGTGCTGATGTCGTCTGTGTGTAGCTCCTCTGGCTCATCCACTATGACGTTGTCCTCTTCAGGAAGGATGTCCTGGATTACTTCGGGTACCTCCTCTCCAACAGGCCAAGACACATCCACTTCATCGTCCTCTTCCTTATCCTCTGGGCTCTCCAGGGAGAACAGAACTTGGTGTTGGTCTCTGGCAGCTGTCCCAAAACTGAAGACCAAAGGCTCACCTCCACAGGCAAGCAGAGGGGAGGCAGCCTCTGACCCACAGTCAGTGCTCGATTCCTGTGGGCAGCTCTTTCCTTCAGTTCCATAATCCATAAATGAATCACTTCCTAATTGTTCAGACCCACATGGGGAGTTTCTCTCTTCGCTGCTGACTTGAGGTCCTTCCTGCTCGGTCGTGTACACCAGAGGCTGGATCTCACCTTCAGAGAGACCCTCATTTGGCAGAGATTTTGACTGTTCCACCAACTTATTGTTGGAGTTGTTTGTGTTTGGATCATCTTCTGGAGAGCGCTTCGGCCTTGAGCTGGGAAAAGTGAACGTTAACACCCCTGAGTCATCTTTTTCTTGCTTTGCTGGGGAAGAGCCTCTTTTCCTTGTGGGCTTTGGTGATTTTTTCACCTTGAATTCAATTATTTCTTCCACTTCGACCCACTTGGGCTTTTTCTCTTCCCCTGTGCTCTCCACGACGACGTCTCTCGCCGCTGCCCCTTGCATATCCTCATGTTCTGTGACATAAAGCCTGGGAACAGCAGCAGACTTTGGTGCTGCCTCCTGCTCATGTCTGTGGACAGGTTGCCTGATCTTGGAGACATAAACCGGCTCCGGAGTCGGCTCCGCCCGCGGGGAGCGGGAAGGAGAATGACCTGAAGGAGAACGTGCAGGAGAAACCCTTCCCCTTTGTCTTGGGCTCTTCACCACCGTGGTTATGGTCTCCTCTCTGATGGCAGAAAGGGGTGGAATTGGCGGGAAGATGAGACTTTTTGGGGAGCCACACTCCACCAGCACATGCCACGGTCGGCCAAGGCGCCGCAGTGGGGTTAGTTTGGGTAAGCATTCCAGCTTTTGGGGAAGCGGTCATTTTGGGAGGGACACACACAACACACACACCCACATGCCCATCTCCACTTCCTGATCCAGGGAAAACCCCAGTGTCCCCAGGAAGACCCCAGCTCCATTAACCTCCTCGAGTGTGAACACACAAGGAGCATGAGAAATGCTCTGCTGGGTGCTGCTGTATTTCATGTGCTTGTGTTGACCACCTACTGTGCTACTTTGGACCCTCCAAAACCTTAAACACTCAAAGACTTTATCCTTTTCCTGAGTATCCTGGGCTAAAATCCTAATTCCATCCACCTCAATGGTTAAATATTCTTTATTACAGTACAGTCATCAGCTTCTTAATATTTAATTAGTGTAACATATTTCTATTTTGTTTATTACAGATTCTTTTGAGACCAGAGATCTGCATTTCCACATTCGGAACACTGAAAGGGGTTAACCCTTAACATGTGAAGACCACCAGGAAAAGAAAGTTAGAACATTCCTGCACAAGTCATCTGTGCCAAAATGTATTTAGTTTTCCTCTTCGTAATACCATTAGTGCAGACACAGCCTGATCCTACCACCTCTAATAGACACAGGAATACCAAGCCAAATTGGGATGCATAATTATGATTTCTCAGCATATTTCTGCTGGCTTTGCTTTATATTTTTTGACTGAAGTTGGGCTGGTGGTAGATGCCTCATGCCTGGAAACATTCACAGTCAGGCTGGATGGAGTTCTGAGTAACTTGATCTAGGTGAAACCATCCCTCCTCACAGCAAGGGGTTGAACTAGATTATGTTTAAAGGTCCCTCCTAACCCAAGGCCTAACCCCAGTCTTCAGTGCTCTTAGTTTATATATTTAACAAGCAGTTTTTCCTGCAGGCTTTTCCATGGTGTTTCTAACATGGAAAAACTTCTGGGTAAATACAGTATTTTCTAGGCAAGCACAAAGAAGCCAACAGTCCACATCTGCTCCAGCAGAAACCTGGAAAAACTAATTTTGTTTGTGTTGAGATTCTGTCCCTACCTCCAAGCAATGGGGTTAAAAGCAAAGAATTAACTGAAGGGTCAAACAGTGGCCTGAACTGAGATGATGAATGGAGACAGCAGCTTTTTAATTCCTCTCTTCCTCCTCACCATTCTCCAGTCACAGCCACTTGAGGCTGAAGGTCACCCCCTCTGCTCTCCAGCCATCTCCCCTCTGGCTTTTGCACTGAGAGACAGGGAAGGGTGGAAAGAGCCCTTGAGAATGGAGGACCCATTTATAGCCATCATGGAAGGCCAATCCTCTTGGGTTCATTGCAGCCTTTCTCATCTTCTGGTCTTATTTTTGAAAACTTGTACTTCCTTCTGCTCTGGAGATTGGATTTGTTTCCACCATCAATCTCTCCCTTTGAGGACATGGTGAGTCCAGGGCTGGATCAGCTACAGGGAGATTTATTTCCTGCCAGAGCACCCTCTTTTCTGCTGCTCATTTCCACTGTTTTACTCTTTTCCCTAAGTTTTCTGCAGTTTTTCTATAGACCTTTAGGGTCTGTGCAGAGCCTTCCTGCCAGCCATGGTGCCTTTCTGAATTACACAAAACTAAATCATTTCAAATGAGAATGAGTCCTTGGGTGCTTGCAGTAGACTTTGGTCTACATTGCAAAGTTAAAATGGGTTTTTTGGGGTCTGGGATTTGCATATATGGGCATTGTTGAACCCCATCTCTCAATTATTTGTCTTCTGACAGTAGTTTTAAAGCTGCTTCTGTTCCTCAGCTTGCAACAGATTAAGAAGAGTCGGAATCTGCCCTTACAGAATTATTCCCAAACTTTCCCCCATCACTATCCCAATTCCAGTTGAAGTCCGCTCTAATTTAAAGTTCATGACCACAAAAGGAGGGGAATTTCTGTCTGAGATCCCACTCCTAAATTTACCAAACTCCTTTGAGGCTGCAGCCTTTGATTTAGGAATCCCTTCTGGAGCTGTGCAAAGCAACATCCTATGGAATTTATATCTATATGAATTTATCTATAAATAGATATATATTTATCTATATGGAATTTATATTTATATGAAATTTAGAAATCAGCTTAACTGATGGAATTTTGTATTAATGAATATTATTTAATCCACCAATATTAATGCTGCTGCTCCAGATCCAGGCACAGGGATGTGGATAAATGAGATTTACCAAGTTTTAGATGTGGTGTGACTCTGAGATTTCCTCCTGCTCATGACTTTGTTGAGATATATATATATATATATATACACTCATATAATTAATTCGCTGTTCAGTTGCTCCAGTCTGATTCCTGGTCCTTGAGGCAGTACAGGTAAAAAAAACTTTGATTTTCTGGTCTTTGCAGGGTGAAAAGGGTCTAATGACTGGACATTTAGCTGAGCTGAGATGCAAGAGAGAGGGGCAGAGGCAGAGCCCTTCCTGCCTCTCCTGTCTGCTCTCTGCCTCATCCAGGTGGAAACTTCTGGGAGGGGGCACAATTTATAAACCACTGCCTCCAAATGGGCCAAGTGCATGGATCTGAAGGAATAATCCTCACAGAAAATAATAAAAGGGATAAAAGCTGAGCAGCTCTTAACAGTCCTTTTGCTGCAATTTTCTGTCTAACAAAAATAAAATACATCAACTTAAGCCTCATGTCCCAAACCAAGGACTGATTTTAGCAACAGTACAGCTATTGAGGGAAGGCATTTCGCCAAAATATCCATTTTGTAACTACGTACTGCCCTCAGGACATGGTTTGAGTGGCTTGGAGGTGCTCTGAAATCCTCTCACAAGCCAGTGTTCCCCTTCCAGCACATGAAACAATTTTATTATACATTTCTTTGTGGTACTTAAGAAGATAAATTAAGATTTGAATGGCTACTTAACTTCTAGGCTACATATGACTGAGAAAATACTGCTTTTTGCAGCAATTAATCTTTGTAGTTTTATAGGCATCCAGTATTAACCAGGCTCAAAGTATCCAAAAAGACCAAGTTATCAGGACAAATATTTATATTAGAAATATAGAGACAGAAGGGGATAAAAATACTCATCTTCCTCTGCTTCATCCTACAAGGCTTTCCTGAAAAACTAAAAACAGAAAGCCAGAAGAAATCCCTCTAGGCTCTGAGGTATTTGTAAAATTTGTAGTTATTTGTTAAATCTGTAGGAATTTTCAGGTAGACAGTTTTCAAAGCTGGTTTCATTCAACACTGAGAGTCAGACTCAACCTTCCTGAGCTCTTGTGCAACTCCATCAGCAAATCAGGGGAATATTTTTCCATGTGTAATCTCATAAAATAACTGCCCCAGGCTGTGTCTAACACCAGTGCTGCTATTTTCAGAAAAGAACAGAAGGACTTTTTTGTTTTAAGGTGATCATTTCACATGGCACAGAATTCATGGGATCTGGTGGGCTGGGAATGAACACACTTGCATGGCCAATGAACACAAGCTTGTTATTGCATCATGCAGAGGCAGCAAGGCAAAAAACCACAAATGTTACCCAAAAAAAAAAAAAAAATAAATCAGCACTTACATGATGATGGTTTTCTTGGGCACTTTAGTCTCTTGTTCAGTGACTACAAAGAGAACAGTATGAACAGCATGGGGTTAAAGAAAGGCAAAAGCTGAAATGATTAAATTATCTTTGCTCAGTTCATCAACATAAACTGGAGTGAAAAATAACCAACTGTACCATCCCATCCATGCTTTCTGTGGTTATTTCCAGCATCAGCTTTAGTGTTTCTGACCAGGAATGAGAATTCAGAATGCTCTCTGAACACTTAGCTTTGAAATTAAATATTTTGAGGAGAACAATTTGGAAAAAGCTGTTTATTCTACCATTTTTGTTTGGCAGGTCAAAGCTAGAAAACAAAGTCCTTTTTAATTTTTTTTTTTATCCTATAATAAGGTAGTGATGGTGTCAGAAACCTGAAAGTGCCTCGGTCTGGAAAATCCTGGAGAGCTGAAATTCTTTAAACTGTGATTTCACTTCCTAGAAAAAAAGAGTTTCCCCAACCCCTGGATTGTGGCCAAGCTTTTGTGGACTGGATGCAAAATCCAAACTGATAACAATGAAAATCATTAACTGAAATCATTATCATCAGTATATAAAATCAGCATCAAAAAAAGCCCCCAAATCCTAGGAAGCCCAGGAGAGCCCTGTGTCTGCTCCATCTCTTTTTTTTTTGTTGTTCTAATTTGCAGTTTTTCCTGACCCTTCTCCCATAACCAGCTGGAAGCTGTTGATGCCTATCAAGATCAAAAGTAATGATTTCATGGTGCTGCAAGTATTTCCTAAAACTGCCATTTTTAAAAAGTAGAAAGCTACCATTTGAAGAACTGAGATTTTCAGCAGGTTTCCCATCCTGTCCACTGGATGATAAAATTAAGGCACTGTTTGAACCACACTGCTTTGAGCACACCCTGAACTGCTGAACCTATTGGAGATCTAGAAAAAAACCCAACAGCAAGCCCCACTTTTTATTGAGTAAACTCACAAATTTGCTAAAAAAGCCCCATAATTTAATCTCCAGAAACTGGTTTTCAATTCTCCAGCCAGCCTATAATAAATAAGCTCTGGTAATTTTCACTTGATGCAATTTAAGTGAACTGCTACTTAAAAATATCTATAAAATCACAAACAGTTCTTGCCCAGGGAATTTGGAGTGTCTGTATTATTTGCTAAATAACTGATGATTAGTGCTGATGTTTTCAATTGGTGCCCCCAAACCTGCATTGACTGAAAATTAAAATTACATTTACAATATTAAATGGAATACTTTAACCTAATTTTCCTTCCACTTCACTTCCAAGGGCTCTTCCCTGCCTCAGGTAAAAACACAAATTTGACCATAATGAAGAAGAATTTTGTGCAAATATTGATGTTAATATCTGACCTAGAGCTCATGGGTTTTTTTGCAGAGCCTTGTCTTGTTTATGCCTGTAAAAATCTGGAATCATTTCCCAGAGATTCAAAGGAGTTTCTGCAGAACTGGGTGAGTTTAAACAAAATTTGTTTGGAAACTTGAGTTTACACTAACGGGGTAAGCAAAGAGCAAAATTATTTTCAAATATGTATCCCTGGAAACAATTACAATAAAAAAAATTACCTGTCCTTATTTTTTTTTTTTAATAACTCAAACCTTGTTTTAAATGGTGGAATGATAATTATACAATGATTGTATTGTATTATTCAGATGAACTGAGTGCTCAAACAATCTATTACACTCAGGTTAGAGATTTTCACTGAATTTTTAAATCACTATTCTGCAATGTCCAAATAACTTTTAGAAAATATCGTCAAATAATATAATGAGATTAATCCATATGCAGTGAATATCTGAGTAAAAATACCAATATTCTGATGGAAACAGGTATTAATTAATTGGATTATACACCTGAAAATAGGTGTTTTAATACAATTATTTTAGCAGCAACTGTCTTTAGACAAGAATTAAGTAATATAAACTAAATAATTGAACAAATTTAATGAAATCTCACAATGTCTGTAAGAAAAGGTCCCTTTAATGGTCGCTCTCTTAATGTCTGTTCTTGCAGTCCTCCCAAAGGACACCAACTGTGATATTTCTATTTGTAGTGGATGTCAAAGAGATTCAATATTCAAAAGTTCAGCAGGCCTGGGATGAGAAAGCTGAAAATGGCATTTAATAAATTGTTTATGTGCTGTCTCAAGTGTGAGGGAGGATTTGAACAATCCTATATTGAAGGATAGAACCACACGAAAGTAGGATGAGAGAATTCGGGTTTCTTTTTTTGTTACAGTTTTTTTGTTTTGTTTGGTTTTGTTTTCCTGTTGTTTTTTCCCCGAGAGGAAAATATTCTGCATCCGTTTTTAGGGCCAGATTGATCATTTCAACTTTTCCAGAGCATTTTTAGGCAAACAGCTTTGCAAAGCAGGAGCCCCTGATAAGCAGGTTAAAAGCTGTAAGCATTAGGGACAGCCAGTGCTTTTACAGGACCTGACATCTCTTTGGTTAATAGATTAAAACATTGCCTTACAAAGTGATGGGACACTGAGGATCAGTGAGCTCTCCTTGCTCTGAATGGATGGAGGGTCATTTATGGCCTTGATTACAATTTTTAAGTCTCTTTTCTCCACTCACAGGAGCTTAAACCTATTTTTCCTGACACAAACCACGGGAGCACTGCTCTGCTTTCACCTCCTTCTGCTACACTTTGGAGACTGATCTGCAAAACCTGGCAAGAGCTGCTAAAACTAGTCCTAAAGTGAGCAATTCATACAATCACTGAGGTTGGAAAAGAGCCTTAAGATCATTGAATCCAACTGCTAAGCCAGCACTTCCCTGTTCACCACTAAATGCTGTCCCCAGGTGCCACATCCACAGAACTTTGAAATCCCTCCAGGGCTGGTGGCTCAATTCATGGATATAACAGTTTTGTAAATAATATGAATGAAATACAAGCATTTTGGGATCTATCTCAAAAAAAAACAACCCCAAACCAACAAAACCCCCAAATAATCCAAAAGGCCTCACTCCTGCAGTGACTGACGCTGTTGTAAAGGCAGATGGGGCTCTCCTGAATTTGCATTGAAAACCCTGTGGCCAGGCCAAAAATGAGACTAAACCATGGCAACAGTAGAATAAAAATAGTGAGGCAAATGCCCTAATCATCACTCTAATCATAGAACATCCAAATGGTCAGGGGACAAACTCCTGTGCCCTATTTCTTCAGTAACACTAAGAGATCCAATGCTCCTCTGTGTTTTAAAGCAATCTTCCAGCTAAGAGCTTCAATATATTTTGCTGGTTTTTAACAAGGTGCTTGGAACAAGGCAACTGAAAAGCCTGCCCAAGGCTCTGCAGGAAATCTAAGGCAAATCTATGAAGGAATTATTGTTGCCTGGCTGTAGCTGCTTTGGGAATTTTTATTTATGGCTTTATCTCCACTCCTGTACCTGACTCCTCCCCTTGTATTGAGTGTCTCGTTCTAGGTCCTGACCTGCCCACCCATATGGAAATGCAACACCTTTCAAAGGCACTGGGCTTTGCTTTTCTTAACAAGTGATGAAGTTAGTGAGCTTGGATGGATGGATCACACCAGAACATGCCAGAGCACATCAGCCCGGGTGTGCCGTGTGCAGGTTAAGCAGCAAGGAGCAAAGCAGACACAGTCAACTGGAAGTCAAAGAGAAAGATCTTCTTTCAGTTACACTTTTTTAAAAAGTGTCACAAATTCTTCCAATATCCACAGAAAGAGGATTTTTTTAAAAGCAACTCTCCACTGACTTCAGTGCAGTGACCAGGTGTGGCTGAAGGCAGATCTCAGCTCACACGGGATCCCTTAGTCCAGTGGTTTCCATCCTTTTTTGGATTTGGTCCATCCAAGGGATCTGCAAACTCCCACAGTGTGAATTTAAACCAAATGACAAGAATTTTGGTTTTGATACCCATGGTCTTGGACTGTGGACCATCACCAGCTGCAGGTCAGGGCTCATAAACCACTGGACTAATGGTATCCCAAACCGTGGGCTTGGTTCAGCAGAATAAACAGTACAGAAAGGCAGGAGGATAAAAACTAAAATAGTTGCCCCTAGGGTGCCTCATGAGACTCAGACAATGGTAATTTCACAGAAACAGAGATAAATCAGGTAAAAACTCAGACCCAGGGTGCAGGTGAGCCAGGAAGCAGACACGGTATCTATTTCCTGTTGTGAGAGCAGTAATGTTGTCCTCTTGGTGAAGTTACAAGTAATCCCATTTTCACAAATAGGAAGGATTGTGAGGATGGAAGGAGATAGCCTTCATGAGATCCACCCGTCCTCCAGTTCTTTGCCAGATGAACCTGATTTTTCCCCAGGCAGATCAAGGCTGGTTATTGATTCTCAAGAAAACAACGAATTCCCTCCTCGGTCAAGTGCATTATGCCAAATTCATCCCTGGTGCGATTCTGCTCACAACAATCCTCTTGCTCCATGGATGAGCCTATTTTCTCCACTGGCCTGAAGCAGCTCTCCCTCTGTGTCTGCCTGGAGATGACTCAGGGATCTATTTTCTTCCCTATTACTGGATCCAAGCAATTGCACATCACAGAACAAACCTATTTCATGACATTTCTGAAGCTTCCAGGCAAACTCCAATTATATTTCTTTAACCAAGCTCACAATATTTTTTGTTGTTGTTTATGATTACAGAAATAAAGCAGATGAGAAATTTGGGGCTGAACAGACACATTTGCAACCCCCAAAGCTGAAAATGCTCCTAACACTTTTAACAATCTTTGTTTGCTATAACATGTGCCTGAAGGGAGCTTCATCAAGATACACCACCCTGACAGGGTTTATTTGTGTTCCTCTACATCCTGCACGCAACTTATTTTTCTCTCTCCAGGGCATAGAAAAGACAAAGAATTCAAGTACTTGAAGGTTTGTTTGGCTGAAAAAATTATAGTGTTTCTACACTTATGTCATTCTCCCTGTAATGCTTTTTGATGGGTCTCTGGGAAAGGAAAACATGTTTAAAATGAAGTCAAGAAAGTCCATAGATCAGGATGGTAACCTTAATAACTTATTGTGGTTGAATCCTCTTAATATAATAGCACAACATTTGTGTCTACAGAGGGCTGGCCCAAAGGTCCAGTCAGACCAGGGCCCTGTCTCAGACAGGGCCAACAGCAGAGAACTCTAGAAAATGCTGAAAAATTATGAGTGGAGGATCATTTATCCCTGAATATTTTTCCAGTACTCCAGCATTTTCTGCCCAGCAGCTTCACGAGTCAGAAGAACTGTTGCATCTTAGTGGATGCTGATAATGTCAATTATGCCCTTTCAAACATGCACTTGAACTCCTGTAATTATCACAACACAGTGTGGAAACTCATCCAAAGATGAGGAAAGAAGGTCCTACAGCTGTTGGGCAAAATTCTGGCTTTTGTTGACCGTGTCTCCACCAACAACATCTGGGAGAGGCCTGTGAAACCAAGGGTTGCTGGCATGGAAAGGCCTGTGCCTATCCCAGTCCTCTCTCTTGCCCTCCAAATCTGTCCATTACCTATTAAAGGTGGTCCCTTGGCTGTATCATCTCCTGAGCCACCACTGGGAGCTGTTTGGCTCAGCCAGACAAGGACACTTCCAAGAGGTACAAAGAACCAATTCCCTAAGCCAGGAAATGTTCCCTAGGTAGATGTAGCCATGGATTTAAACTGGGCTGTGATGAGTTTAGAGCAAGCACTAACACAATGCATGTGGAATAATGCATAAGCAGGATAAGCAGGGAACTTTAGGCAGTAATGCCTGAAGCTCTTAAGAAAGAGATGTGTTTTCGGATGGGTGTAAACTCAATTCTTATGGCCCTACCAATCCAGGTGAAACTGGCAGAAAAAAAGGAGCACTGTGACTCCCTGGACAGTCCTAAATAATGGATGAACTAAACATTGCTCAGGATACCCTGCTGTAAGTTCTGCTTCCCAATGTCCTTCAGTGGTATTTCAGGAACAATCACAATATGCATATCCAGCTTTACTTAAGTGGCCCCTGTAACACTTCTGCCAGGCTGACACACATTTTCAAGTGTTCCAACAATACAGAACTTTTTTTTTTTTTTTTTTTGCACTAGTGGTGGTGTGACAAACCCTTCATTTGCTCCTCCTTTTTCATATAATGCCTTCACGAGCATTATATGAAGTTGATTTGCCAGGCTTGGAAATCAACAGATGGTGATGGGCACAGAGCTGAGCTGCTCTCTGCCCATGCACATCTCCAGAGACGTACAGATACATGGACACCAACAACCAACATGGATAAGATGGCAAAGATATTGGATCCTCAGAGAGGTGTTTTTAGGGCAAGTACGTACGGAGCTGGGCAAGGGTCGTACCTTCAATGGTGATGGCTTGGTCTCCTCTCCTCTCCTGGGTCAGGGCTGCAGCGCTGTGGTGGTAAAGCTCTGCTCCACTTTTGGCAGACCCTAATCTGTTCATCAGCTGAAGAGAATCGTGCAGTGCCAAATGAAACACAGGGTGTTTTGTCAAAATGAAAACCTGCCTGTGCTACCTTGAAAATTCAATGCCAGCAGAAATGGGTGAAGGTGTGACCCCAGTACCAAGCTGGAGTCTGAGGGGACGCTTTGCTGCTCAGTGGAGTTCATGGTATTTTGCCAAAATTACTCACACAGACAAGTTACAGCACATCAGCAAACTTATGTACTCAATTATTTGGTGTTTGCTCTGCAGAGTGTGGTTTGGGCCTGAGGTAGCTCTGTCTCTGCCAACAGGCACAGATTCCTGCTATATGCCCTTAATGGTCATTAAAGAGGGGGTTTTTTTGTTTATTGTCCAATAATTACTGGGTTTTACTCAACCAAGGGAATACTGGACCTTGGGATCTTAATCATTGGCAAATTCAAGGTAATCTGATTTTGCTAAAATTCCAGAATTCTTTAAAGCATATCAAGCTTCCTAAATATTTCTGTGAGCTGAACCATTTACCATGGAGCAGCTGACCCACGCTAATTTCCCAAACCAACACCAACTGCTTTTATTGCCAAGCCCTCAGAACTTACTACTACTACTACAATGAATGCATAGACAATGACTAATTTTCAGAAAATATGTTACATTTTTAACAATTTATTAGAAACTTCCATGTATACTTGCTAAACAAAACAGGAATTTCAGTGGTTTATCCTTCTAATTAGACTTAATTTTTTTCTCTTGGCTCTGGAGGGTTTCTTAGTCACAATTTAAAGACAGTCCAGAAACAAAATGTCACATCAGAACGGTCCAAAATTATTTAAGAGTTTCCTCTAGAGATCTGGACCTGACTTTAAGCTTCAGAACAAGCTCCATCAATTCTTATTTGTACCACCAAACTGTCAGATCAGATTATTGTGAAGTTTTTGGACATTCACAATCCAGATCTAGTTCAGCCTGACTTTCTATAATATTTTTATGAGCAATTACTCAGCCATGGGTCTTTCCCAGTAAAATGAATTCTCCTGCCTGTATCATTTTAAATGACAGATATTTAAATCTCTCTGAACTTACCTCACATTCATAGTGCCCCATGTCTTCATTGGAAGGGTTCTTGACCACCAGGACTACGATGCCACTGCGTGGTTCACTGAAAGTCTGGTATTTACTGGTGTCCTTCAGCAGCACCCCATCTTTGTACCATCTGAGTGGGAAAACATGGAGGATAAGCCAGGAAAAGCTATGCAGTGCCAAGAGGTCCCCAGATCACTGATCCATCCATTAAACAACTCAAGAATTAATCCTCAGACGAACATTTGGATCAATCCTGGAAGGGAGGTCTGCAGGTGGGTTGATCACACCTGGATATTAAACTCCACACATTTATGAGACTCTTCCCAATAAATCTCCTCAGTCAGTACAGGAAAAGGGATTTAAATGATTTCAAGATTTCCTGAGCTTTTCCTGAGCTTTTTGTCTGAATACCCCAAATTGGTTGCTGATAAAATCAAGTCAGGTGTAAAGGAGGGAGGATAAAGAAATGATAAAATGTTGTCAGGGCTTTAAAATCTGACCCAGTCATACTCAAAGTCTATCTGTAGGTATTTCTTTTCAAACTCCAGCTAGAATTAATTGCTGAGAATCTCAGGAATGTCTGGATCATGAAGAGCCAGCACTGGGATGGGGTTAAGATAGAAGACACAATGAAGAAAGGCTCGTAAACTCAAAAGGACGTTTCTGATCATGCAAAATGGGAAACCAGGATTTGTTCCCATGTGAGTTGTAGGACTGACCTGATCTGAGGCCTGGGAGCTCCTTCTACAGTGCAGGTAAACTGGACATCTTCACCCTCGACAAGATAAGCATTTCTGACCTTGTTCACAAACCGTGGAGGCACTGCAAAAAGCAAAGGGAAATGCAGCTGGTAGCTGGAAATGTGAACAGATAAGAAAGACATGCCCCTGACCAGAATTATCTGGTAATTCTGATAATTCTCACTGTGTCTAAAGGATACTAAAGACCAAATTTTTTGACCTAAAAGCAGTTGATTGCACCTATACGTAATTTTTTAAATAAATATTATGCAGTATTTGTTATATAGAACCCCTGGAACATCTTAATATTTGCAACATCATAGAAACATAAATAGTTCAGGTTGGAAAAGACCTCTGAGATCATCGAGTACAACCATTAACCCAGCACTGCCAAGGCCAGCAATAAACCACATCCCCAAGTGCCACATCTACATGTTTTTTTGAGCACTTCTGGGGATGGTGACTCCACCAGCACCCTGAGAAGTTTGTTCTGGTGGTTGACAACACCTTCTATGAAGAAATTTTCCCTAATCTCCAATCTAAACCTCCCCTGGCCCAGGCTGAGGCCGTTCCCTCTCCTCCTGTCCCTGTTCCCTGGGAGCAGAGCCCGACCCCCCCCGGCTGCCCCCTCCTGTCAGGGACTTGTGCAGAGCCACAAGGTCCCCCCTGAGCCTCCTTTTCTCCAGGCTGAGCCCCTTCCCAGCTCCCTCAGGAATTCTCCAGCTCCTTCCCAGCTCCCTCAGGAATTCTCCAGCCCTTTCCCAGCTCCCTCAGCCGCTCCTGGTGCTCCAGCCCCTTCCCCAGCTCCATTCCCTTCCCTGGACACGCTCCAGCCCCTCAGTGTTTGTCTTGTGGTAGTCTCAAAACTGACCCCAGGACTGAAGGTGCCTCAGCAGTGCTGGCACAGGGGATAGGCACTGCCCTGGTCCTGCTGGTCACACTCTGGCTGGTCCAAGCTTAAGGTATAACATAGCAAACCCCTTTAAAAAACTGCATCTGTGCAGGACTTTACCTTGAACAAGGATCTTTCCCAAGGTACTGGCATTCCCAGCAGGACTGGAAGCAAAGCACATGTACTGTCCTGTGTCGACCCCTGTCAGATTGTCCAAGATCAACGTGCAGGAGCCATCAGGATCTTCTATTATAATGTGATGGGGATCCACCTCCACGGGCTTTCCATCTGAAAGAGAAATTACTTCTTTTTAAATAGCTTACCAAGAGTTTCATCCTTAGGAATTTCATCCAGCTTTTTGTCTTGAGAGGGCTGAGAGCTGTGTTATTGCAGCTGATGTTGGTAGTTGAGGAATCAGCTCTTCATCTTCATCCAGCTCTCTATAAAACATCATGTAGGGCAAAGTACTGCTGAAGGACCTTGCACATCACCAATCCTCATTTAAAAGTGAAATTATCCCAGAGTACATTCTGTACAGTCATAATTCTGCGTTTCCAGCCAAAGGAGCTCACCCAAAGTGCCCAAAAACACGGTCTCTAGACTTGGGTATCTCTAGGGGATCAGCTCTTGGATTACCCTGACCAGTTATCACAGCAGTATGGACAGGGGACAAATTTAGAAGGTGCATTTCATGCCCTGCTGCTCGTACCTTTGTACCAGCTGATGGATGGCTTGGGAGCTCCTGTCACCTTGCAGGCCAGCTTGACTGTCTCTCCCAGCTCAGCTGTGCAGTCTGCCAGTTCTTCCTCAAAGTCTGGAGGGACTGAAACATCAGAGGAAGTGGGTTAGTCTGGAGGAGGGGGCTCTGTCCATGGGATGGCTGCTGCTAAGCGAGATGAGAGTAATTTTTGCAAATCTGTGAGGTACAGAATGGAAAACTGAACAGGAATTTTTAGCAGCTCAAGACTTTACAGATGACATGCTGCCCTTGCTTGTCTGAGACTAAACTCAGTCTGTCACATGTCTGTTGTTGGCTATAAGGTTAGACCATATGAAAAAAAGGAATTTTTTGCATATCTGGAATTATTTTAGACCATGATTTTAATAAGCACATCCATTATTCAGACACCACACATCCATCGCCGTTAAGATAATTCCTCAAATAAAATCCAGCCTGGATATCCAAACCAGCAATCTGCTGGTGTCCTTACAATGAAATTTATGCTTTCATTGAATCACAGAATCATGGAGTGGTTTGGGTTGGAAGGGACCTTAAAGATCATCGCATTCCGACTCCTGCCGTGGGTACTTCCACTATCCCAGATTGCTCCAAGCCCCCCAGGTGGTCTTGGACACTTCCAGGGATGGGGCAGCCACAGCTTTGGGCAACCTGTTCCTTCGTTAAGTGACTTTTATTTTAACCCATTGCTACCATATGAAACCATGAAAAATTATTCTGAGAGTCTTCCTCATTAAAGCACCTCACTAAAGGCACAAAAATGGAATGCCCAGACTTGATTTCAGTGTATATGGACTAAATCCAATCCTGTTCAGGCCTTTTAAGATACCAAATATATTTACTCTGTAATGGGCACCATTTGTAGTTTGGAGAATAAAGATTTAATATCCCTGCTGATAGATTTTGTGGATTGAAAATTGGTAGAATCTCAAATGACACTGAGGATGATGACGCCTGAATAACCAGACAAAATTCCAAAGCAAACCCAGGGGCAGAGATAGAGCAATGTAAGCCAGGAGTCGAGTAAAGGGTCTGGAACCCAACGAAGTCACAGAGGGATTTATACTGGGGTCTCTGGGACTCTTGATCAGGGTACAACCCCAACTTTCCTCCAGGAGAGGTGTTTCAACCCTCAGATCATCTCTGTGGCCTCTTCTGGACTCACTGCAGCAGCTCCATGTCCTTTTTCTACTGGAGATCCCACAGCTGGACAGGGCACTGCAGGTGGGATCCCACAGGAGCAGAGCAGAGGGGCAGAATCCCCTCCCTGGACCTGCTCCCCCATTTGATGCTCCCCCATAAACAGCATCTCTCCTTCTTTTCTAATTTCCTGAATCAAGGAGACCATCCAAGAACAAAAACAGAGGGTTTGGGCTCTGTTGTGCCACACTTACTCCAGATGGGCTCGCTGATCCGCTGCTGGATGCCCAAGATCTCCTTCACCCAGGAGTTCTTGATGTTCACGGTTCGCGCCTGCAGGAGGTACTTGCGCACCAAATCCTCCCGCTCGTGCCAGATCTCAAAGGCCCGGTCATCCCCTTCCACCAGGTCGTTCACGTCTATGTTGTTCAGCTGAGCGACAGAAGGGCAAGAAAGTCACCGCAAATCCTGTGTTTTTAGGAATTCCCAACAGCAAAAATGGGGAATTTGCGCTTCCGTCAAAGATTTTTCAGATTGTGCGAGCAACGTAACATGGCTTTGGCTGAAGAGGAATCAGAGCTGCTTTGAGAGTTATTTTCCCTGCTATATTTGACTTTCTGGTTACCAAACTGACATTTTCCTGGGATTGATTTTTCAGGAAAATGATGTCCAGCATTAAAAGTTATCCCAAGGGTGGAACACACAGCCACTATAGCATTGGGTCCAGGAACCACTGGTCACCACTGATCACCACTGGTGATCATCAGTTTCTTATTTACTCAAGCAGCTTTCAACTGTAGTTGCATCAGAAAGAAGCCAATAGGAAATAAAAATAAAATCTTTTTCTATACAAGCTGCACAGAGCAGAATATAAACCTGCAACAACATCTCTTTACCTTGATTATTGTCTGGTACTGCTGGATCCTGTTTATGGACACAATTAGGGGCAATGTTAAAAAATAGAGAACAGGCACTCTCTGGACAAAGCATGGAAATGTTTCCATTTTATTTTTTCTTGAAAAATAAAATCTGCCTCTGAATATGAATAAAGACAGAGATAAGGACTTTCAGAAGGTCCTGGCTGGGCTTGGTCAAGAGCTCCGTGGGTTTTTTGGTTGGTTGGCTGGTTTTTATTGGAGTTGAATGTCTCCTGCCTTATGAAAACTCTTTTCTCAATTTCTGGCAGTTTTAACCTTGAATGTGTGAAGATGAGTTAGTCAAATCCTCTAAATTTTTCCATTTCTAAACAGGAATTTATTTGGTATCTGGAAAGGACATAACCAGGGGAGAGAACCCGATGGAATTTAGGAAATAAGATTCCTTCTAATTTACTCCCAGTATTACAGACTGCCAAAACCAGAGATTTACAAATGCAAGAAAATATTGTAGCCAGCAAAATCCAAATCAACATAATATGTTTATGCTATATGTTTATATATGTTTATAATATGTTAATTAAATGAGGCAACAGAGATAAATAGTACTTGCAATCTCCTTGCTGCATGGTAAAAGTCCACCCTGATGGTTTATGACATGTTTCTGACATGTTTAACAAAGCTATTTTGGGATAAATGTAGATTCTGCTTGTGCTTCAAGGACTTTTTGAAGCAAAGGAGTAGCTCAAAAGGATTAGAGGAATGTCCAAGCTGGATATAAAAGTGAAGTTCTAATTGACAGAGAAATGCTTTATATGAGAATAAAGTGATCAGACCTTCATGATGTTCTTGAAGATGTAGCTGTAGGTGTCTGTCTTCGTGTCTCGCTTTGGTTTGCAGATCACAATATAATTTTTGAAGAGGAAAACGTGTCTTTTGTGTCCTTTCCATGCCATTCGAGCTCCTGGAGCCCCTTCCCACACAATGAAATGGCCCTGATAGGAAAAAGAAGGAAGAGCACGTAGTGGTACATGTGGACTAATTACCACAGTTATGTCTCACCATCATTTTTCAGTACCCAGATAACAAATGTTTCCTGTGGCATCGTCTCCGATGTGTCTCTGGTTTATTACAGCACAGCAGATGGTTTCTAATGCTAAAGGTGACTCCTCAGACACAGGCACAGCCAGTGGTTGTCATTACATCATCATTTAAGTAGTAATATTTTGTGTCAGAAAAATAAAGAGCCCTTGTCAGGTAGAAACAGTCTTGGAAATATTAAAGGAAAATTGTATTTTGTGTGTTATACAGACACTTTATATGATGATTTGGTCACCTTCACCAGAGCAGGACATTCATTTCACATAGTTTCAGACACAGACAGCTCAATTAGTGACATGGGTTTCCCCTGGCATCTCTAGGGAGAAGTAAACACTCAAGAGGTGTGATTGGCCACTTTTTTTGGTGCCTAAATGCAGAGAGATGAATGCCCACCACAGTGTCACTGTAATTCAGCCTTACAACTGCACTCAGCAGTACACTGTGATTCCCATGGAAAACACTGCACACAAACAGGCACAATTAATGACTTGCCTGGTATGACACAGGAAGTCTACAAAGATACAGGAATTTGAGTGAGGGTGTTGGAAGTCCTAAAGTGTCCTAATAGCTGGGTCATCTAAAAACACCACACACCTGGTTCATGGGATAAACCTGGGGGAGCACATGGGTCTGTTGATGCCAGTAATTTCAGGAGCTGTCCCATGTTGCTGCCCAATAATAAGAGAGGAGGAGTTAAAACCCCTTTAAATCATGTGGGGGCCCAGAACAATTTTATTCCTGTTTGATGAGCAGGTCACAAAGACAAATAACTGCATTATGTGTGAATTACTCCATAAGCATCCATGCTCTGGTGTTTCAAACCTTAGTGGAGCCAGAACACCCAATTCTGGACAGCAGTAAGTGAAATAAGCAAATCATCTCTTTCAGATACAATTTCTAAAGGATTTTCTTCTAGGAATTAAGGCTCCTTAGGAACTAGTGAAGGCACGCCTGGCACCAACTCAGAAATTCCAGTTACCTGCCGGATGGGCTCCCCAAGGCTTTCCAAGGTCCCTGGATAATTCTCAATGAGTGAGACGTGGAGGTTGTTCTCTGCTCTTCGGCTGAGGGCAGACACAATGGCATAGGCCTGCTCCAGCAAAGTGCAGTTTTGGCTGTTTCTGGCTTTGTTTCGGATTAATTCCTGTAGATGAATGAAGAAAATATTAGTGGACAATCAGAGAGAAAAAAAGCAGTTCCTTCAGCTCCAAAGAGTTCCTCAATATCTGCTCTGGCTCTTTCATCTGAGCAACTTGCATCCCATTTTTTCACCACGAACTGCTTAGATAAAGTCTTTTCTTTGTTACCTATCCTGCAGTATTAAAGACTGACCAGTCTGGCTTTTCCTCACATCAGTTGATATTAAAAAAAGAAAAAGTTGAAACAAACATCAGGTATGCTTTGGTGGTTGAAAACCAAAAATTCCAAAGTGATCCTGAATGTATTCACTGCATTTCTCTTCTGCTTACCCTCACAACACCAGAGGACAAGGAATTCATGTGGCTGTGCTGAAGTGAGTCGATATTAGATTAATAAAAAGAGGGGTTGGGAAAAAAGTGCAATGACAGTTTTCCTGTCCTTCTCACATTTGTTCCTGTTCCTCTCTTTCAGCAATGAAGGCATGGAAAATGCCTTTGCTCTTCCAAGAGATCCTTAAAAATGTTGGTGCTTGTGTGCAAGACTGTGTTCAAAAGTAGAAAGCTCTGTAGAATATTCAAACTGCTCATTTATACAGCACTAGAGTACATAAATATTTTGCCTTGATTGTTTTTTTCCTGGATGTCCCAGTGCTATTTCCCATGAAAATATTGTTTAAAATGCTGCTCGTAAGTGTTTGCTAGTGGTCTAAGACAGTAGGACAGATGAAAAAAGCCTGAAAGACAAAAGATTTCGGGGTGGTAGAATGGGGCAAAGCTTTTCAGAAAGCAAGAATTTCATCTTACTATGATGTCAGTGTAAAACACAAGGAAAAAAAAGTGCTAAGTCAATATTTTAGACATTGGAAACTGCTTATTTTTATAACATAAATGTTGCTGAGTTTGAAGCAAATTCATACCTGTCATCCATGTATTAATATGTTATACATATTACATATTTTTACATGTATTTTTATACATTTATTTAAAGATAAAGCTCACTAAATTTTATGGGGTTGCAGATGAGGGAATTCTACCTGGATTTACATTTACAAAACTATTTATCGAACACCACCACTGGTGATGATCAGTTTCTTATTTACTCAAGCATCTTTCAACTGTAGTTGCATCAGAAGGAAGCCAATAGGAAATAAAAATAAAATCTTTTTCTATACAAGCTGCACAGAGCAGAACATAAACCTGCAACAACATCTCTTTACCTTGATTATTGTCTGGTACTGCTGGATCCTGTTAATGGGTTTTTCCAGGTAGTGCTGCAATGGTGGGATAAGTGGCTGTGAGGGATCTTCATTAGTTACAAATTCATCTGTGTATCTCTGAAAAAATACATGGGATAAGGAGGAAAGGTTGCTATAAAGAGCAATAGAAAAAAATCCTGAGCAGCTGGAGCAGAGAAATAGGGCTTGCTTATCCATATTTATGATTTATGTGAGTTGTCTTGGTCTTAATAACCTTTAAAACATCCCTTAATTACAATCACAGAACCACAGCCACATGCATGTCTGTATAATCTTTATAATATCAATAAATGCATAAGCATATGTAAATACGTTCCCATATTGGTTGTACCTACCAGGAAAACTGGACAATGAACAAAAATTTTTTATATTTAGCCAAGATTTCCTAAAAAGAAATCTCATTTAAGATTAATAACTACATTTCTTGATGCAGTGGGTTACAGGACGAATTTTCCCCGGGTACTTTGGCTCCTGCCTTACCTTGTAGAAATCCTGGACAGCTTTGCTGACCACAATTGACTCAGCCTGGACCCTTCCCACCAGGTACTGGATGTACTTGTTAAACTCTGCTTCGTGCTTGATGAAGCACATGGCCACATCATCATCAGTGTCACAGCTCTGCAAGCTCCGGAGGAAGACACTGTGGGGACAGGAGAAAAGGACACCTGAGGAGAAGGAGCTGGAATGAGGCTAAAACACAGCCCCAGCAGACAGACTTTGAATCAGGAGATGTCAGGTTAACACAGGTTAAGGGAAATGATGGGGGCAAAAATGAGGGATGCTGCTACATTGGAATTAAACTGCTGCTAATTGGAATTAAACTTCTCAGTGCCTCTTCGCCCAGCACAATGCCATCCCTCTTAGCTGGGATGTGTGTGTAGGGACTTTGGACAGGGGTCTGGAGGACAGGACACAGGGAATGGCTTTCAGCTTACAGAGGGCAGGATTAGATGGGATATGAGGAAAAAATTCTTCCCTGTGAGGATGGTGAGGCCCCGGCACAAATTTCCCAGAGAAGCTGTGGTTGGCCCATCCTTAGAAGTGTCCAAGGCCACCTTGGATGGAAATTCTTGGATGCTGACATCAGTTTTATGTGAATGAATGTCTCTATGAAGACACCACTGAAGTGCCTATAAGATCTTGCTGCCTTTTTAACATAATTCACTGTTTCTCAGTTAAATTCACTTAAAAGAGTAAGGAATAAGCTGGACACAGGAAGCCTTGATGCTCTGAAGGGGATTATGGGAGTCCCAACCCTGTGCTATGATTTAAGCCATGCCATCATTTATCATACTGAAAGGAGCATAAATTCCCTTGCACCTCAGCACTGCCATCGCTTTCCATCAATAATAACAGTAATAATAACAGAAACAGTAACAGTAGTAACAGTATTAGTAGTAGTAGTAGCAGTAGTAGTAGTAGTAGTAGTAGTAGTAGTAATAATAATAATAATAATAATATTAATAATAATAGTAATACTAATAAAGTGGCTCGTGTATGCCCATAAGAACCCATGCTTATGTGAGCCACTCTTTGGTCTCCAGTGATGGCACTTGGGAATACCCACCTGGAATGGAAGCGACCAATGTCATCAATATTCCTGAAGATGGTGGATTTCTGACTGGCAACAGCTCCTGGGACAGTGGGACAGGTCTCAGTGTACCTAAGGTGATGAGTCTGGAGGAACTGTAAATCTTGAATGTAATCCTCCTCTGAGATCAACAGCTCCTGAATGAGGACACTGAAGGGGAGACAGAGAGGCAGAAAGAAATCTCAGAAAAATCATCACAGTTGTCGTTGAGAGGCTTTTAGGCTGTAAAGTAGAGATTTATGATCAGACTCCTGGAGTGTGTGGAAAGATCCCCTCTGGGGATGGATGGATGGATGGATGGATGGATGGGTGGATGGATGGAGGGATGGATGGATGGAGGGATGGATGGATGGATGGATGGATGGATGGATGGATGGATGGATGGATGGATGGATGGAGGGATGGATGGATGGATGGAGGGATGGATGGATGGAGGGATGGATGGATGGATGGATGGATGGATGGATGGATGGATGGATGGATGGATGGATGGATGGATGGATGGATGGATGGATGGATGGAAGGAAGGAAGTGTCCAGTGGAAGGTGTCCCTGCCCATGGGACTTGTTGACACTAGATGCTATTTCAGGTCCTTTCCAACCCAAACCATTTTAGGATTCTATGATCTCGATTGCCTGGAATTTTCCTAGGCTGAAATCAATCACAAAATACAAGTGGTTCAAAAGGCAGGAAAACTCAAAGGTGCAAATACCAAATGACACGAGCTCACCTTAGCTTCCTCTTGTATTCATCTTCAGAAACAAACTCTCCAGGAAACTCTGGAATTTCTGTTGTTCCCCACTCTGGTGACAACTACAATATCAGGAAAAAGAAAATTAAAATAATTCTTGGAAGTGGATAGTGCTTTTATCAATACATACTGAGGAATATCCCTCATGTGCCTGCAGTCCTGTTCAACAATTCCTAAACCAGTGTGAAATTTTTATTTACTGGAGGGCGATTTGGTCTTTCCAGCCAGGCATCCCTGCACAGACCAGAAATGTTGTCTGATCAGAACATGAAAAAGTCTGACCGTGTTACAGACCTCTTCAACAACCTCCTCATCGAGCACTCCTTGCAAAAGGGATGTTCCTAAACTGCAACAGGAACAAGAAATTTTAAAAGAGAAATAACCAAACATGATCAGTCACCTTTAATTTCTTGTCCAGATAAGCCGGAGACACCCAACCCTGTCGAGAGGGACTTGATTTCGTGGGTTTAGTCCTGACCAGCCATTTCAGAGGATGAGCTGAATCCAGCACTTCCACATATTGTCCTTCCTTCAGGGTGATGGTCTCCTTGTCCGGCGCCGCAGGCACGTAGTCAGCAGTGACCATGTAGACATCAAAGATCTGCAGGCACAAAACCACAGTCACTTTGTGCTCTTCATTTCCCCTCGTGAAGAACAAGATTCCTAACAAGATTCCTCTGGCCAACTCTATCCAAGGCCACAGAAAATCAAGCTCTGACTTTCTGAAGCTCAGCCATGAAAGCAAGAGGTGCCAAGTCATGGGTATGTTTCGACCACGTTGACTTGAACGACTTGTTCACAGGGTGAGCATCAGAATTTGATTCTCTGTGCTCTCTATCACAGACACAGAATTTGACTACTAAATACACCAACAAAATTGAATTACATCCCTAAAGGGGATGGAGATCCTTCAACCACAGCAGGTTGGTCATTCTAAGTTTAGTTTTCTCCTTGTGTCCAATTTGTCCATAAAGATATCGTACCTCCCCTCTGGAATCCCCATCCTCAGATTCAGAGGAGGATTCCTGAGCAATGGATGAAGGTCTGGATCGTCCATGGCGAGGAGATGCAGAGGGAGTTCTTGACTCATCATCACTTTCTGCACCTGGTACTCGAAGTTTAGCTGAAAAGCAGAGCAACAGCAAAGTGGGAAATAAGGTTCTCCAGTTTAAACATGAAGCAAACCTATAATAACTTTTCTTCTTCCTAGGAAGAGCATTCAGTGTAATATTTAGTGTGATTTTCTATTGAAATTTAGGATTAAAGGAATATTTTGAATGTTTTAATATACAATGTTGCCTGCCTGCTGCAGTGCAAGAATATTTGTTGGAGAGATAATGCCTCTATTTTTGCTCCAAGTTAAATATTTTCTACAAAATAATCAGGGCAGACACAAACCAGGATTCTTCATTTAATTCAGCAAATCACTGAATTACTGCACAGCTCTGCACAGAGTTTGCAGCCTTAATTTAACTTTAAAATTCCACTGTGAGCTAAAACTCGAAGATGTGGCAAGTACAGAAAACAGGATTGCTTTCTCATTTAGGAGTGATGAATATCTGAGGAATCAAAATACCTGAGATATGCAAAATACACTTCTATTTTTACAATTTACTGTATTAGCTTTTTTTCTAGTTTAAAACTCTAGACTGAGATGTGTAGATTGGATGGACTCTAACTAAAATTTCTTACCCCTAAGCACTGACAAATGTTCATTTGCTTATATAGAATTACTGTCTCAAAACCTGCTGCATAAATCTCACTTCTAATTAAATAACACCTAAAAAAAAGAGATTGCTTTTTTTCCTGCATTAATTAAACTGTGTTTTCCAGGTTCCTTACCCTGAGTTATTTTTGCAGATACCATTTCTGAGATACGTGAGGTGAGTTTCTGGAAGAACTCTTCTGAGCCAACATCAGCTAAAGAAATAGGGCTTTTGGGCACACCTTCTCTGCCAGCTTCAAGGTCTCCTGGAAAAGAGAGAATTTGTTTTTAAGCTGGGAGTGTCATTGGAAATTCATCTCTTTTTGAGTAATAAAAGCTTTTGTGGAAGGAAGGTTTAATTTTCTTCCCTTCTCCATTTTTAAATGCTTGCTCTCAGTTCATCCAAATAATTCACTCTTGAACAGAGAGCAGTCCTGAAAGGTTCCAGCATTTCAGGACAATTTCAAATCTGGACAAAAATAAGTGGCTACATGAAATACATTGACAATCTCAGCTGTAGATATGAAGGACAGGAAGAGGAGAGGGAAAATAGCTTCTCTTACCTTCAGAGGACTGAATAGTTCTGAAAAAGAAAATAAAGTGAGTTAAAAGTTACAATAAAACGGGTGTAAGGAGAGCTAAATGAGGAACATGTCCCCCCTTCTCCCACACATCCAATCACTTACCCCAGTGTGGTCATGATGGCTTCTGACACCATCACACGCTCCTGGGTCAGAACTTCAGCCTCTTTCACTGCAAGATTGGGGTTTATCATTAGAGGACAGAAGGCACAGAATATCCTTTTTTGGGTATTTCATGCAGGTACATTTTCTAGGAGTGGATTACTGGGAGCACTGTAGCAGCTCCTGACCTCGGGTATATATTCCCAATCTTGTGATGCCCATAGTTTCATCCTCTCCCTGTTCATGGAGATGTATAATTGCCCCATTTCTCCACACTGCTCAAGTTATGCTCAAGCAGCTCTTAGTACAGTGAAAACGTGGGATGCAAAGCAGGATAACAGAAAAATGGAATCCTTCAGAACTCTGCCCCTCCTCCCAGTATACATTTGTTTTTTTCTCCCATCTTATTGTGTGAAAAGAGGCCCTGAAAAGCTCTACAAAAATGAAATAACTCTAATACAATCCAAAATACCGCAGTAGAGTGAAGCACTCAAAATAATTTTTCAAAAGGTGAATTTTTACTTTACATTGCCTTTCTTTCATTTTTTAAAATTTGTGCTTAATTTGGTTGTTCCTTATACTTATCTTCTGTTTATACAAAAAAGATACTGCTGTTAATACAAGACAGAGTCAGAAATCTAAAATATTACAGAAGTAAAGAGTTTAACCGTTTGCGAGACAAGCAAAATCAAGGCTCCTCTTGAGAAAATGCATTTTTTTGGGTGTGATTTGATAATTTCCTTACCAGTCACTCTTGGTTTTTTCCCTTAGGCACTGAATAAAAGGGAAATATAGAGAAAGTGTTTGTGTTGTAGCAAAGATTTACCATCAGCAACTTCCAGGTTGGCAGTGCAGATGGACTGGCCCGCCTTGTTGGTGGCAATGCACGTGTAAGCTCCACTGTACTTCTTCTTGACATCCAACAGGATCAGGCTGTGGTGCATGTTGGAACTGGCAAGTTTATACCCAGGAGTGTCTGGTTTGATCCACAGGATGTCTTCCCGAGACTCTTCTTTCATCCAAGTGATCGTTGGCGGTGGATGTCCTAAAGGAAAATCGATGCAGTGATGTTTAATCTTCCTATTTGTGTTCCTTCCTTAAAAATTTGAGCCTTGCTGTGAATAAAATGCTGTTTTGATCCAGTTTTTGATGCTTTCCCAATAATAACAGGCATCATATGCAATAATGAAGCCTAAAACATTTTGCAGCACACTCGTAAGGATATTAAAATCTTTTTGTAAAACCAAAATAGTTAATCATCATACAACTAATGGTCAACATACATAATACAACAGTCATTATCCCCATTTTTACATACAGAAAAATGGAGGTGAAGTTGAAAAAGGTGCTTTACTGTCAAGTGTCTTTGTAAGAAATGTAAGCTGGGAGTAGAACCCCAGACTTCAAATACAGGAGATGAGGTTACAATGACTGGGGCAGAGAGAGAAGAACATGTTGTGAAGTTACACATTTCAAGAGTTATTCAGAGAGATGAATACCTCACTCACCTTCAACTTTCACAGATAATGTGATGCTTGCACCCTTTTTCACCTTTTTATTTGTAAATCTTTCAAGGAATCTTGGTGGTATCAGCTGCTCATGGGAATCTGGAAATAATATTATTGATGAAGTGCAGTGAGTTTAGACTGAAAAATTCCCGGGGGTTCTGTTCTCACCTGTTGTGGCTTCTCTCACCTGTTTTGGATGGTTCTTCTTTCTCATAAGGATCTGGAACACAAGGAGAAAAAACAGCATGAAAAGTACAAGTAATCTCCAATCCATGAGTTGCAGAAAAAAAGCTCCCAAAGTGACTCCAGTGGAGATATTACACAGAAATGTTGGTGTGATTTGTAAGAGTCCCTAAGTTTTAAAGAAATGAACTTTTAAGGTTAATGAGGATGGGCAGGAATAAAACACATGTTTATGAGACAACAGTCAGACCACAGAGAAGTGACACCATCATCTTCCTAAACAGTAAATTTATAGGTGAACCAAGAGTAAAGCACATCATCCTTCACCTGTAGACATCCCCACATCACTTGAGTTGCCTTGGGAGGTTTCCTCAGTAAAAAATAACTATACAAAATGGTAAGAGCCACTGGAACAGCCCAAAATAGAGCAATACCCACCTTTGACTACCAGCCTGGCTGAGGAATATGCAGAGCCAGCAGAGTTGATGACAAATATCAAGTACTGGCCAGCGTCTGCTTTGGTGACGTCGCGGATTTCCAGAGAGTGGAATTCCTGCCTGTCGGTTTTCAGGATACGATCCGAGGCCTTCAGGGGCTGCCCATTTTTGAACCAATAGAGACGAGGCTGAGGGTACCCTGCAAGGACCAGTTACAGACACAGAGAACAAAATTCATTGGTAACACTGATTTGGAGGCATCTCCAAACTGCCAGATCCTCCAGAACCAGAGAGAAGGAATCTCCAGCTCTGCCCAGGGCTGCTGTTTCAAGGGTTTAACCAATTAGGAATGCCTAAAAATGCATTCAATTCGATTTATTTGTAAAAATTCTTTCCTGTCTCCTCAGTTTCGGGCACTCCCCATATCGTCTGCATGTGCAAACACCTTGGAGGTTGAAAAATCAGCACTTAGGTGTGACTTGAAAGGTTCACAAGGAGAAAAGTTGCAGCCAAATCAATTCTCGTAACTTTTATAGACAGCAACAGGAGAAAACAGGAAAATCCCTACCTCTCCCTACCAGAGTTAACACCAGAGGGATGTTTTTGCAGCTTTTAGGTTGTAGGAGCCACGCCCTAATGGAGGAAGGCAAGTCCACGACTGTTTCATTTATTGAAGAGAATGAAGGAGATTCTCACTTTATTTTTATCAAGAATATTATTATTATTAATAATTATACTAGATATAATTATGTTATATAAATATATATAATATAGAATGATAGTTATTAATAGTGATCATGATAACGATGATGTCAATATTAAGATTGTTATTCCTTATTACTCCTGGGCTCAGAGAAATCCATAACTGAGTTTTCAAAAGCATATGCCTGTCATTGTGCCTGGATATATGGACATAAAATGAGGCACCTAATCTGCCTGAGTCTGCTCCAAAAGTCCCTGTTCAGCAGGGTGAACACATTCCCCAGCTGGTGTGTGCAAATGTGGTGCAAGGTGCTCACACTGGGGTCACAGCAGCAGAAGAGCACCTTGGAAAACCCTGTCCAGCACTTCAATCTCACTTCAAACCTGGAAAACTGACAATACCATGGGATCCACTCACCTTTCACCTTCAGGTGAAATTTAGCCAGTGATGCTCCAGGTGCTACATGAATATCATGAAGCTCATCAAAGATCTGGGGCAACTGCTCCTCCTCAGTGGTGGATTCCTCCTGTTCTCGGCTAAGCAGCAATTAGAATTAGAAAGAAGAAAATCAGGATGCCAGGTAAGAGTTAGGAATCAGAATGACCTATTTTAGGTTAATTCAGTCTGTGGGTTTTGTCATCCTGAGAAGAGATTCAGCACCATCTGATGTTAAAAGGAACAGAGTGATTCCGTGAGGAAATATCCAGGCTTGCCTGAAGGCTCCAGGGCGAGCCTGCCCATGATAGATGTGCAGCTGTTGCAGTTATTGCATCTCAGCTGGGCTGGATGCTCCTTTATTGCATTATCCTGGCTCTGCTTGACACAGCAAACCCAGGCCTGACATAAATACACAGACTGATCTCACCAAGCCAGAGGTTAGAGCCAGAGTTCCATATTTTACCTTGAAATATATTCCTTGGCACTGTAGTAAGATGATGTCTCTGTTGCATCTGCTGCTGTCTCATAGTCTGTGCTGGTCACTGTTAAATAGAAAAAGACATATTTTGAATAATCTGAGCTTGGAAACTATTTTTCTTGCTTAAATAGTTCTTACTGATTGTAGTTTGAGTGACTGGCAGGTGGATTTTATATGGTACTGCCACAGGATCCCACATGTCCCTGGATTATGGAAAACACCCCTGTTCACCCAAAAAGCTTTTCTCTGAACTTCACCTTGGAATTGGCAAAACCCAGCTGAACCCAAGAGGTTCGCAAGAGAAAATTCTGCGGCCAACACATTTTTGTTTAAACTGTAAATGGTGCTTTCCTTGGGGGAAAAAAAAAAATTAACCAGGTCTCAGCAGAACTCCTTTCCTTGGTTTTTCCACAGTGATTTTGAGACTTACAGTCCACACGAAGCTCAGCCTTGGTTGAAGCCACCCCCATGTTGTTCTCAGCGAGGCACCGGTAGACGCCCATGTCCGTGGGCACCACGGCGGTGATGATCAGCTGGTGACACCCTTCCTGGTCCTCATTGATCATGTAGTGATCGTTTTCTTCAATAGCTTTGCCATCCTTGAACCAGCGCACCGTGGGCAGGGGTTTGCCAATGACAATGCAGTCAAAGCTCACTGGGTACCCATCCTGGACCTCTTGGTTTTGGAGCTCAGTCATGAACATGGGGGCTAAAGTGGAGGTGGTTGGAGAAGAGAAAGAAAAATTTGGTTTTGCTAAAAGATGTGTTTTAGGCCCTTGCTGCCCAGACTTCTGGTTTCTAGTTTTTTACTTGCAGACTGGTATCATTTCTCTGTGGAAACAGTCAAGAGATTCGCTGATGAAGACTATTGAGATACTACATCAGCACAGCAATACCACAGCTGCCAATTATACATTGTCCCTGCTCCTTTCCTTGCCAAAATGTCTTTTCTCCCTTAGAACCATTCTAAACCCTACATAATTCATTTAAGTATAATAATCATATTATTTATGGTCATGTTGCAGTAGGTGACATTTCTAGCATGAAAAGGGGCTTCATAGATAAGTCAATACATTGCAACCCCCTCCTTCAGCACCAACATCCCTCCTCTCCCTCAAAATGAAACAGAATAAAAAAAAATTTAAAAGTAATTATTTTTTCTAAAAGTGAAATCTGCACCACATTAAAAAAAAAAAAAAAAAGTTACTTGAGAGAGAAAGAATGATGTTGTGACCTGTTCCCACTGTCTTTTCCAAGGAATAAACAAGGTTTGCTTTCCCTACCTGTGTCAGAAGTCAGCAAAGGTGGTGGAGGTCTCGCTACTGGAGGTGCAAACTTCCCAAGGGTGGGAGGTGATGCCTTCCCAATGCGCAATTCGATTTTTTTCGGGCCTTGTTCCAAGATGTCAATCTCCACAGGAATTCCCAGAGCACCAAACATCTCTCTGAACCGTGTGGCAGCCGTTTTGGCCTCAGACATGATTTCAAACTTGATGTAGATGTACTGGTCATCCTCACGGTAGGTCTGGTGGTCAACCACGTCTATGTCCCCTTCATCTGCGCTGACAAAGAGCTCTTCCTCCACATCAGAGATCTCCGTGGAGATCTTGGCTCTGAAAAGTCTGTGGAGTCTCCTTCCTGCTTTTCGGAAAGCATCATCCAGCTCGCTGCCAGACGAGCTCTCTGTCTCGCTGTCAGTGCTCTGCTTACTCTGCTTCTCCTTAGGAAGAACTTGAGCTTCCTGAGTGCCCACCACCACCTTGGCACTGTGTGAGACCTTGCCGAACTTATTGGATGCCTCACAGGTGTATTTACCAGCATCCTTCCTGTCCAGGCCAGCGATAATCAAGGAGCAGGTGCCATCACTGTAGTTGTCTATGTGGTAGTAGCGACCATCCGAGAGCTCTTTCCCATCTTTCAGCCACCGGACGTTCATGTCGGTTTTGCTGTGGGCCACACACTCCAGGTGCAGGGTGCTCCCAGGCTCTCCAGAGAAGTCTTTGAAGGTCTCGGTAAACACTGGACACTCTTGTTGCTTGATCTCTTTCCTGACTTTGTAGCCTTTGAAAGCAGCTTGGATCTTCACGGCCGCTTTGTTCATGGAGGGGTCGTCTAAATCTGGCAGCTCTGGCTCAGCTGGCTTAGCAGCTGTGGTGGCCACAGTGGTCTCCACAGTGGATGTCTCCCACTGTTTCCATAATTTTCCTGTGGAGGTGGACTGAACCTTGCTGGTGACACTGATGCTCTTCTTCCCAGCTTTCTTGAGGTAGTTGACCAGGGAAGGAGTCCCAGCTCTAGACTCATCATCGGAGCTTGTGAAAGAGAGATCTGCCTCTCCTGTCCTGGCCAGCTCGTCACACGTGGAGTACTCCTCTGAGTAGTAGTGAGACATCTCCGCTTCCTCCTTCCTCAGCTTCTGAAGCTTCTCATCTTCCTCAGGGACCTCACTGATGGAATCCAAGGTGGGCTCCCGGCTCATCCGGCGTTTCTTGGCCAGGGCTTCCCACAGGAGGTGAAGATCTCCCTCCTGGGCAGCCTCAGGGGGCAGGCTGGGCTGGACCTGCCCATCCACCAGCTCTCCAGGCTGGCTGGCAGGGGGAGCTTCCTTGGCAATCTCCTTCAGCATCGACACCGTAGAAACTGTGGGGAATGAAATAGATGAGGAGTTAAACATCTGTGAGTGAGCTTTGAGAAAGCACATGGAAATATTGTACAGGAGAGCATCTTGCTTAATGCTTAACTAAGCATTGTATTGAGAACAAAATAGGAATTTGGCGAATCACACAGAATGGGGAAGGTTGGAAGGGAGTACTGGAGGTGTCTAGTCCAACCTCCCTGCTCAAGCACAGTCCCCCAGATCACATTATTCAGTGTCCAGATGGATTTTGAATATCTCCAGAGAAGGAGACTTCACGCCCTCTCTGGGGGGTGGATATAATTGAATCTGGTCCTGGGGAACTTGTCCTAGCTGACCATGCTTTGAGGAGGAGGATGGACCACACCATCTTCAGAAGGTCTGTCCAACATCAGCAATCCTGTCATTCCATGCATGCACTTAAAACTTAACCAAACAAGTCCTTTTTGTTTAATTCCTTGCACATTTGAACCCAATAAACAGATTTCTGCCCTTTTTAATGTTGCAGCTGATGAACTGCTTGTTAAGACTGCCAGGGGAGATTGGAAAGCTATCTGGGCTCATCCTGTCTCCCAGACAGACAGAGATTCCCTGTCTGTCGTGAACAGACCTCCAGTGGCTGTGCTGGGAGCTGAGACTCCCATCTCACACAGACATAATTGCCTGGCTGGATGTGTCTAGGTCTGAAGGTGTCTGGGACACATCCAGTGCCTCTACATGGTGCCCAGTTCCTTTTGAGATGCTGCAGGTTGTCTGGGACATCCACGGAATACCCTAAAGCATCTCAAAAGGCACCAAAAACTCGTGCAGAGACAATAATATCACACCTTAAATATCTGGCTCTAGAAACTCTGATCTGAGCAACTCAAAACTATTCAGGACACAGGAACATACTGGGCAATACCAAACAGGAAAATAACAACTCCTTGTGGATTGTTACCATAGCTTGTAAAAGAAAATGAATTCCAGTCCAAGCTGTGGAGATGCCCCTGGATGTCCATATCAGACCTGATTTAACATCCCAACAATGCACACTCTGTACCTTCAAGACACAGGCTGGCAACAGATTTGACTTCTGGAGAAGCCATGCAGGTGTAGCTGTCCTGATCCTCAGGTTTGAATCCATGGATAATGAGTATCTGCTTCGTTCCATCAGAGAGGATCTCGTATCTCCCTCCAGCTTTTATTTGTTCTTTTCCCTTGAACCAAGTCACTTTCTCCTTGGTTTCACTTGATAAGGTGCACTCCAGGCGAGCTGTCCCTCCTTCTGAGACTGATCCTCCCACCAAAGGTTGGGTGACTGTAACTGGAGGCTCTGCAGTTACAAAAATAAAGAGAGTTAACACAAAGAACAAATCATCATCTGGCTTTAAGGCACTCCAGATCACTCCATAAGATATCCAAGCAACCCATCCATCATTTACAGATTTTTCAGCTGTTGTAAACAACCAAAGGGAAAAAAATGAAAAGACTGGCAGCATCCAAAGTTTGCACTTCCAAAGATAATATCAAAACAACTTTCCAAGCTCTCCCAGTGCTTAAACCAGCTCCATCCAAACATGTACATGCAGAAGTGGTTGCATTTTTCACATTCCTGTGTTTGTTTTCTGGTCTTCATTTACCCATCACCAGAATTAAAGAAGTTCTACAGATTTCCAGATCTTGAATGTTTCAAAGTGAAGGAGTTGTGATGTGAGACAAAAAAGAAACATTAAATAGAATGAAGAGATTATTCAAAGTGGCATTAATTTCCATCTTGAAAGCTAAAAAAAAAAGTATCTATATATATAGAGAGAGAGGTTTATGTTATCTTAGAGTAAAAAATTATCAAACCCATAAATAATTAAAAAATAAAAATTCCCTGCATCTTCTTTACTTTAAGAAGAGGCCTCCCAATGGAATGCTGTTTGTACAACCATGATACTCAAAGAAAAACACATTAAACTCAGAGATGTTGATTGGGATGTAAAAGACAGTGCTGAATTCCCAAAAGCAGCACATCCCTCAGGGTGATTTTCCCTCTGCACACTTCACCAGGGTGAGAGGACTGATGACCAAAATGCCATGGGTTTGTTGTGGACAAAGTCAGTGTGTGCAGAGTCATCAGGGTCCAGCACTGGCAGCAGTTATTGTTGCAAAAAAAAGTCATTGTGTGCCTGAACCTTAAGCAAAAGAGGATTTTTTTATTATTATTCTCATTTTGAGGAATTTAGATGAGTGACACCACAGAAAGAGTTGCAAGAAAAGAAAGATTGAGGGAGTGACTCCTCCTCCCATTGTAGCTTCCAAAATTTCACCATCAGACAGCAAAGGAACTGCGTCCTCCAGCATTTCTTTGTGGGGATTATTGAAAAAGACACATAAAAAACATAAAAAAAGAGAAAGATGGGTGAAGAAGACAACACTGCCCACCAATGGTCACGGTCTTGGTTACCCCAGACACACTCCAACATGCTCCTTTTGACTCATTCTGGCCTAACTCCACCAGAAAAGACACTCATGGTGACCAGCCAATACATGGGTGCAATGCAAGAAACCCATGGTGACGGGCCAGCAGATGGATGATGCAGTGCAGGCTGCAAGACAGCTGGATGCAGTTTGGAGGAAATCAGTACTGAGTGCTAAAAATGCAGCAGCTTTTGTTCACAGCAGCCCAGAATGACTTTTTTCCCAAGCTCTTCCTCCTCCATCGTGTTGGCAGGCAAGCACTGAAAGAGGTCGCACTGGGAGATGCCTGGGATGGGTGAAGCAGGCATGGCATGCAAAATGTAGGGTCTGCAGGAGCCTGCAGTCCTCCCTGGGGCCTGTGTCCATCCTCACCTAACCACACCATCTGGGGGAAGTGCACCGCCTCGCTGGCCCCAGCTTTATTTATGGCTGAGACTCGGAATCTGTAGGGTTCCCCCAGGGCCAGGCCGTCCACTGTGAGCTCCGTGCTTTGGGTAAGGCCCTCGCTGCAGGACTGCCAGCCAACACCCGGGATTTTCCTCTCCACGTTGTAGCCCAGGATGTCCCAGCCACCGTCGCCCAGAGGCTTGTGCCAAGACAGAGTGACAGAGTGGCTGCTCTGACTTAGAACTTCTGGTTCTTCAGGTGGCTCAGGGAGGGCTGGGGGCACAACAGAGGTCCCGTGATGACATGAGTGGCAACACTTCATCCTAAAACACCCAAGAGCCTTCTACAAGCCGTGAGGAAGAAGTGCAACAGGCTGAGTATTTTTCTGGCTGTAAAGTTGAGCATAAAGTCACTGCACATTCATTGTAAAGTCGTGACCATGAGTACCTGTGCACACTGAGTTATCCTTGTCTGCCCTGATCTGTGCTGCTAATGAGAAACATTCATTTTCCAACTCTCATCTCACATAATTAACGTCATGTATTGCTTTTGTCCCACAAATAAAGATAACCCTACGTGCTGGGCAGACATAACAAAGCCTCTCTGGGCCTGCTCTCCAAGGACACCCAGACTGTCCTAGGCCCAAAAAGTATAAACCAAAGAGCCTCTAAAGGGGAGAAAGCTGAGAGGAATTACATAATTAACTGAAGGTTTAATTGGAGAATTAACCCTGATATGCAAATGAACCAAAGCTATAAAAGTGTGAAGAACTCGTGACCTGGGGTCCATCTTGGGGCCCATCTTGGCAGTGGCCTCTGGCTCCCCAGGGGTACCTTTGAAGGCCTTTCAGATAAATACCAACCTTATTCCCTTATCCTGTCTAGTCTCTGTTTCTAGGAGGCCTCTTCAGGCATCACCCCTAGGCTGGAACAACACACACTTACCTATCACAGAAAGCTTGGCTGATGAAATGGCTTCCCTGGAAGCAAAGGTCACCTCTCCAGAATGATGCAGTTGGGCTTTTTTCAGAATAAGTTTGTATTTGTTTCCATCCGCTTGTACCTCCCAGTCCTCACCCGACTGGATCTCTATGTCATTACTGTACCAGGCCACTTCATTAATTGGCACAGCTTCACTCAGGACACAGCTAAATGTTGCTTTTTCCCCCAGAGACACTTCCACATCCGTGAGGGGCTGCAAGAACTGCAGGCGCCACCCTGTAGATTAAAATCAGTGATCGAGCCCTCAGTTACAGGAACAATCAAGAGATTTTGTGAATATTTGTGCAGAAGCTCTGAACAGCCAGGCCTTGGAGACCAAGGACATCATTAAAAGGTTTATGTATATTGCCAGAACAGAAGGGTTAGGATCACAGAATGGTTTGGGAGGGACTTTAAAGCCCATCTCATTCCAACTCCTGCCTTGGGCAGGGACACCTTTCACCAGACCAGGTTGCTCCAAGCCCCACCTAATCCATAACTGGGGACTGATCTCTGCTTTTGTATTCTTTTACTGTATTGTACAGAAAGAGGTTCTGGTCCCCACAGTGGTCTCCAGTAACAGCATAAAGTAGAAGGATACAGAGATAACATTATTGCAGATAAAACCCTCCTCTCTGAAGCCCTGAAGTACCTACAAACACAACCAAACTCATCAGAATTGTGACAACTCTGGTACAGTCATTTGCTGCTAACTCAGTGGCAGCTGGTGCTGCTTGCAAACCGTGTCACATCCTACAGAACAAGAAAATAAGGAAATTGTAAAGCATCAACCATTTGGGGATGGGAGAACTGGATTTGTTCAGCCCAGAAAATGGAAGGCTTTGGTATGACCTAATTTGCACCTTCCAGTATGGGAAGAGGGCCTACAAGGAGGATGGAGAGGGATTTTTTACAAGAGCATGGAGTGACAGGACAAGGGGAAATGGGTTCAGATGGACAGAGAGTAGGTTTAAATGAGACATTAGGAAGAAATTGTTCCCTGTGAGGGAGGTGAGGCCCTGGCACAGGGTGCCCAGAGAAGCTGTGACTGCCTCTGGATTCCTGGAAGTGTCCAAGGCCAGGTTGGACGGGGCTTGGAGCAGCCTGGGATAGTGGAAGGTGTCCCTGCCCATGGCAGGGGTGGCACTGGATGATCTTTAAGGTCACTTCCAACCCAATCCAATCTGTGATTCTGTGGGTTAGTGGTGGGCCTGACAGAGTTGGGTTAAAGGCTGGACTCAGTGGACTCAGAGATCTTTTCCAACCCGAATGATTCTATGATTTATTGTGTGGGAAGAACATTGACGTAAGAGACAAACAACAAATCCATCTTTTCCTTGCTGGTACTCATATTTTCCTGGTCTCTTTCCCCATTCCAATCAGAAATTGAAGACTTCCCCTGCCCAAGCACTGGAGTTACCTTTCACTGTGAGGAAGGCCGAGGTCACCGCATCGCTGCACATGAAAGTCACCCTGCAGCTGTCCTGGGGAGTTAAATTCTTCAGCAGCAGGATGTGCCTGAGTCCATTTTCAAAGTAAACCATCTCAGTGTTTTCTGTGGTTTTGGCAGGTTCATCATCAATCAGCCAGTTGTAATTGTAGGTCTCAGGCTTGGAGAGATAACACTCGAACAGGGCTTCCCCTCCTTCCACGGCCTCCACGTTCTCCAAGCCCTGGACAATGCTGTTCTTGGCTAGAAAAGAAGGACAATGAACATTATTAATTATCTGGCCATATATCTCTGAACATTAGCAAGCCTCGAAGCACAGGAGGATTCCCACTGCTGCAAAGCTGGTGGAAAAATGTGGATGTGATAAACCGTGCTTGTAGGTTTAATTGCTGGTTTCAACCACGCTCTAACACAATATTATAATTAAAAATATTTAAAGATAGTTTAAAAATAATGATAAACCTCTAGAACCTCCAGCATTTCATCTAGAACCTCTAGTGTTTCACCCAGATTTCCTCCAAAAACCTGACTGTTTTTTATAAATAAAGAAAAAAATGGTCATATTTGTATGAATCTGGCCAAGAGTTGATAGGAAGGCATACGCAGGAAGATAAAGTGTAACCAAATTCCTTTGGTCCTATGACAGGAATAATTTCCCAAAGATCACCCAGACAGCACAATTATCATCATGACTGGAGAGATGTGAATCCACTGGCAGTTCATGATAAAATCTTATCTCTTTTCTTACAAAGCAAATGTAAGAGAATTTTAGGGCTGGCAAAGCTATAGTGATGATTATCCAAGATAATTCTGCCTCTAGGACACACACAGAAAGTCAAAATCTGTATCAAGATTACTTTGAATGGTAAATTTCTGAATTATTACAAAAGCTCTGTGACACTTAGGTTTATTTTCCCATGCTGTGTGATGAGTTGTGGGGTCAGAAACGTGCACAGATCTCCACACTCCAGAGTCATGCATCAGTTGGCACCTGGACAGAAACAATCAGCCTGATGCCAAATTAAAGATGGGCTGGTGCATGTGGATATAATTCGTGTTGCTACAGGGACAAACGACATGCACAAGGGTGGGGGCACACAGTTCAGTAAATACAGTTTATACAAATGCCATAAAATGGTCAGCATGCTTTGTGTTATAAATCCAGACCCCGAGACATCCCTGTTTAGATCTCTACAGATCATCTGGAACTGCACTTAGAAAAAAAAAAATTGTAAAAACAAATAAAATTTAAGAAAAACTCCACACTGAGCAGTTTATTTAATGGCAAAAACAAACAGACAAACAAACCCAAAAAGCACAAGTTACAAGCTATTTATTAATTTATTACTAATTACGAGGTGCCCAGAGATGATGTGTGTGGACTCTCCATTCCTGGAAGTGTCCAAGACCAGGTTGGACAGGGCTTGGAGCAACCTGGGATAGTGCAAGGCATCTCTGCCCATGGCAGGGGGTTGGAACTACCATGACTTTTAAGGTCACTTCCAACCCAAACTATTCTGGGCTTCTATGATACTAAAAAAATTTGAATTTTTTAAGATTCATAGTTATGGAGAACAATGAGGAGTTTGAAGACTCTTCTTGGAGAATGTATAATTTTTGTTAGAACAACCCAAATTGTTTATCTGTGTACTTTGGAAGTGTTGGTTTCCCTAATTATGGAAAGCAGCCAATTGCTAACCCTACATCCTCTGGGATGCTTTCAGGTAATTTTAGTTCATTAAAATCTTTTTAAAGCCTGAAAATGGAAAGTGCTTCTCAGTGTAGAAAACATTATATTAAATAACACCCTGTTCTTCTGCATTAACAAGTCCAGTTAAGCAAGAAGGCAAAATAGCCACAAATATTCAGAAATCAGAACCTGCTCTTGCTGATCACGTTAATTCACTATGTAACCAAACCCAGGAATTCCATATGCAGCAGAAAAAAGTAAGAGAATCCATGTAAAGTCTTAACTTTTTGTTAATTTCTTTTTGCTGTTCCTCAGGGCCTTCAGAAATGCTGATGCCAAGTGAGGAGGTAATTCCTGAGGGATCACTACTTGAAATAAGTAAATAACCAAGCTGCCTTAGCTTAGCTGAAAATCAAATGGAATTCCACACTATCCATTAGTTACTGGTTTTGGGTCACACTGTGCAAAAAGTGCTGCTGAAGAGCAAAAAAAATATTAATATTGTTCCTTTGGACCAACACTACACCTTGATTTTACACTTCAGCAGGACACATCCCATCACACCAACATTCCAGCCCATTGCAGAAGAGGTGGGATGGCTAAGTGGTGTAATGAGTGAGTGTTAATTAGAACTAAGCTGATGCTGCAGTTTCATATTCAATTCCCATTACCTCCCAACTATTTTTATCCTCGTTTTCGGTACTGGAGTGAACACCAAGAGCAGGTATCTGATGTGTCCCTTGTTGCAAAGCCTTGCCATGATTTTTTCTACCTCTTTCATTTGGAACCCATGGTAGTGTCTTCCTCTCTGGCTGGAAGACCTCACCTTGAACATCAAGTGTAGCCATCACTTTAGTGCCTTCAGCTTCACAAGAATAGATGCCAGTGTCTTCTGGGACCGTGGGGTTAATTTTTAGCATGCTCACATTCCAGTCCTGATCGATAATCACTCGCTGCCCATCTGCATGTATTTCCTGATCATTTTTCTTCCAGATGGCGTGCACTGGCCTAGAATATTGGCATATGAACTCTGCCGGGCCATCTTCATCAACAGTTATGTCCTGCATGGGACTGACCACTTCAATGGTGGGATCTGTTAACCAACACGTCAGGAAGGACATGCATTAGTGGATCCCCATGGAAATCACCACTTGGAGGGTTTTTGCCAAGCACAGGGCCCGTGGGGAGCAAGCAGAGTGACAGTGCAAGCAGGGAGAGCACGCTGGGGGTTAGCAGTTTAGTCTGTGCTCGTGTCAGCATCAAGCAGGATTCCAAGCCAAACTGGTGCATTAGAACATGGCCATCACACTGGGAAATGGGCCGCCAGGAATTAAGGCTTGTGCTGGAACAGTCCTGAACATGGACTGCTGTGCAGAGCAGCTGCTGGGATTCCCTTTGGGCTTAGTTTTTCTCCCAGTGTTTCCAAGATCTTCTAGGCTGGGAAGCACTGGATGTGAAATGCTTCTGCTTTCTGAATGTGGAGGAGGAGTGGGATGCAGAGGACTGCACTGAGTGGTTCCCTGCAACTCACAACCCCATAGAGCGACAGGAAAACACCACAAACTCTTCTGGAAGCTCCTTATGTGACTAAAACATAACTACTCATCAGAAAGAAACACTGTTCTCAGACACTCATTCCTGTCCTGGGGTGGTCTTGGCTGTCAGAACTCATTGGCAGTGTGAGGAGCAAAAATCCAGGACAACTGTGACAAAAAAAGGCACCTCACAGGAGCAGATGAATATTGTTTTGATTAGCCATGTGTTCCTCTGCTGCAGACACCTTGTTTAGGGGAAAAACAATAGGATTTCCTTTACAGTATTTTATCTAGAGTTCACTGAGAGATCATAAACCAGTGACATTTCAGATTGAGAGCCCATAAAATGCTGAGAGCATCTGGATATGCAGCTCCTCTGGAGGTGCTGAGGTCCATGAGGCTGCTTTGAAGCACTTTTAAAACCTGAGTTCTGCTTCTTGTGAGGCAGCTGTAAGGCACAGTAGATATATCTGACCTAAAATACTTCCCAAGCAGCCAAGGAGTCCCTCCTGAGATGTCAGACTGGACCATCCATGTACAATGCAATATGCAGGTCAAAAGGAAAAATCTCAGTGAAGTCTGAAAATGGAAATATCTCTGAAACATCATTCTCAGCAGAATTATGTCGACTTCAAAAAAAATTGATAGGACTACAAAGGGACATAAAAAGACGGCAGCCAGAGAAAGCTGAGAGATCATCAGGAGTTGGACACCATGATCCTTGAGGAACCCTTCCAGCTCAGGACATTCTGTGACTCTGTGATGTCCTTATTCTTCAAACAGTTGTTCTGATCACAAGCCAGCTGGAATAACCCACACAGGATGTCTGTCTGCAATGCTCCTCTTGAAACTGCTGCAGCAGGCTGAGGGTTGGGGATGCTCCTGGCAGACCTTGGGGAGCAAAGGCAGCTCTGCAAACATCACTTGGAAACTTGTTGCAAGATTTCATCCCACTCACTGAGGTTCCCTCTGCCACTCCGTGTGTCTGCCACGTGTGTTTATGGAAAGGAGGCCTCGATAGAAGATCTTGGAGATGTTTTGGTGATGGTGGGACTGAAGAAATGAGCAGGTGTCCGTGCAGCTGGGGAGCACAACCCCATCCCCTTCCATAAGGTGTAGAAATGTGTTTCTCACAGCAAATATCACCTGTGGTACTGGAGAAGGTCCTGGTTCCTTTGTACCCTCACTCTTGGCCAGGGCAAGGACTTTGGTGGCCCTGCTCACCCGTGCAGAAGCTCCTTGGGACTTAGGAGCCAACGTGTGCCCCAGGACCTGCAATTCTCACCTGCCCAGAGGAGCTAGAAAACAGCAGCAGCTCCTTCACCCTTTTCCATTCTCCCCCCACCCATCCGTGAGCCATCACTCCAGGTCATGGAATGAATGCAGTTGTAGGGCAAGGATGTTGTGAAGGCCCAGCATGAAAAGCTGAGATCTCACTTGTCACAGAATATATCCAATTACCAACATGCCTTAAAGCAGGAGAAAAAGGCACATGGAACTGAGAGAAAGTCAACTTGCTCCTTGATGAAGAGTAAGCCGTGGATGGCTGGATAGACTGAAACATATTTCAAAGACAGATCTAATTTTAAATTTCTGGACAAAAAGAAGTGTACAAAATTGTCTGTGAATACAAGGATGGTTAGAATTTTATGAGTGTTTCACTTTCCTATGAAATCAGGTGTTACTGAGCACAGTGTAACTGGGGTTATCCTAATCCTGTTAGGATAATCACTGTGCTGCTGTGATTCAGGTTTGATTCCTTCAGCAATGAAGGAATATTGGCTTCATGGCTGCACAAAATAGCCACATACATGTGTGTCAGCATGAGCTGTGGGGTTGGGCTGGATGATCTCCAGAGATTTCTTCCAAAATCAATGATGCTGTGATTCCATGAAATGGAAATTTCTCAGGAGCCCTTTATCTGACTGAGCAGAACACGTAACAATGCATTTATTTTTATTTTGTTTTAGGACAACTGGAATTCTTTGCCTGGAGAGCTCAGAGCCAGGTTCTGTCTCTGAAAATGGATGCAAATTGGCACAGGACTTGCAGGGTTTGCACGCTCTGCTGGCACTGCATCATTCTGTGTCATGAAGAAGTGATTTTGCATTTTATGTTTGCAGAGAACCCAAATTTTCTGAATGTACAAGGGACACATGATGAAGAAAAGGAGACATCAACCACTGACTAAATTCCATATTGTGGATCATTCCTGTTATGGCCCAGTTATAGCACAGGAGTAGATTTGAATAAAGACCTTTTAACCCTTAATATATCTGTATATAACCCTTTTCCAAGCAGGGAATAAGCATTAATTTTGCCTGAAAAACAACAGGTCTTCCCCATGGCTATAAAAGGACTGGATGGGAAGGAGCTTGCTTTATCAAGTCTGGAGCTCAGTGTTATTTGCAGCTTTTGGCTACCCGTACCAAATGAGAAAAACATTTATTCAACAGACCAGAAAGCTTTGCCAGTGCAGGGATGAGCTTTCAAAAACGAGGTGCATTTTGTCTCTGTGTCACTGGAATGCCACACATCCTTTGGCTTCCAGGAGCAGCCCCAAATCCAGTCCTGGGAATATGCTGAGCTCAGCACCAGTAGCCCAGCTGTGGAGCAGCACAGTGGTAATTTTGTGATAAATTAAGATTTTGTAGTATTATTTAAAAAAAAAGGATGAAATGGGGAATATAAAGTCAGGTGCCAGCACAGATGTTTACATTCATCTCTTCCTTGACATTGGGTGAAAGCAGCAGCCCTGACTGCAACCCTCCCTCACCTGAACCACTGCAAAAATCAGTGTGGTTGTACCTAGAAGACTTCTGGGGTGAGAGTGGGTGACCCGCAGAGTGGGAGGGTTGCAGGGCACAGGAGAACTGTGAAGGGATTTAGTAAGGGTAGCCTGGAAGGCAGAAGCACCAGCACATGGAGCAAGTCCAGAGGTGGCCACGTTTTTCTTTCCAACAGGGAAATACCTTTGACTAATAATTTAGCTGAAGAGATAAGGGACCCAGCTCTGAAGGTGACAGTGCCCGAGTCGTGGCACGCCACATCATTTAGGGTTAGAGTGTGGATCCTGCCGTCCTGCTCAGAGATTTCAGTCACCAGGTTGTTGTGAAGGGGGGTCCCATCCAGCCACCACTGCACGTTCCTCACGCCCGGGTGCGAGAGCTCGCAGGTGAACGTGGCTGACTCGCCCACAAAGACGTCTGTGCTCCTTAAACCAGACACTATCACTGCTGCTTCTTCTGCGTGACAGAGCAAGAGAAGGTGCCAGAGGAAAACAAAAACAAACACGCGCAAGCTGCTCCCTGCAGAACTAACCCCAGCCCAAGTGCAAGATGTCCAGGATAGTTAAACTTGAGGTGCTTGTCCAAGGAAAAAAAAAAGAGGTAAAATACTCTTGGAGAGGGTTAGAAACCACCTTCCATCCTTCCAGCTGCTTGCAAGAACAGTGTGTGTCTCTGCAAACATTATTTCACTGGGAGGAAACTCCACTCCTTACCCAGGTCATGCCTGGCTCTCCTGTGTGTTGCAACCATCTGCAGGTGTTGTATGAGGCAGAGAGGGACTTAAAGATTTAAATGTCCTTGTTGGGTGCTTTAAAGGAGTAATAAGAATATCAACAGTGATAGAAGCTGAAGTCAGTTATAATAAGAATTTCGGTATTTTTTATGACCACTGCTCCAAGTTTTTCAGAAGTAGCCCAGTCTGCTCTAGTACACAGTACAGTCAGTACTTTGAACTAATTTAACTTAAAAATATGGGTCTAACCCCACCCTGGAGGTGAGAGTTTATACCTCCACTGGAATCAGGAAAGAAATGAATGAACTCTCTGCTGCTTGGCCAGTTACTGTCAAAGATTTCGGAGCAAGAAATCCAGGCAGAAAACCGGAGCATTTCCACCACATTTCACCACCTTACCTTGCACATACACAGCCCCTGTGGTGATCTCGTATCCAGTGCTGCAGGTATAATCCCCACAGTCATCAGGTTCTACACCATGGATGATGAGCTCAGCTACGCTGCCCTTCAGCTTCACCTCGTACTTGTCACTGGGCTGAATGAGCACCCCTCCTTTCCTCCACTCAACGGGAGCATCCGGCTTGGAGATCTCACAGTGCAAAACAGCCGTTCCCCCTTCTTCAGTCTCTACGTTTTTCAGCTCTTTGTTAAACAGCACTGGCAGTACTGTGGTGGAGAAGCAACTGCATCAGTGACAGCACTCAGGGGTGAGGAAACCTGATTGTAACTTCTCCAGCTGGGCTGTTCCCCTCTTTCTTTTCACGAACCACAATTTGCCTGCTGGCCGCTCATGGGATCAGCTGCTGATACTGCAAAGGTGTCCAGTGCTGCTCCATAAAGGACTGCCAGAGGTCACAGGGCCTCTGGAGCTCTTCACATGGCCATACTCACCATTCTCAGTGTAAGCACATAGAGCACAACAATACCAATCACAACACCGAGAGTCAGAATCCTTTAGGTTGGAAAAGACACTTAAGATCAAGTCCAGCCATTAACCCAGCACAGCCAAATCCACCACTAAACCACGGCCCCAAGTGTCACATCTACACATCTTTTAAATATCTCCAGGGATGGTGACTCCACTGCTTCCTTGAGCAGTCTGTGCCAATGCTTGATCACCCTTTCAGTGAAGAATTATGTCTTAATACTGAATTCTGAATCACCCCTAGTGCAACTTGAGGCCATTTCCTCTCGTCCTATTGCTTGTTACTTGTGAAAAATAGACCAACATTTACCTCACTACAACCTCCTGCCAGTAGCTGCAGGGAGTGATAACATCTCCCCTGAGTCTCCTTTTCTCCAGGTTAAAAATCCCCAGTTCCTTTAGCTGGAACATGAGACTTTGGGTATTTAATCTCTGAAACCACGTGCTCTGAGCAACAGTCGGTTATGGTGACCTAACCCACAATCTACAAGCATGATCTAATCTAAAAGACAGAATTCTTCACACAAAATGAATAAAACTGTAAAATCCCAAACCATAGAATTCTTAGTACAAAATGAGTAAAACTAAAATCCAAAGCCAATAGAATTCTTGGTACAAAATGAATAAAACTGTAAAATCCAAAATCACAGCCACTGGAGAGCCCCAATTCATGGGCTGCTCAGGCACTAAGAGATGCAATGGGTCAATTTAAAATGGACTTGTCCTAGGTATGGTGAAATATCCCAGTTTGCTTTCACTGAGTCTCGATGATAATTCAGTGATAAAATTTCCACGTGGATGTGGCCCTTGGGGACATGGCTTGGTGGTGGACTTGGCAGTGTTATGTTAACAGCTGGAAGATCTCAGTGATCTCAAAGCTCTTTTCCAAACTAAGTCACAGAAAGATTTAGGTTGGGAGGGACTTTGAAAATCATCCAGTTCCACCCCATGCCATGGGCAGCGACACCTTCCACCAGACCAGGCTGTTCAGAGCCCCATCCAGCCTGGCCTGGGTGATTCCAGTTCCCCCCTGTGAAGGATGGACACAGCCAGGACTGCCCCAACCTCCAACCAAGCCCTACCCCTACCTTTAACCTGCAGCGATGCCGTGGTTTGCTGATCCCCCGAGTCACAGGTGTATTCCCCAGCATCCTGAGCCTCAGCCTCATAGATGAGGAGCTCCACTCGTGTCCCCTCCTGGCGGAATTCGTACTTGTCACCGGGCTGCAGCACCGTGTCCCCTTTCCTCCACTCCACGCGCGCGTGGGGCCGCGTGAGCTCGCAGCGCAGCACGGCCGTGCGCCCTTCCTCCACCTCCTCGTTCCTCAGCCACTGCTTGAACAGCACGGGCAGGCCTGGCAAGGGTGGGGCAAAGAGAAGAGAAATGCTTGAGGCGAAAATAGAAAATAGAGGAATGTTTTCTTTTTAAGGTATGGATAGAGCCATTCGTGAGGTTCGTGCACAACTCTGGCTGCAGTCCCCTTCCAGGGATGCCAAAGTCAAACCTAGATAGAGGAGGAGGAGGACAAGGACGAGGAGGAGGAGGGGGAGAAGGAGAGTTAATCAGCAGGAAAAGTTTGATTTCTGTGTGAGCTACATTTCTCTCCCCATGTCCCAGACTTCTTTTCACAAAGAATTCCCAACTAAATTCAGTAATTATTACTGAAGGCCAAATAGCTTTCCATCCTTGAAATAAAATCATAGAACGGGATAAAATCACTCGAAGAACATACAAATATATATAAAAATATAAAATATTAATATATTTATATATAGACATATATTTTATATTAGAATATATAGAACATATCAGAAAATAAGAATATATAGGATATAAAATATATAGACTAATAGAATAATATCTAAAGAATAGAATTATATCTCATTTTATATTATATAACATAAAATATTAGTAATATAGAGAATAATATATCTGGATTATATTAGAATATATATAGAATATATAAATCTGGGGCTATAATCCAAAGCTTCAGATCATGCACCCAGAGATCAAATATAGAATAATTAAGACTTGAAGGGACCTCAGGAGGACCCCCATGGATGGCAATTCCTCCACTCCTCTGGATCTCATCTCCAATGTCTGACCACCCCTCCATTGTTAAAGGTTGGGTGTTTTCTAATCTGAATTAGATTAGAAGCTCACTCAGCTTTCACTTGTTGCCTGTCATCTCTTTACTGAGCCCTCCAAGGAAGTTCTGTGTCTCTCTTCTCTGCAGATCTCCACTAGGAAACTGCAGAGAACAGTGAGGTTCCACTTCCACTTTCTCTTCTCCAGTTAAGAAGCACAGCTGCCCTTGCCTCTGCTTATACTTAGATCCCAGAATGATTTAAATTACAAGGCACCATCATCTCGTTCCACCCCTGCCATGGGCAGGGACACCTTCCACTATCCCAGGCTGCTCCAAGCCCTGTCCAACCTGACCTTGGACGTTTCCAGGGATCCAGGGGCAGCCACAGCTTCTCTGAGTAACCTGTGCCAGTTGTTTTACCACCCTTATTGTAAAAAATAACTTTCTCATACCTAATCTAAATTGTCCCTCTTTTAGTTTAAAACCATCACCCCTTATCCCATCACAACAGAGTTTATCCATGTACTTCACATGCTGCAGCCCCCTGACAAACTTGGTGGATTCTGCTGCACTTGCCCCACTGATCAGTGTCTGCGTTGAGGTAGAGAGCTCTAAAATTGATACTCCCTCCTCTCACCAGTGCTGGGCAGAGAGGAAACCATACCTTTAACCTCGAGGCTGGCCGTGGTCTTGCCAGCAGCCGTGTGGCAGCTGTACTCGCCGGCATCGGCGCGGTTCAGGTCGCGGATGAGCAGCGTGTGCACCTTGCCCTCGTGCTGGATGCTGCACTTGTGGCTGGGCCGGATCACGGCCGTGCCCTTCCTCCACTCCACGGGGACGTCGGGCTTGGACACCTCGCAGGACAGGTGGGCAGTGCCACCCTCCTGCAGCTCCAGGTTGTGCAGCTCCTTCACGAAGGTGGCCGGGGCAGCTGTGGGGAGAGGGGACCAGCGCCGCTGCAGCAGCCTCACCCAGCATCACCCCCAGGGCAGAGCTGGGTGTCTGTTGTTATATTTGGAACCAGATCGAAGAGGAACGAACAACATAAGGTATTGGCACTGGCTGTCTTTCAAAAATAATTCTGTGTATCTTAAAAGAAAGGTTTTTCAGAGCTTTCAGACGTTTTTGTAAATGTGATCTAAAAGCATCATATGTAGGAGATTAATTTCTAGCGTATTCTTGACACTCTTCACCATTGATTCTCATACATGATCAGCTGCTTAGTTGGATGGTCTTCAAAAGATCTTAATAGTAATTATTATATCAAATAACATCAAAGGATGTTAATATTAATCTTCATTCCATGTACAATAAAAATTACTGGAATGACTGGCTTGGATGTAGCTCCCTAAAATGGTAAATTAGGTTAGCGGAATCTCCCAAAATTTCCAAGGCTTCCTAATCCCAAATCCACCTCTCCAGCAGTCAAAGCAGTGCCTGTCAGTACCTCCTCAACCCCTGTGCCTGGGAGGCTGCTCACCTTCCACCTTCAGCTGTGCTGCTGACGAGTGCTGCCCCACTTTAAAAGTGATGGACCCACAGTCCTCCAGGGTCACCTTCCTCAGGATCAAGCTGTGGCGTGTCCCTTGGACCCTGATCTCGTTCATCTCGTTGGATTGCAGGGGAACATCCCCCAGGAACCACTGGGCATCCTGAGCTGTTTCCTGGGACAGCCTGCACTCGAACACCGCGTCTTCCCCCTCGTACGTGGTGACGTCCTTCAGCCTCTCCACGATGGTGGCTGCTGGTTCTTCACGGAAAGGGCAACAGAGTTTGAGATCTACTTTCAAGTGATGCTTCCTGGGGTAAACATTTCCTTAGGCTCTTTCTTGACAGTACTATATTATTGTTATTTGAGGCCCTAAATAATAAATCCGGGGGTGTTCAGCTTGGAAGAGAAGGCTTTTGGGGGCTTATAAAAAAGAGGTAGAAGGACTTCTTATAGGGGAAGATAGTGACAGAAAAAGGGGTGATGGTTTCAAACTGAGAGGGGAGGGTTATCTTAGATGTTAGAAAGAAATTGTTCCCTGTGAGGGTGGGGAGTTCCTGGAACAGGGTGCCCAGAGAAGCTGTGGCTGCCCCTGGATCCTTGGAAGTGCTCAAGGCCAGGTTGGAAGGGTCTTGGATCACCCTGGGATAGTGGAAGGTGTCCCTGCCAATGGCAGGGGATTGGAGCTAAATTATCTTGAAGGTTCCTTCCAATCCAAACCATTCTGTGATTCTATGATTCTAAACTCATGGAAATATAGGTATCCAGGCATATAGCAACATGTTACAGTCATACAGGTGCATGATTCATGTCTGCATATGTATTATGCACATATATGTATGACAGTCTAAAAAGCTTGCAAGTTATCCTGTGTCGTGTGCACAATAAATATTTAAAATGTGTATAATCACCGTCTGTGTGTGGTGAAAAACTTGTGAAAAGATTCCAGTGGGTGACATTGTCATCAAACCACAGAATCAGTGATTAAAGACCCGTTTCTAGAGACACTGACCCATTTCTTATCCCTCTGAAACCGCTCTCATCTCTGAGATCCCATTGTTCTCCTTGCACACAGGACAAGGTTTAGCTGCCAAATTACTCAACCCCGTGCCCCTGCTGTGGTGCCAAGCTCTGCCCAGCTCTTCCCCGTGCCAAGCCCCACCTTTCAGGTGCACTGCTGCCGTGGTTTGCTGGTCCCCTGTGTCACAGGTGTAGTCCCCAGCATCAGCTTTGCTCAGGTTGTGAATCGTCAGCTCGGCCACGGAGCCCTCCTGACGCATCTTGTATTTGTCGCTGGGTTGCAGCACTGTCCCTGCCTTCTTCCACTGCACAGGGGTGTTGGATTTGGAGACCTCGCAGCTCAAAGTGATGGTGCCACCTTCCTCAGCCTGTTGGTTCTGGAGTGGTTGTGTGAAGGTGACTGGAGAAGCTAAACCAGGAGAAATCAGAGGGGGAAAAAATTACGTGTCATCGCTGACTGTGTAACTAAGCCTTGTGTTAGACAAAGCTCTGGTGCCGTCCTGAATTTGGTTCAAACTCAATTCCAAAGAGACATCAACAGCAAAACAAGGACTGACAGAAAGTTCTGGATTTCCAGGAGCTCTAAGCACTCTGCACTCCTGAAGAATCACTGGACACTGCACACACTGACATAATCCTCAAGGATTATGGTCTTTCTTGCACAGGAATGGTCATGGATACAGAGTTTTGAGCATCTCAGTGTGTCTGTCTCCAGGGGTCTCAAAAGCCTACTCCCAATATCCAAGTTCTTGTGTATTTGGGAGAGTGCATGGAGAAACTTCTTTATATAACATTCCTTATTTGAAAACTGGACCAGCAGAGAAGTGAACCCTGGAAGTCTCTGTGCTGATGTTTTCACTGGTGGGCCAAGGCAGAGATCTGATGGGTGGATTTATGAAGTGCCACATGTAGAAGTTGAGCTCCTCAAGTCCAGCTTCCTGGAAGAACCTCAGTGGCTGCACACTTGCTGGTATTATATATATATGTATATTCAGCCAATTGGCTGAATTAGTATTTACAGTGTGACTGCAGAGGCTTCCTCAGTTTCTTGGGTTTGGAATTTTTTTCAAGGAGTGCTGGAGTGGCTGAGACCACCCACAGAGACACAAATGGGCAAACACCATCAGAGGACCTGCTTATACTGCCAATATTCTGGCATTCCTGGATTGTGGGGTTAGTGTGACTGCAGGCAGGTGTGTGCCCTTCATGGGAGAGCCCTCAGGGATATTTCAAAAGGTGGGATTTAACAATAGCCTGGCTTATCTTTGTTTCTCCTGGTGATGTCTCTCAGAAAAGGTCTGAAAATATTATATCAGAAAATACTGTATTTGTATCAGATTAGATTGGGGAAAAAAATATATTGTCACATTACACCTATTTTAGAGATCTTTGGCACTAGAAGTGTTTAGGTGCCTTGCTCATTAGCTGGAGTTGTGTCCAAGTTTGAATAATTTCAAGCAGATCACCATTCTTCCAGGTGGAACTACAGCTCAAAGGATGATTAAGCATCAAAAATGGTCCTACTCTAATTTTAGCTCCAGCCCTGGTTGTCTGAGTGACCAGAGACAGGCTGTAGGGTCTCAAAGTGTGGAAGTAGTTACTGCACTTGGGTCCCTGCATTTTATTTGCTCAGGACACCACAGGACTTCCAAAAGCAACAGGACTCAGCTGCTTTTTGACAGCACAGCACATCTGAAGTCAAGGGCAGTAGACAAAATCCACTTGGCAGAGCCTAAGAGAGTGGAGCAAGTTTCTTATCTTAGAAAAACCCCCAACACAGCCCACCTTTAACAGAGTGGCTGCTGGTTGTTCACTTCCATTATCACACGTGTATTTGCCAGAGTCTTCTGGTTTTAAGTGATAAATCTTTAAAGTATGGACTGATTTCATACTTGGATCTTGGGGAGATCACCTGAGGGCCCTTTTTCCATTTCACCTCAGCACTGGGCTGGGAGAGCTGGCAGTGGAGGAGAGCTGTGTCCTCCTCCTGCACTTCCCTGCTCTGCAGTTTCTCCTTAAAGACTGGAGGTGGCACTGAAATTTCAAACAAAGCAAAGGATTTGTGTGCTTTGTTTGCTTTGCTTTGTTTGTTTTGCTTTCCAGGCACCTTTGTCTCATTTCCTGCAGTATTTAAGCTACAGCTAAATGGTTGAGTATTAAAAAAAAAATCTGACTTCTGTGTTATTTACTGAGAGGTTGAAAGAAGCTTCTAAGAGGGAAGGAAAAGAATGGTGGATGGAGAATTTCACCGAAATAATGTTTAGAAAAAGAAAGAAATAGAAAAACAGATCTGAGCAACCTGATCTAGTTGAAGATGTCCTTGCTCAATGCAGGGTGAGAGGAGCAGATGACTTTTAAAGGTCCCTCCAAACCCAAATTATTCTATGATTCTATAAGGGAGAGTGGAAGCAATGAAAATTCCAGGTCTAGCCATCCGAGTAGTGAAGCCAAGCCAGTAATTTCTCTAGGAGTCAGTGAGATTCGGGAAGATGGTGAAATGTGGCCTCTTTATCTGTGGTGATTGCAGCCACAGATGCTTTGAAGCACAAGCACCTCAAAGGCACGAGCTAACAAGGAGTGAATTATGGCCTTGAATTTACTGTCAGCACAAGCAAAACATTTCCTGCTCCACGCCACAGGGAGCCCTCACCTTTCACTGTGAGCTCTGCCCTCGACGTGTGGGCTCCCACTCGGAAAGTGATGGTGCCAATGTCCTGCTCCGTCACCTTCCTTAGGGTCAGGGTGTGGATCTTCCCTTTCTCCACCGAGATCTCGTTCATTTCATTGTTCTGCAGAGCCACATCCTGCAGCTTCCATTCGACGTCCCTCGCGTCCTCGTGGGAAACCTGGCACCGAAAGGTGACATCGTCCCCTTCGGACACCACCATGTCCTTGAGGCCTCTCACAATGGTCACATCAGGCTCTGCAAGGAGGCAGAAATGGGAAATGAAAGGGAAAACATGGATCACATCATGGAACCTTGAATAATACAGGCTGCAGTGGGATTTTGGAGGTCACCTGCTCCAACCACTGCTGAGAGCAGGGCCGGGTTGCTCAGCACTTTATACTTCAAGGACCTCCAAGGGTGGAGGCAGCACAGCCTCTCAAATCACATTTTAAACTCTGCTTTTAGTGTACTTGGCAACAGGACAAATGACTTTTGGATAGTGGCTTCACCACTTGTCCTTGCTCAGAGACACGTTGTATATTGGTTTTTTTAATTACACTTGATACTCTTAATTGGGTGAACAAGGCAAGAATGCCAGATACCAAACCCAGGATTTTCAAATTTGTTCCATTTGCACTTAGACATCTTCACGGGAAAACAACGAAGCCTGATCATCTCTACTGTATTTCTGAGAACAAAATTGCATTTACTCCATGCTGACACTCCAAACTGGCTGAGGCCCTGTCTGGCTTTGTCCTCCCAGCAGGACTCCCTGCATTAATGTGAGCACAGGGGATCTGCACTGCAGTTTGCCTGAGTCCTGCTTCTAGGACAGCTGGGCAAGAATCATGCAGACAAAACCCAGCAGGCAGAAGCTAACCCATCTATACCCCAAACCTGCTGGGGAATACCAAAGGAATTAAAAAATCACTAAGCTTGCAAAAGACTTCTAAAATCATTGAGTCCAACCATTCAAAAAGCAATCTCCCTCTGAGCAAGGACGGTGGATATTCCTACAACCGAGGTCACCATCTGCACAAAAAATGGTGCAGCTGGGTGTGATGTGCAGGGGATCTACAACGTGGAGTAGCCTGTGGAGATGCTGGGGGGGTTTGTTCCACACCAGTGGTCCAGCCTGAGCTCTGCAGTGATATTAAGGGCAGATGCAGCTGCCATGTGACTGGAAGCTGGGGCTGGACCATCTGTTCACTTCCGTGCCTATGATGTGAAGCAAATTCTCCAAGCCATGAGTCACAGATTACAGCTGCCTTATCCTCTCGTGTCCACCGAGTCAATCTTTGCTTTGGTGCATCCACTGACTGAAAGATCTTTTTTATGATACCTTTCCTATGCTCGGTGTTTACCACAACAACTGATTTTATGTTACCTATGTGTATATAACTCAATTATGCTGTGAATCTTAGTTTCCTAAAGGGAAAAAATCTCCTTGTCCCATTAAACAGGTCTTGCCTTTCACGGTGAGTTTGGCAGAGCTCGTCTGGTCTCCAGCCTTGCAGGAATATTCTCCAGCATCCCCAGGCTCCAGGTGGTGAACACGGAGCTCCCGGAGGGTCCCATCCTGCCACATTTCATACTTGGAGCTGGAGTGCAGGAGGACTCCATCCTTCCTCCACTCCACTTCTGCTCTGCTGATGGAAAGCTCGCAGCGCAGCCTGGCTGTTCCTCCCACTTCCACTTCCTCGTTCCTCAGCTGCTGCTTCAGCTGGGGTTTGATGGCTGTAAAGTGAGAAATAAATAATACATGAGCTCTTTGCTTGAATGCCAGGTCTGCACAGCTCAGCACAAGGCACCTGGGCTTTGATGATGCAGAATAATTTTGCATTAAGTCACCACTTATATGATAATAAAACCATTTTTTCCCTATAAACAGACCCATTTGTGTATATCCAGAGGACCAGAAAGTTTCCCAGATATCTTTATATCCCATAAAGTCCAGGGCATCCACATCACACCTTTCATTCGTCTGCATATTGGAAATGCCAAGTTATGTAAAGATTTTGACAAGCAAAACCTGGCACTTTCTGTTTAAACCTGTGCAAGTCTGCTCACTTTTACAGAAATACTCCTGATTTTCAACAGCTAAATAATGTAAGGCTTTAAACCAATTTCTGAATTCTCAGCTGCCTTTCAAGGCCCAGATCATCATCAGTGAGTCCTTCCAGACGATGCACAAATGGACATTTATTCAAGTAGAGCACAGAACAGCTCAGACAACAGCTTGCCACTGATGGAAACAAGAAGGGAATATCCACAGGGTGTGTGTGAGCAGTTGGGAAAACAGGAATCTCAGTGCCTGTGGTTCCAGTATTAACACTACTTTGAGACAGGTAGAGCAGTGACTGGGCTTTTTCACCCATAGCTGGCCCTGTGGCTGCTTTTTGGGTCAGATTCAGCTAAAAGCTGTTGTTTGAAAGGTTATGGCTTGGATCAAAGCCACAAATTCCACCCAACTTTGAGACAATCACAAACATTTCACAGATGGGGCTGGGATGAGCCTGTTTGAGCAGGGAGGTTGGATCAGTGACCCACTCCATGATTCTGTGATCAATCACAGACATTATTCCTGGTTGGGTTGAACACAGCATTCTCAGGATCTTCACAGGAAAATTAAAAATAGCAGCCTCAAAATGCTTTTATAAATGATGTGTGATTTGCTATTGATTCAAGTGAGCCAGAAATATTGCAAAGTGCCAAAAAAAAGTTTTGCTAGTATTTCCAAATCCCCATGACACAGAATTCCTTGCTTTTTTCAGATCAGAGGAAGGGGTCAGTGCACTGCACTCTGGGCTTTACAGGCTTAAACAGTCACCCTGTCCCACCAGATGCACTTCTCTGCACTCTGCTTTATGACTGGGCACCTCTTGTCCTGGTTACCCTAACTTTGGGAGGGGTTTATTCACCAATGGATTAAATAGAATCATTCACACAGTTCCACCAATGCCTCTTCTCCTCCACCCCAGGTGGGTGCAATGCTAACCATTCACTCTGAGGACTGCAGTGCTCTGCTGGTCTCCTGTGTCACAAGTGTAATCAGAGGCATCCTCTGGCTCTATATTATGAATCACAAGCTCAGCCATGCGCCCACTCAATTTAATTTCATATTTGGCACAGGGGAAGAGCTCCATGGTGCCTTTCCTCCACTCCACCGATGCGTTATCCTTTGTCAGCTCACACTGGAACTTCACCACGGCTCCTTCCTCTGCCTCCTCATCTTTGAGCTGCTTTTGGAAAAGAACTGGCAGGGCTAAAAGAGAAAAGAAAAGGATCAGCAGGATCTTTCAGTGAAGCCTGAGTCAAGTCCTGGTTAACACAAACTTGGCACTTGGAGAACGAGGTACTCTGCTTTTCACTGCGATATTCCTAGGTAGAATCCATGTTTTCTGATTCTCCTGGAGCCACCAGGAGATCTTGCTGCATCAGAAGAAGCCATCTGCATCCATAACATTTATTTCCTTTGTTCCTTGGCTCAGATCCTTCCCAGTGGTGAATTCATTGAGCAATTTTGTCCCTCAGTTGATCTAACAAGGATCTCAAGAGCAAAGAACTTCAAAACTCCATGGACGGCCTTGAGATGTCAGGGAGGTCATTGTCTGTCTTCTTACAGCATTTGAAAGAAAACACTATTTTTAAATATTCAAACAACACGTCACATGAAATGTCCAGATGTTATGCTAAATCATTGCTTTTTTTCTTTAAATTCTCCTCAGGCACAAAGCTTGAAAGTATTTCCTATTAGAACCCAAAACTCAAACACAGCACTGGAAGAACGAAGTGTCATCCTCTTCCATTCTCATTAAAAATAAAAAATATTCACGGAGAATAAGAATAATGCACTTAAAACTATTCATATTGAAAAGGTTGTTCTGCATATTGGAGGAACCTATTCCTTTAGGAGTCAGCTCACACCACGTACCTGTCACGTTCAGAGCTGCCCTGGTTTCCTGATCCCCCGAGTCACAGCTGTATTCTCCTGTGTCTTCTAATTTGAGATTGTGTATCAAAAGCTCTACCAGGCATCCCCTCTGCCTCATTTCATATTTCTGGCTGGGCTGCAGCCCCACTCCTCCTTTCCTCCATTCCACTGCAGCACTGGGTTTCGACAGCTCACAGCAGAACGTGGCTGTGCTTCCTTCCTCAGACACCTGATTCTGTAGGGGCTGCTTAAATGTGACAGGCAGCGCTGTAAAATTTGAGAGGAAAACGTTTCAAAAGTGTTTTAGTGCAAGAGGGATTCAGTCCTACCCTCACCCTTCAGATATGGCTTATCCTAATGATTCCATCGTCCTGGAGCTGCAACTCTGTCTTGGCAGAATCTTTCTTGAACCACTAAGGGAACCAAGTGCTGAGGACAGATGAAGTTAGGGAAGATCTGATCCACAGAATGGCCTGGTTTGGGGTCTGAAGGAGTCAGACTTTCCTATGGAATTGTGTCCATACCATGGATGCTTTAGGCAAAGGTCACTGGGACATGGCCTCTCTTACACAGACCTTTGTCCCTTAACAGACATCTGTGAGTTTGCAACATTAAACAAAGAGTATTTTCCTCCCAAGTAAGGCTTCTATCAACATATAAAACATCAAGTCAGCATTGATCTCTTGGTAAGACATCACAGCGAAGTGATAAATGGGAGGGGAAATCCAGATTTCAGGCAAGGCCTTGCTCTGGATGGTAGAAGGAGTAGAGGAAAACAGGTGTGGATTCAAGTTGTCTGCAGTCAGCATTTGCACCTGAAGTTCAAAGCCTCCAGTAACAATACAGCACATTCACACACCACAGAAATCCCTCACATCCCCTAACTGGTGCATCTCCTACCATCCCAGGCAGGCATTACACCCCATCAGGCATCCCTTATCCCATACTCCCATATCCAGCCACACTCCCTGCACACAGGGCAGGAGGATTCAGTGTATTTTGACATCATGACAGCATTCAAGGCCAGCTTGGCTGGGGCTCTGAACAACCTGTTCTAGTGGAAGGTGTCCCTGCCCACACAGGAGGATGGAAATGGATGATCTTGAAGGTCCTTTCCAACCCAAACCATTCTGGGATTTGATGATTTAATTGCTTTCACACTCCAGGTACTGCAAGAAGAACCTTTCTACCTTGACCACGTGCATGCCCAAGAAGAACATTTATTCAGGCATGGACCAGCAGCCAAACAAATCAATGGCTGCAGAGAACACCAGGGAAAGCTCCTTCCACTCCACTCCTACTGAGCCAAGGGTCACCACTCTGCCTACCATGCACAGCCACCACAGCCGTTGTCTGCTGGTGTCCGGAGTCGCAGGTGTAAATTCCTGAATCGTCCAGTTCCAGGTCAGAAATGACCAATTCAGCAGCACAGCCCTGCTGCTTCATCTCGTATTTCAGCCCAGGGTAGAGAGTGACATCCCCTTTCCTCCACTCCACTGGAGCCTTGGGTTTGGTGAGCTCACACCTCAGTGTTGCTGTGCCCCCTTCTTCCGCCTCGGTGTTCTGAAGCTCTCGTTTAAAAAGGGCTGGTAGGGCTATAAAATAGAAATGTGACTTGGACCTACTGCAGCTGGGGCTTGGGGAAAAGGAAGTAGAGGGAAAAAGAAAGCAGCAAAAGAGAGTTTTTTTGCAGATGTCTCTAAACCTCAGTGCTCTAGATTCAAACTATGAGGCTATTTGCCCAGAGAAGTAATAGCAATATCTGCATAGCAAGAAGAAATGGATTTCAAGAAGTTACATTTGCCAAGAAATATATAGAATCCAATCTATGATATAGAAATGGAATAATAGTTTTTCTACTGTAAAAGTAGCCACTGTGCTGCCCTGATCAGTGAAGAAGTGTTTTGAAGATCAGCAGGGAATTTTAAAAGTTCAGATTCCCTCCTAAGACAGAGAGTTGCAAGAGTTCATACTCCCTCTCAAGGCAGGGAATTTTAAGGGTTCAGATTCCCTCTTAAGGCAGGCCACTTGCAGGAGAGATTTTGATTATTCTGACAGCATCATACTGAAAAAATGCATTTAGTTCTTCCTTGCAATTCCCATTTTCTGCCTGGCCACTCCATGAGCTGCACAGGCCAGGCTATTCTGCATGCCTTATGATTCACAATCTTTTCCCTAAGCATCACTAAAATAAAATTTTATTTTCAGAAAATATTAGAACCTTTTTTGTTTGGTTTTTTTTTTTTTACCATTGACTGTCAGCGTGGCAGTTGTCTGTAGATCTCCACACATACAGGTGTAAAGTCCAGCATCCTCCTCCTCCAGCTCATGGATAATCAGCTTTGCAACAGCACCATCCTGACTCATTTCATATTTGCTGCTCTCTTTGAGCACCTCCTGCCCTTTCTTCCACTCCACCTCAGCAGGTTTTGTCAGCTCACACTGCAGGGCAGCTGTGCCATTTTCCACAGCTTCCAGGTCCTTCAGCTCCCTCTTGAATTCTGGAGGCAGCGCTGAAGAGTAAAAGAGTTACCAGAGAGAGGGTGAATTTTCCTTAAAAAGCAGCTTGGTGAGGTCCTGGGGGAGAGGTTTCATGAGGCAATACCAAGCCCTGATCCAGGTCAGTGGAACACGATGGAAAATCTCCCCCAGCTTCCCTGGACACTGCATCAGGGCAAGGGAAATGAGATGAACCAGCACAGCCGAGGGGGACAAACACCAACGGGCAACATTTTCCCCAATTCTACACAAGGAAGAAACACACAGAGTCCAAAAGAACACAAAAGCCCAAGCAGACAGAAAGGGATGGGAACAGACCATGGCAACAGAGATTTGGGCAGGTTTGGAGGATGCTCATCCCAAGGATGACATTACCATGCACTGCTAAGGCGGCCGTGCTGCTCTTGTCTCCACACACACAGGAATAATCCCCACTGTCACTCAGGTCTAAATCATGGACCACCAGCTCCACCACACGTCCCTCCTGCCTCATGCTGTACTTGGTGCCCGAGGTGAGGATGTGCTGGCCCTTCTTCCACTGGACACGGGCAGGGGCTTTGCTCAGCTCACAGTGCAAAGTGGCTGTTCCACCTTCTATGCCTTCCTGGCTGGTCATTTCTTCTTGGAAAAACGGAGGCACAGCTGAAGGATGCAGGTAAAACATGTTACAAACTGAGGGTGTCTCCAGGGAGGGGTGAGGAAGCGACAGGGGAGAGTTGTGAAGGTTGTGACAGAGGAAAGTTGTCAAGGAAGGGTGAGCATCAGCCACGAAGAGAGGAAAGAGAAATGAAAATAACCCAGTGGGAATAGACATCCTAATCCTTTTGGGTGTACTCTTGCTTCCTACAGCAAAATTGCACTGTTCTCAGCAGATTTACACCTGCTTTCTACCAGTTTCCTCCTTGGAAAAACTAAGAATACCAGCTCTGAGCTCCTTAATTCCCATGGGTTGGTGTCTCCCACAAACTTCATGGCTTTGCACTCTCTTTTGCTACCCACAGAGCTGCCTTTCCCTCTTCTGACTGTTGACAGAGCTCCTTACTCATCCTCATTCCTTGAGATATCCTTGGAGAGGTGCATCCAGAATTCACAGATTCTTCTTGACCCCAAAGTAAATGTCCAGCTGCTGAATTCCAGCCTGGTTCTTGTCTAGGAACACATTTTCCCCACTTAACATAATTCTTGTACCCGCTGCAAGTTGTGTCCTTGAAATAAAAGTGGTGGCCTTCACATGTTGTCCCTCTATTGACTAGGTGGGATAATGGGATATTCCACCTCTTTAACAAGGTTGGGTATCTCACATCTCAAAATCAGTGTCCAGAACAGTGAGACTAAGTTAAAATATCCAGGCTAGAAAACAGGCTTAGTCCTGATTTGGCACATTTCCCATTCCAGCAGTGTTAAGCTGAAACACCAGATTTGTTTGCCCAGAAAATTGTTCTTCCAACAAAGAAAGACCAGAAGGAGGTCACAGAAAGAATTTGTTCTTTCCTTAGAAAAATCAGACTCCCAATGGAAATCTATCTTTGTGCATTAGGACAGAGATTATGGGCACAAAGCCCAAAATAAACACAACTTAGTGCAGAGGAAATTATAACTTAACAGAGCCTTATTCTGGATACTCCTTATTCCCTATATTAAAATGGTTGGTGTTGAGAATTCCAGAAAGGAATGGCAAAGAACAAACAGATTTGTGGTTTAGAGAATAAGTGCAGGAAAGGGAAGATCAAAGAATGATGGGGTTACATGCTAGGAAAGGAATGGCAGAAAGGAAAGAAGAAAGGAGAGCAGGCTTGTGTTTAAAAGGAAAGGAAAAGGCAAAAGGATGGCACAGAGAAATGCAGACAGGTTTTTCCAACTTCCACAGCCTGCAGGTGAGGAGGGGCAGGGAACATTTCCAACTGAATGGAAGGTCCATTAACAGGGATGACCAGACAGACGTGGAAAATGGAACAGCTCAGAGCAGAGGACAGAGGTTTCCAGTCAGGAAACAGGAGGTCAGGATGGCTTTACCCTGCACTGTCAAGGCTGCTGTGGTCTGGTGCTCTCCACACACACAGGTGTAGTCTCCTGCATCCTCCTCAGCTATTTCATGGATCACCAGCTCTGCCTTGGGCCCTTCCTGCCTCATTTTGTATTTCCCACTCGGTTTGAGGATCCTCTGGTCCTTCCACCACTCCACTGCAGCAGCCTTGGAGAGCTCACAGTGCAAGGAGACTTCTCCACCTTCTTCTGCTTCCTTGTCCTTCAGCTCTTCCTTAAAGAGTGGTGGCAGAGCTGGAAGATGCAACATGGACAAAGGAACAGCAGAAAACCAGAATTAAAACCCTAATTTCTGTTTTGAAATGCCTTTTTTTGGAGGCAATTTTGCCTCTGAAATTTCTTTTTTTGAAAAGCCCCTCATGCCTTTTTTTCAGCCTATTATGGATATTCTTAGCCACAACCAAGTTCAGAAACTCTGAAAGCATCTTTCTTTGAGTGTGATGTGATTGCAGTCACCCTGAGGGATCAGTTCCCTGGGGTTTTGTTGTTATTTATAGGGAAAGAGCAAAACAGAAAGACCCAGACCTCGAATCAACAGCACTCACAAATAACACTGCTGGATCCAGAACTATTTTACCCACACAAGTGTCATTTTTTGGAGGCTGCTCTTGTTATTTTCTGGTTTGTCTTCAATAAAATATTACAGCCCCATCTACAAGAAAGCAGTCAGATTTCAAAATAAAACTACTCCTAGTTTTAAATTGAAGCTTGAAGGGCTGTTACATCTAATAAGAATTTTGGATTCTTACTAACGAGAAACATTTTGGAAATCATAACCCAAAGACAAAACAACCTACAGGAATTAAACTCTGCAATGATAACTCTTATCTCACTCTGCATGTCTGACTTCTTCAAAGAATCTGGAACATTCATGGCCAGATAATTTTCTCCTCTTTCTGCTCCCCCAACTCTCACTTTTCCTTTATTCAGTTCCTGGAGAACAGGGGCCTGACAGACCATAGCTGTGTGTTTTGGAGAAAACTGTGGTGGACTGAAGTGAACTACAGGGTTGGAGCTGGAAAATGCAAATATCCCAAAAGAGGGGACTTGCACAGAAAGAAACTTCTCATTTCCTCCTTTTAAAGGACAGATTAATAACGACCCAAAAATTCGCCATGAGCGACTCTTTCTCAGGAAGAAATGAATTATAAATAGAATGAAGAAGGAGGAAGGGATAAAAACAAAGACAAGCTACTGACCCAGGGAAGAAACAACTGAATTTCAGAATGATGTCTATCTCGAGAGCTACTTAGCAATTTTAATAAGGTCTTTTTACCATGAACTGTTAAGGTTGCTGTTGTCTTCTGGTCACCACACACACAGGTGTAATCTCCAGCATCTTTTACTTCTAGGTCATGAATGACCAGCTCTGCAGTGGTGCCAGACTGTCTCATTTGATATTTGTCACTTGCTTTGAGCACTTTGGGCCCTGTTTTCCACTGCACTGGAGCTCCTTTGGTTAATTCACAACTCAGAGTGACTGATGCTCCTTCTTGGGCTTCTTCATTCTTCAGCTTTTCCTTGAAAAGAACTGGCAGGGCTGGGGATGGAAAGCCAATAGAAAGTGTGTTTAAACTAAGTAATCAGCATCGTGAATTCTCAGCTGAAGTTCAAATCTGGCAAAATCAGGGGGGTTGAGGTTGAGGTTATCACTACGAGGATCTGGAAAACCAAATCCAGCAGTAAGACAAGAAGTGCTGAGCTGACAGGCCAAAGTGCAAGAATCAAGGTGGAATTTAAAGGATTTTTTGCAGGACAGAACATCTCAGCTGGTCTAAGCCGAGCATTTCCTGGGTGGAATTCCCTGAAACCTACAAGCACAGCAGTGTGTCTGCAAGGAGAGACAGCCCCGTCCTCAGCTCCCTTTTCAGCAACACCAGACCAAAACGAAGCAGCTGAACAAGAACTGGACATTAATTAACTCCCAGGAGAAAGGTGAGAGGTGAACACTTCATACAGCAACAAGGATCTTTCAGAGGTACAGAAAATGGACAATCATCTGCATTTACCATTCACTGTCAGAGAGGCTGTGCTGTGCTGGTCACCACACACACAGGTGTAATCTCCTGCATCCTGCAGCTCTAGGTCATGGATTTCCAGCTCAGCCAGGGCACTCTCCTGCCTCATGATGTATTTTTCACTCGCCCTGAGTGTTTTGTTCCCTTTCTTCCAGGCCACGGCTGCAGCCTTGCTCAGCTCACAGCGCAGAGTGGCTGTCTGGCTTTCCGTGGCTTGCAGGTCCTTCAGGTCTTCTTTGAAAAGGGCTGGCAGGGCTGGAGGTCACAAAATGGACAGAGGACATTAAAAGTGACACGTGACACACGGGTGACAGGAGGGATGGGGTGGTACAGAAGCAGAGAGCACTTTAGGGTGGAAACAGGGTGTTTCTCTCATAATTCTGGGACGTTGGACAAACCAATAAACAGAAGGAGAAAAGCAGCCTGGATACAACCAGTTCTTACAGTTTACAGATTGAGAGAAACAATTCAGCCACAGGTGAACACACAACCAATATCAACGAGCTGGCATGGAAATACACAATAATACAGATAATATGTATATTTTTTTTTTACCATGCACTATCAAGGCCGCTGTTGTCTCCTGCTCCCCACACACACACGTGTACTCTCCAGCATCTTTCAGTTCCACATCCTGGATAAGAAGCTTCATGACCGTGCCCTCCTGCCTCATTTTGTACTTCTCACTGGCTTTGAGCAAAGTGCTGCCCTTCCTCCACTCCACGGGGGCAACCTTGGTCAGTTCACACCTCAGAGTGGCCGCTTGACCCTCGGTCACCTCCTCGTCCTTCAGGCTCTCCTGGATGGCTGCAGGCAGCACTGAGGATGCAATGGGAACAGGGTTAAAGGGAGCAGCCAAACACAGCCTGCTGATGAGGGCATGGGTGGGGAAGGAAAGGTGGGGAGGTATCTTCAGGCTTGATTTCACATTTCCTTCAAGGATCAGGTCCTAAAAACCACTTTGTACAACGGAACTGGGGAAAGGTTTTACCCCTAAATCACAAAATTCATCCTCGTGGTTATGCCACACAAGGTCAGACTCAGAGGAACTGTGCACAGGTAACAACGACCATGATGATAAAACAAATTCAAACTGTAATCTCGATAATGATGGCACCCAGGAGGAGTTGGTCATTACCATGCACTGCCAAGGAAGCCGTGGACTGCTCCTCCCCACACACACAGGTGTAATCCCCAGCATCGCTCTCAGTCACACTGTGGATCACCAGCTCTGCAGTGACATCCTTCTGCTTCATTTTGTATTTCTCGCTAGGTTTGAGGGCTCTGTGTCCCTTTTTCCACTCCACTGGGGCGGGTTTGGTGAGCTCGCAGCGCAGAGTGACTGCTTCACCCTCCTCGGCCTCCTCATCTCTTAACTCTTCTTTGAACAGAGCAGGAAGGGCTGAGAAACAGAGCAGCAAAGGTTTTCACAACAAGCAGCTCTTGAACCCCAAAATAAACGACCCTGGCGTTCACCAGTATCTATTCATGCCTGGTTATTGATGTGAGGATCATCTCACAGGAGGAAGATGCTGATTTGTGTCATAGACAAAAAAGGGTCTTGGCATTTTTTCAAGCAAATATTAAATAATTTTGCTGACTGGTTTAGAGATATATGGAAAATAAACAGCAGAAATGGGGAAACTTCATGCATGGTCAAAACTGCAACTTTCTCAGTATAACCCAGCCTAGAGAATTGATACATCAGGTTGCATCATGATCAGGAAAAAAGCTAAGGGGAAAAACTGATGAAGTTTTGATTTACATTTTAAGGATGTTTTCAGACCTAGCCCAGAGTTAGGATGAGACTGAAGAGTAGAACCAGAGGGAAATCCTGAAAGTGCTTGGTAGGAATAAAAAGGAAAGAGAAGAATGGTGTATCCCCTGCAGAAATCTGCCATAAATCCCTCACCCCAGGAAGTTCAGGTGCTTCCTGACACCCCATCCATTTTGGAACAACAAGTAGAATTATTCAGACTGCAAGGCTGGATGGAAATGTGGCAATATGGGGAAGCAGCAGGATGTGATAACATCCACTAAGTCTTTGGAATGGGGTGGGAACTACATTTGGATGTAAAATCACAAAGAAAGAGCTTGAGAGGATGGTCTCCAATTCCTGATCCTGACCAGCAAGAAATAATTGAGAATAAGGATGTGGAGGATAATTGTGCAGACATTAATGTAAGCAGGTAAGAAGGAAGGAAAACAACAAGGGAGCTGTTGGTCAGCCTCTCTTTCAGGAATGTAAGTTGATGATAAGTGATATGGGGAAAGCTGAAGTGTTTAATTCCCTTTATTATTAAATGTTAATTTTAACTAAGGAAGTAACAGAAATTATGGCTAGGATAAGAAATAAAAAAAAATATTAGAGACTATTTAAATAAATATATTCCCAAAGCAGCTTGGTGTGATGAAATTTGTCCTGGAAATCTTAAGGTGCAGGCACAACCAATTTCAGACATTGGAGAAATCAGAGTGTGGCTGATGTTCCTCAAGTATGGAAAAACCAGAAATTAAGAGGTGAAAAATATCTCACAGATTGAAATATACACATTTAGTTCTTGCCATGTAAACCAAGATTCTAAAATCCCAGAGATTCTAGAAAGAAAAATCACTTGTGTAAAGTCAGTGGAGCTGAAGGAGCTCCAAATGTGAATGTCTGCTTGAAAAAGAGCTGGAAGTCTCCCTGACTTCCATGGTCTGAGTTTGGTAAATCTCCACAGACAAAAATGGGAATTTAGGAATACTTTTCAGTCTTGAAGCTGACTCCCATTCATAATGCTTGTCATAGAAAAAGAGAGAGATGGCAGAGAGAGGATGCAAGGAATTGTGGCCATCTAAATTTAATTCTTTGAAAAACTCAGATTTGCCAAGAGCTTTTCTCCTCATGATGGGGTGGACCAGGGTAATTTTTTTCTAGACACAGATTAAGCTTCACTGACAGAAGGACACATTAAATGTTCTACATTATTATTTTAGTAAAGCTCTAACTTAGATATAGGTGGAATTACAGAAGGAGAGTGCTACTAATCTGAAAATCACAGGATATTGAACTGGGACTTACACTCACAGTGCAAGACTGAGTTGAGCAGAGTTTCTCACTACTCTGGGTTCAGGATTATTCAGCATTTTCTGGGGTGACTTGGACAATGAAATGCAAAGTTTTATTAATTTTGAAGATGATCTCAAGGTGGGAAGGGAGAGAGGGTGAAAACACTTCTTTAAACTGGATTAAGATACAGAAGACCTCAGTGAAGTAAAATGGGCTGCAATTCAGCAAAGGCAGGTGAAAAATGCTCTATTTAGGAATGACCAACAATAAAATGAAGCAGATCTGCAATGGGGGATTTGAGGTTACAGCAGTTTGTGGAGCAAATTTAAGTCAAAAAAATTAAAGCCTGATGCAAATAAACCCTCATAACTGAGATCTATAATTGGGGGTGTCACATTAATTCTTGGTTCAAATTTTACATAAATACTTCTCTGTTTCTATAAGAAGTAATGGCTTGAGCCAGTTCAAGAAGGACTTTTGCTGAAATAAAGAAGAAATTTCTGGCAATAGTGATGGTGACTTGAGGCTCGAGGATGGACTGACCTGTACAAGTCCATTCCAATTCTACTTTTCATGGTTAAATTGAAAGTTCAAGACTGAATCAATCCTTGTTTTATTGATAAATACAAAGATGAAAAGATCTGGGCAGTAAAGCAAAGAAATCAATTCCCTGAATTCAGACTTACTGAATTTCCAGGTGAGAAAGAAGAAGCTGAAACTACTTCAGACTGTCCTGTGTTAACAGTGAAAATAAAGTTTCCCTCTCTTCCATGGCAAGTTTGCAGATGAATTTGGCTGAGGGCTGTGAAGTATTCTTCTACTCTAAGAATTGGCTACTACTCTAAGAATGGCTATTCTGCAGTACTTGAATAAAAATCAACACCTTGGTCAGAGTTACAGAGAAAAGTTAAGTTACGCTGAACTGAGTTTTCTTTTTATTATTTGAAATTATTTGTCAAATCCTAACGCAACTTGACGTAAAACTGCTCTTTTAAAGAGCTATGGATGTCCCTGCTGCTCCATCTTTCTAGGTTCAAGTCAAAAGTGAGAAAAAGAGAATAAAAAGAGTAAATCTGTGACATCCTTCAGCCTTTGGTGTGGTACAAAGAAATGCAGCCCTGCACCAACAAGAGCAAGGAGAAGGAAAGAGGGAAAACGTTAGTAAAATCAATGGAACTACAGTCGTGGTTAGAATTAGACAAAAATCCCAATAAAAAGAAGAAAATCTGTTACAAGCACCATTAATAATGGCAAGATTAGAGAAAGAACTCGTGGTGTGTCAGTGCTGAGGCTTCCAGAGGAGGAGGAAGAAACACCACAAAAAAACCCATCCCATTTCTGTGTTCTTTACCGTGCACCGTCAGCGCCGCCGTTGTCTTCTCCTCTCCACACACACAGGTGTATTCCCCAGCATCCCTGAGCTCCACAGCATGGACCAGCAGCTGTGCTCTGGTACCCTCCTGCCTCATCGTGTATTTCTCACTCGCTTTGAGCACTTTGTGTTTCTTTCTCCACTCCACCGAGGCAGCCCTGGACAGCTCGCACTGGAGAGTGGCTGTTCCACCTTCTGTGGCTTCTTCATCCATCATCTCCTTCTGGAAGTGCACAGGCAGGGCTGAGGGGTTCAAAAGGAGCAGAATGTGTGACTGTGGCAGCTACTCGAGTAACCAGTTCGTGTGGTCTGACACCACAGGCAACAGGCAAAGCCTTTCCTAATCAAGCAGGATTAATGACCACTCTGAGAACGATAAAAGAGTGGCTTTGGAAAGCTGGAAAACACCTCACTCATAAGTCAGAGCGAGATTTTCATGGTAAAGTCCATGGCATGAAGTGAAGAAGCACATCAGTCTCAACTTCAGACCTGTATGACTGAGCCCCACCTTGGATATTGCTGGCTAGAATGGAAAATAAAGCCTAACAAGAGCATCCAAATTCTATGGCAAGGCAAATCAGCATAGAAGAAGTTCATAAATGAACCTGTACCTGAGGCATCAATTTCACTTTTCCATGAGGGACCTTTAAAAGGTCCTTTCCAACCCAAAATATTCTATAATTTCACCTCATAGAGTGGTCTAGCAAGCTTGACCATCAAATTATACTGAAACACTGGTAACTGTCTCAAAAACACCAACAAGTCTTCTCAACTTTAGGATTGTAATGTCTTTACAACCAGCATCACAACAATGTGATTTTCCATTTCTCAGCACCTACTGATGAACATAAGCATCAAAACAATGAGTTAGCACCAAGATGAAGATCTGCAATTTTTGCCACAAGCCTCCAACCTGTACCTGATACTGACCAAAACATCCAGGAATTTATTCCCACGTCCAACCACATACTGCTAAACTCATCAGAAACAGGGCTGCACTTTCAAAGCTGACACTCCTATGCTCTTAAAAAAATTAAAAAGCTGTTTGAAAACCATCCCTTTAATTTACGTATTTCCTTTCTTTTGTTTTTACCATTCACTTTGAGCGCAGCCGTGGTTTCCTGCTCTCCACAAGAGCACGTGTAATCTCCAGCATCTGCCAGGACCAAATCATGGATCACCAGCTCGGCCACCGTGCCCTGGCACCTCGTGGTGAACTTGTGGCTTGTCCCCAGGGCTCTGTCTCCTTTCCTCCATGCCACGGCGGCTCCAGCTTTGCTCAGCTCACAGCAGAAAGTGGCCGTGCCATTTTCTGTGCCTTCCACGTTCTTCAGCTCCTTCTTAAAGTGCGGAGGGAGGGCTGAAGATCACAGGTGAAAGAGAGCACTTTAAAACTGAGGAAATAGCGTGTCTTGGCTGCTCCACTGGGTTAAAACACTTCAAATGTTCTGGAATGGATGGAACCTGAGAGCAAAGGATGATTTCGGGGGCATCCCTGACTTGTGCAAAACACCACATTCAGCATCTCACAATGACTTGGAAATCAGTGTTGATTTATGACAACGCTGAGAACCCTAAAAGAGTGAATTTGGACAGCTGGAAAACACCTTATTAATAAATCAGAGGGTGTTTTTCATAAATCAGAGGGTGTTTTTAATGATATGAAACATGGCATGATGTGGAGAACCACACCAGTCTCAACCCCTTAACTCTCACTGATTTGGAAATCTGTAAGACTATAATATCAGTACTGGGACGTGTGTTTTAAAGGCATTTTAAGATATAACAACAGAAAGCTGATCCTGAGATTTTAAGGGACTATGCACAGTTCTTTCTCAAAACCAGATTAAGAATGAAAATCAACACCATGTTGTTTAAAATTTCATAACTTTTCAATTTCATCCAAGAAAAACAAGTGAAATCTCAGTGATATGCCCTAAAGAAATCAATGAGTGAAAATACTCCAAGGTGCTATTTCTGACTTCATCAAGCTTTTCATCATCCACTTCCAGATTCCATCAACAGGAAAGAGCAGGGACTGAAAAGACTGTGGTGTTTTTTATCAGCCCAAAGGAAGGGCTTTCAGTGGAAGATATTCCCAATGGTTGGAACAGCTGCCATAACATTTTAAACTAACAGAAGGGACCAAGAGCAGATTGTGATCCCACAGGAGGATCACAGATGACAAGGCAGAAAATTCCGATTAACCCAGATATTTTACCATGCACTGTCAGGGAAGCTGTGGTTGTCTTGTCTCCACACACACAGGTGTAATCTCCTGCATCTCCTTCCTCCAGGCTGTGGATTGTCAGCTCAGCAGTGGTGTCCTTCAGCCTCATTTTGTACTTCTCACTAGGTCTGAGCACCTCCTGCCCCCTCCTCCACTGCACCGGGGCGGCTTTGCTCAGCTCACACTGCAGAACAGCCGTCCTGTTCTCTGTGCCTTCCACATTGACAAGATCTCTTTTGAACACTGCAGGCAGAGCTATGGGGTGTAATGTAAACAGAGAGGACATCAAAACCCGTAACCAGACCTCAGGGAACTCAGGACTGGGTCCTGTGGCCAGTCCTTCACCATTACAGGAAAACAAATCAGTCTGGAAAACCACCTCTAATTATCCCAGCAGGATAATTTCCACCATGACCTGCTTCTAACCTCGACTTGTTCATATTCACCACTTCACAGCTGATTCCAATAGTCCTCTCTACCTATTTCACTCTGAAATCATCTATCTTGAACATTAATGACCTGAATTTTGATTGAAAGTCCTCAGCCAGGATGACAGGACTGCTATCTGGAGATCTTTGCCTTTCCTAACATCATAATTTATATTTCTAGTTCAGAAAAAAAAATAGTAATATAGCTTCAGGTGCACCTTTAACCCAAAATTTTAAAGGATATAATGACACTAATATCAGGATTACAGGGTTTTTTAGCAGCATTCAACAAGTTGTCTGATGATGTGCCACTAAAATAAAATGGAAGTGACTCACACAGGGATGAAAATGATGGGTCAAAAGAGAGGAGGAACAGAAATTCCTCCAGCTGGGACAAAGAAGATGAAGAAAAAGCATGCAGAAAATCTGGGAGAATAGTTTTGCCTCCTCAATTTCCCCCTGTCCTCAGCAGCTTTTTATCCATAAGAGGTATCATAAACAAAAGCTGTTCTTCCATCTAAGGGAGCTGTACATGAACTGCTCCTTCTGGAGGGGCAGCCAGAGCTGTTCCATTCACCATGGCAGAGACAGGAACAAAATTTCCACCACTTTTCCCTAAGTCAGGACCTGCAGAATAATGCTGAGGGGTGGGGATTTATTTAAGTACAGTTTCCTCAGCAGAATATCCCACAATCCTGCAAAAGAGTAGGGCAGCCACTCATTCCTGAATGGAAAAAACCTCTCACTGACCGAGCTCAGCAGATTTAAAGAACTTCCCTTCAGGTTAAGCATGAAAATCCACTGATGTCAGGGAGACACCAGGAGAAACCCCCTGAGAACAATCTTGCTGCTGGAGGTCTGCTCACTCTTGCTCTCTGGGATGAGAAATTCTCAACTTTTCTTTACTCTGAGATAAAGCCATTTCAAACTGACAGACAGTGGGACATGGGAGGAAACAGCACCAGCAAACCGAGAAAATGCTGCAGGATCAAAACACCAGAGCAAGTGGGAGAAGAGAGAGAGCAAAGGGATGTCCTTGAGGCACTGCTATCCCAACGGAGAACGGCTTTTTTACCATGGACTGTCAAGACAGCCGAGGTCCTCTGCTCTCCACACACACAGGTGTATTCTCCTGTATCTTCCACCTCCAGATCTCGGATCAGCAGCTCTGCAGCTGTATCTTCCTGTCTCATCCTGTACTTTTCACTTGGTTTGAGTGCCTTGTCCCCCTTTTTCCACTCCACGGGGACGCCGACCTTGCTCAGCTCGCAGCGCAGAGCGGCTGTTGCACCGTCTGTGGCTTCCCTGTTCTTCAACCCTTCCTTGAAAAATGCAGGCAAAGCTGAAGGACAGCAATATCAGCAGTGAGATGTAGCGCTCCAAAGAGTTAAAATTATGTTTAAGTTTCCTTTTCCCTCTCATCTTGAACCGATTTATCAACACGAGAACAGAGATTCTCAAGGGTCTCCATGAATCAGCATTGGGAAGGAAATGTCACAACCAGGAGAGGATTTAATGCTTGCAGTAATCCATAGGGGTATTTTACATGTACTCAGAGTCACAAATCAATACAAATTGAGGTAGAAACACCATTTTCCCCCTGTGAAATTTCAATCAAAAGAACAAACACCAATTTGAAATTTCTGGAAAGAAAATGGTTTTCTTATATGACATTTTAAACCACAGCGGGAGGAAGTTTGCTGTGTCTCCACATACTGAAGCAAACAAAGAGACATTTTACATTTAAAAAAAAATGAAACAGTGCAGTTTCATTTTAAATGTCAGTTTGAAATGAAATTGTTCATTTCAATACATGGTGGGAAAGCAAGCATTTTCACCTGAACTGACATACCCTTTCAAAGATGTCAGGTTCAGTAAAAATCAAAGTTCTCCCTGAGAATGGTTGTCCTTTAGAAGTTCTGGGCTTGTTCTACACAGAACACCAACTGAATTCCATGACAACTAGGCTGTAAGTACAAAAGCACTTTGTTGCCTCAGGAATGGAGTATGGGCATAAGATTCCACGGAATAACCCAACCTTCTGGAATTTTATGAAACCTTAAATTCCCTGAGACCTAATCCCTTTGAAGCAACCCATTTTTGTCTTGAGCATAAAGGGGAGTCTAATAAAGGACCTTTCAAGGGAAAAGCAAAATGATGGCCCCTAATCAAAAGAGTGGCAGCAACCCTGGTTGCCTTACTCTGGGCTTGGACACCCATATCCCTCTCATGCCATAAATTCCAGCTGCACGGATGCCAATGGAGGCACTTCACTGGCATTGGTGAGCTGTGGATAAAGCTCTGGCAGGAGGAGGAGATGGGAGTGTAACCAGGGGTCTGTCCAAAGGAACACAGAAATCAGGGTGGTTACTTTCAGGGTGGGCCTTGCTTTGTTTGTTTTACCATGAACTGTTAAAACTGCCATGGTCTGCTGGTCTCCACACACACAGGAATAATTCCCAGCATCCGCCGTGTCTAGATTTTGGATTGTGAGCTCAGCCACGGCACCTTCCCGCTTCATTTTGTATTTGTCACTCGATTTGAGGATCTTGAAGCCCTTCTTCCACTCCACATTTGCAGCAGCCTTGTTCAGCTCACAGTGCAGGGAGACACTTTTACCCTCGGTGGCTTCTTTGTCCGTGAGTCCCTTGGTGAAAAGAGCAGGCAGGACTGCAGAGCAAACACGGACACGGCATCAACCCTGGGAAAGCCTGACCCACAATCTAATCCCTCTCTTAACTCCCTGCAGCCACCAGACCTTCTTGGTCTCCTCCAGGATTTAGTTCCTCCACAATTTTTCTCCAACATCTTCAAAAGAGAATTCTGTCTGATTTTTTTTTTTCTGTCCTCACGCTTTAAAACTTTCTTTAAAATCAAGTCTACCTGCAAATGTAGTTGACAAGCCAACTACCCTTTACTTTATACACCATAAAATTAGAGGCCATATTTCAATATGAGACCCAGAGCATTTTGTTTCCCTTGAGAAAAGCAGCAGTTCTACAGAAGGACCTGATTCATGGAACTGTCTGAATTTTTATAAATAAGAGCCCCTTAAAGCAGAGCAGTTGCAAACATGCTGTCAGTTTTCTGCAGAAATGAAATATTTGCTTGGGAAGTATTAAGCCAAAATTGGTAAAAAGGAGCTGGGAATAGCAGGAGCATAAAATGCCTATTTTTTAAGATTGTCCTTGTGTAGCATCATACATTGATGAAAACTTGCTCCTCTTAGGAGCAACAAGTGTCACATTCTAAGTCACAAAAAGTATATGTTATTCCCACTTTTAGGTCAGTTCCTATGGGAAAACTTCTAAACAAGCAGCTATTCTGGACTAGGGAGGTTGTGTTGAGTTTGGAACCTGTTCTCCACTTGTCTTTTGACTAAAGCACCTTGGCAGCACATTAAGAGGGCATCAGGTGAAAGGAGAAAAAGAGAGAAGGAAGAAAGGATAGGAAAATTAATCAGCAGAAAAGAGGACAGGAAGTACACAGGCATCAGAGGAAGCAGAAGTAAGAGAGGAAGAGATCTTGGAATTACACAGGTTGACTTGGGACACGTGCTGAGAATTTCTTTTTTACCATTTACTGTCAGAGCAGCCGTAGTCTGTCGGTCTCCACACACACAGCTGTAATCCCCAGCATCTGCCAAATCCAAATCCTGGATCGTCAGCTCCACAAAGGGACCTTCCTGCTCTATTTTGTACTTTTCACTTGGCTTGAGCACCATGTTCCCCTTTTTCCACTCAACTGGGGCTGGTTTGCTCAGCTTGCAGTGCAAAGTGACTGCTTCCCCCTCTGTAGCTTCCTTGTTCCTCAGTTCTTCTTGGAAGAGGATAGGCAAGGCTGAAGGATGCAATACCAACAGAGAAGGAATCAGCAGCAGAATGAAATGAACTGGACTGTGCTGTGTCTCTGGGCTGCAGTGTGTACATTCAATCAAAAATGCTCTATTTCTAGGTGGGCACAATTGAAAAAGGGGGTAAAACCTCCTTGAGGAGAGAGAAATAAATAATATAACGTATAGGTGCTGTCTCAAGGCAAAAAAAGCACAAGGGAATATTCTCTAAAAGGGTGACTCCGGCACCACAGAGCCAAGAACATGAAACCCCTGAGAAATAACACTGAGCAAGCTTTGGCTGACCATGAAACGCTGCCAAATGTGCCACATTTGGGGTTTAAAGAGAAACGTGGGTAGGAGGGTTACCATTCACTCTCAAAGCAGCGGTGGTCTCCTGCTCCCCACACATGCAGCTGTAGCTCCCAGCATCCGCCAGGTCTAGGTCTTGGATCACCAGCTCAACAAAACGCCCTTCCTGCCTCATTTTGTATTTCCCGTTGGGCCCCAGCTCCTTCCCGTCCTTCCTCCAGCGGACGGGGCCGCCCGGCCGGCTCAGCTCGCACTGCAGCGTCGCCGTCCCGCTCTCCGTGGCCTCCTCGTTCCTCAGCTCTTGCTTGAAACGGACGGGCAGGGCTGAGAGATGCACAAGGAAAAAGGGGTTGCCACTCCAGACCCCGCTCAGAGGTTGAATCGTGATTTATCGTGTGTCTGCCTAAGCCTTACTCCAACTCCCTTATCCTTAAGCACGCCCTGTCTTTTCTCGTGGATGGTAAAAGAAGTTTTCTATTAAATTGTTCTGCGGGAGTCAACAAAACCATGAGATCATGCCTCAAGAGGGACAAACTCATTCTCATCATTAAACGTCATGAACCCTCTGAAACAGAAAATCCCAAGGAATCTTATGTTTCCATGCTAATTCAGGAAAACACACGTGCAGGACAGCATCCTTCACTCGAGGGGAGGTAAGAAGACAACACAAAACACACACATCCAGCATGGGGTGTAATAGAAGCTGATTGAGGGTGGAGACTGGGGACAGGAGTGACACAAGAAAGTGGATGGAAGAAAGCAGTGGAAGCAGGACATGAAAGGAAGTTGTTGTGAGGGAACGTACAGAGAGGAGGGGGCAAGAGGTGGACAAAAACATTCCAGAGTTTCACAGGGTATTTCTGCCTTTTTACCATTCACTGACAAGGCTGCTGTGGTTTTTTGGTTCCCCACTAGACATGAATAGTCTCCAGCATCCTTTGGCTCCAGGTCATGGATCAGCAGCTCAGCCACGGTGCCCTCCTGCCTCATCTTGTACTTATTACTCGCCCGCAGAAGAGTTTGCCCCTTCCTCCACTCCACGGGGGCCTCTGTGCCCAGCTGGCACCTCAGGGTGGCTGTCCCACCTTCCACAGCTTCCACGGCCTTCAGCTCTTCTTTGAAGAGCACGGACACAGCTGAGGAGTGAAGCATTCTCAGTTTACTTCAGGTGCCTCGTCACCACCCAGTGACCTCACACGGGACTTCAAGCCAAAACAAATTCAAATTCTCTTGGCGCACACAGCAAAGAAGCTCTGACCTACCTGCACCTCCAGGACTCTGCTGATATTTACAGTAGCAACGGGAGTTTTGGGTCAAAAAAGAGAACAATTATTTCCCAATAATTAGAGCACCAAAATACAATTACCCTTCTGCTGCCCAAATGCTGTTGGTCACAGATGTGAAAAATAATTGCTGAGAGTGTAGAGAGAAGAATTGAATATTCTTTAATAAAAGGTGTAGCTGAGGCCCTTCTTACCTCTTGGCTTAGAGCTTGGACAGTCACCTCTAACCAAAATATAACAAATTTTATAGGGAAGAAAAGATATTTCGTTATCAGGTACCTTTGATTAATAGGCTTTAGCATGAAGTTATCACCCCAGAAAACAAAGAACATAACGGACCCAGCCAGAGCTGCCGTGTGTTTGTGCTGGTCCCCGTTTCCCTGAACACTCTCTGCAAGTGTCCAGGGGCAGCAGGACCATGGCAAGGGCAATAACAAATGGTCACAAGCAGGTGTCTCATTCCTACCATGGATTTTGACTTGGGCTGTGGTCTGCTGGTCTCCAGTGTCACAGGTGTATCTTCCAGCATCTTCTGGCTCTGCATTATGAATCACCAGCTCTGCCACTGTCCCCTTCTGCTTCATTTCATATTTGGCACTTGCCTGGAGCGTGGCTCCTCCCTTCTTCCACACCACGGTGGCATCAGCTTTTGTGAGTTCACAACGCAAGGAGACGGATTTCCCTTCTTCCGTATCTGTGTTCTCCAGGGCTTGTTTAAAAAGCACAGGCACGGCTGGAACACAGAGCCAGGGGTTAGGACAAGCCCTCTTGACCTGCTCTGCAACAAATGCCCCCATGAGAGCTGTCACCTCTTAAATGCAGGCCTTTTCCAAGTGAGCAGAGCAGCCCCAGACCCTCCTGGCATCAAGGAGATTCTGCTTGGGAGCAGGAATAAATCCCTCCCCGAGATGTTACCATCTCAGTGTGGATCCCGAGGAATATGGGGAAAGTTTCTTTCCTGTAATTAGGACCCTTCCAGAGTCCTCTGGGCATCATCACCTAATGAATTCCCTGCTTCTGTAGGGCTCTGAAATAACATTCATATCCTATATTTCTCCCACTTCCTGCTCCAGCACATACTACTTTTGCTATGCTACTAAAGACACTGTATTTGGGGAGTGCAGGTGGCACCTAAGAGCCTTGAAAAGGATGTTTTGGGGACACTGGGGGTCTAAACGTTTAACATTTGTCCACCTGCAATTTTTCAGAGACTGGACTTATGTTTTCACATCCTTGAGCTCCAGTACTAATGGTCTCCACCTCTAACTCCAGTTTTAATTGCAGCCATGTAAAGCAGCTGATAGGGCAGGAACTACAGCACAGAGAAAATTAATCCTCTGCAATTCACTTAAACATTTTTTTTCCCCCCAGTGGCCCCAGACACAGAATATGAGATCACATGAATGAAATATATACAGGTGCCTACAAGGGTACAAGATTACCTTTAAATTTTACATATTAAAAATACCACTGCAAAAAAAAAAAAAAAAAAAAGAAGTGCTACTTGATTATTTTTTTAATAGCTCTAGTAAGCACCTGATTAAGTGTGGCAATGTCTCAAATGGTACCCACCATTCACTTTGACCCGAGCAGTGGTTTTCAGTTCCCCAGCACTGCAGGTGTAATCCCCAGCATCCACAGATTTCACATCTCGGATGATGAGCTCTGCCACAGTCCCGTGCTGCTTCAATTCATACTTCTCACTGGCATAGAGCACAGTGTCTCCCTTCATCCACTTCACTGGGGTACCAGGTTTGCTGAGCTCACAAGTCAGCCTGACTTGTTTTCCTTCTTTGGCTTCTTCGTTTTGGAGCTCTTGTTTGAAAAGAACTGGTGTTTCTGAAAGAAGGAATAACACAAATGATGAAAGAAACGCTTGAGGTTGGAAATCACTTTTCCCTTTTAGTATTAGACTTCATTTTTGAGACAGAAAACCGCAGGAATGGAGAAGCACTAGCAGAGAAAACAGATTCTGACATCTCACATCTGGCTGCCAGCACTTCACAGGAGCAAAAAAAATTTGAGGCCAGATGTTTATTTTCCTTTTAACCACCACCTTCACTGTCGAAGATGCTGCTGCTCTTACTGCTTTCATTATTAACATCAGTGGCAGATGCTGCACTGCCACTAATGACACAAACTGTGCTGCAGATGGGTGCTCAGAGCTGGACCACCAGCACAAAAAACACGAAACTCCACTGAGGTCAACTCACACACAACACAGAGGACACAGAGGAACGGCAAAGTGCTTGCTGTCGTGATCAGCAGTATTGATTTCTCATCATAAAAAACCTCTACAATGTATTTTTCATCCAGCATGAACACAGACTTGAAAGCAGCACAGAGCAAACACAGAGAGGGAAGTGCAGCTGAAGGTGACAGGGTCCCTGTGGATCTTCCCCTGAAGGCTCTGTCACAGCCTGGGATTTAAGGCTTTAAGGTGAGCTAGCGCAGGGAAGGCACTTTTGGGGGAAAAAAAACCTCAACTGAAATGTTCAGATATGGAAAAAATAAATTCTTTTTGAATTCTGCTGCCTTGTGAATATGCAAGTCAGCTACTGATCCTGCTGCACTTAACCTGTGGCTGTTGGAAAACTACAGCCTGTGATCCTGTTCCCCTTTTACCTCTAGCTTGGGACACTCAGTGTCACATGACTACTGAATTTCTTTTTTTTTTTTTTGCATTCTGTTCTACTGATGTGACCCTAAAAGATAAAGGACAGTTCCAACAGTGCAATTTCTTGTAGACATCCTTATGACTTGACTCCTTGACCTGAATCCATGTGTTTAAATCCTATGTCCATCCACACCCTTCTCTGTGAGGCGAAAAATGAGGCTGCTGTGGGAAATTACAAACGTGGTTCTTTTCTAACAGATAATTGTTCAACCAGGTCTTACTGAAGTCAACACAGATCTTCGTTTTGTGTGGAATGGGTATTGGGAAAATATCCCTGTGCTACAGAAAGACAGAAGATCGGGATTGTTAACCACCAGCTCTTCTTCATTGCATCATCAAGGTCTTCTCCTTCTTGCACAGCCTCAAGCTGGTTCTTTGTGCTCTAGAAAAATCCTGTGAGCAGCCTGTCCTCCCACTCCATGCTCTGGGGTTCAGGCTGACCATTCCCACAACCCAAATGCTTTTTTTGTTCACACCGACTTCCCTAATCCAGGTGCAGCTTCTGCTCAGTCCATCCCAAGTGTGGCACACACCAGCTGCACACAGGACATCCTCTGCTTTGGATAAACACAGCCTGTGCCTGTCAAAACCTCCCTGTCCCTGCTCAAACCTGTCCAGAGGAGTGATTTAACTCGCCGAGTGATTTAACCCAGAGCTCCTCCTAAGCCTGGGGCTGGGACAGTGACTCGGGACAGGCAGGAGCAATTATAAGGTGATTTTTGGTGAGCCTGGTTCTGACATGGGTCAGACCCAACTCATACCTAACCCAGAGTTAAAAGACTCATCTAAGAAGAGAACTTTTGCTTCAGCTCAGACAACAACCATTTAGATCACATGATCATAGAACTTTTTGGGCTGGAAAGGCCCTTTAAAGCTCACCTAGTCCAACCCCCCTGCCATGATCAGGGACATCTTCAACCAGACCAGGCTGCTCAGAGCCCCATCCAACCTGACCTTGAATGTTTCCAGAGATGGAGCATCCATCTCAGAAGGTTTTTATATGAGTCTGGAGAAGCCCTGCACCTTCACAAAGGAGCTGGTTGACACTGAAGTTACTGAGGGAGAGGATGTGAGCCTTCACTGTGCCACCTCCAGATCAGACAGCCCTGGGAAGTGGTGCAAAGATGGGAAGAGCCTTAGGAATTCTTCCAAATATAACATCAGCCATCAGTCAGGGCTTGAGGCGAAACTTGTACCTCTCTGGGCAACCTCCAAGAGTGTTTTACCACATTCATTGTAAAAAACTTCTTCCTTACATCTAATTAAATCAACCCTTTTAGTTCACACCATCTCCCCTTGTCTTGTCAAGCAGGAGAGCAGCTCCTGCCCGATGATGCTCGTTGGGTGCATTGCTCTGAATAAATCTGGCTGCATAAAGCAATTGCACAGACAAACGTGGGGGTGGGAGTTCCCTCCTCCAGGAGATGATCCATCCTGTCTGTGGATTACCTCTTAGTCTGGGGGGGTTCTCCTACTGCTCTCTTTTTGGGGTTTGGAATGAGATGATCTTTGATGTACCTTCTAACCCAAAGCGTTCTAGGATTTCATGATTCTCAGAGGCACTTAGGTTTCTCTGAGCTAGAGCTAGGTCAGATGAACAATTCTCCCGTTTCACATTCTGTCACCTCTCTGGCTCCTGTTCTGGGTGACTCGATGAGAACATCTCAGTGTATGATGTATGAAGCTCAGAGTAATTATTTGAAATGATAAAAACATGAAACTGCACTGAAAAGGGACCTCGTGTCACAACACAAGGTCCCTTTTCAGTGCAGTTTCATGTTTTTATCATTTCAAATAATTACTCTGAGTTTGGTGTTGGGACCCAAACCATCACTCCAGAAGTTCTTACCCTTGACAGTAATAACTGCACTACATTTGGCTGCTCCATCCTCACACTCACATCTGTCTCTGTCTCTTTCTTCTGCCCTGTGAATGACAAGTTTCGCCTCAAGCCCTGACTGATGGCTGATGTTATATTTGGAAGAATTCCTAAGGCTCTTCCCATCTTTGCACCACTTCCCAGGGCTGTCTGATCTGGAGGTGGCACAGTGAAGGCTCACATCCTCTCCCTCAGTAACTTCAGTGTCAACCAGCTCCTTTGTGAAGGTGCAGGGCTTCTCCAGACTCATATAAAAACCTTCTGAGATGGTTCAGAAGAGGTCTGGGTTCTCAGATCACAAGTAATCTGTGAGATTTGCACCCAGGACTGCTTGTATCAAAGATATAGATCAGGGTTAGTAACAAATAATTTGGTGTTCATGACTATAAAGCTCTCAGGATGGCACCAGTGATGCCATAAAGTGTTGTTTAAATACCTAATGATATCTGGGAGAAACTGAGAAGAAAAGATTCCTGCTGAAAAACATAAATAATTAGCCTTTTGCAAATAAAACCTTTCATTTTCCCTCAGGAAAAAAAATCCATTTGCATTTCTGTAGCTTGGCAAAATCTGGGCAAGTTTTCAAATTTTGTAAAAAGAAAAGTTCTTTGAAAAAAATGTGGTTATGGAAAAAAAAACGAGATTATGATCTGCCAACGGTGGAGACTGTGTGTTTTACATCTCTGGGCAATGAGAAATATTTATATTTCCAGTAAGGAAACATCTCTCTAATCCCACATTCTTGGGCTGTCTGGCATTCATTTTATTCCTTTGCTACCAAACACTGCAGTTTTAACTCAGTTTAACTTCTCCAGAGACAACAATCCATTGTCAACAATGAATAGCAGGGAACACACACAACGTTGCCCTTCAAACAATGAAAACTGAATTTAAAACTTAATGGTTGCACTTTTTTTTTTTTTCATTGAATTAATTGATTTCTCCTCATGAATCATCACCTTATTAGCTTGAGAAAAACTGAACGAGGCATCTGCTGGAGCATCACTGTGTTATAACATTCCCATCTAAATCCAATAAACTCTCCAAGAGCTCTCTAGGATTACAAAGTGTTCATTCTCCAGCCATAATTTCACTGTATAAATAATGCTATTCTTGCACATACACAGATACACAACGATGGTGATTAATTTTTTAGCATTTTTTCTGGGTTTTTTTTTTTTCCACCTACCCACATCAACCCCACTTATTTCTACTCATCATTTCCTCTCCTGCAGTTGTGATGATTGATTTACCTTTAACAACCAAACTGGCAGATGTTTTCTTATCACCAGCTTCAAATGTAATGACCCCCGAGTCCTTCAGTGAGAGCTTTTTCAGCGTTAGCAGGTGATATCCACCAGGCTGGGACTGGATCTCATTAAGTTCATTGGTATGGAGTGGGGTTTTATCCAAAAACCACTGCACTCTGCTATAGTCTACGGGAGAGATTCTGCACTTGAACATGGCAGATTCTCCTTCTAACACAGTGACATCCTCCAGGTCTTCTGTTATTAGCACTTTCTGCCCTGAAAGGAACATAAATACATCAATTACTGCAATCTTCCGTTTCTGGAGTGAAAATCGACACGGAAAACTCCCAAGATTTCCCCCGTGAGCATTTCAAGAAAGAAATATGTTCGTGATAGAGAAGATTGAAACAGAATTCCCCTGATATTGACCACAAAACCCACTCACAGGAAGATAATACATGCAGGACACACACCAAAATAGGGTGAAGACAACTTTAAAGCACCAGAAAACATAAAGCAGAACAAGTAGCCAGTGCAATGCAAATCCAGGGTTATAAATTTTCTCCGAATGAAGCTCCCTGGAAAGGTGTGAAGGATGAGTCTCTGACAGAATTATTGGGCTCTAAGCATCACAAAGACATGATCCCTCCCTTGACAACCTCCGTGTTTTCTAGAGCAAATAAAACTCGGTTTCTATGGGATAGGACCACTAATCCCACACCTTCTTTGAGTTCAGTCCAAACATAAACCCAGTGGGAAGTGGAGAAAATGTCTGGCTGTGGCTTTGGTAAAAAAACCCAAAACATCTACCCTGAAAACCTGCCTGTATAGGTAGAAACACCCCTAATTAAAAATAAACACAGAAATATAAGCACATCTACAAAGATAAACCTCATTACAAATATATATAAAATTAGGTTATCACTGGATACAAAAATATCTCTGATGTTCCTCCTACTTATAAAACCAGGGTAGGGATGTTTTACTTTGATGTTCGTGACAGAGAAGTGTTTTTTCCACTCAGAAAAGCTGGCGTTAAAAACCTCAGAGTGAATTCAGACAGCTCAGAGCCTGAGGTTATGATGGGGATTAAACACATTTCTTTGCTTCTCAAAGAAGCTCTTCTGCTCTAGCAGATGATAGAGGAGGAGTCTGACTTTACCCCTTTGTCCTTAATAACTAACTACAATAATTAGCAAGTGGATGCTGCTGCTGAAACTCCATCTGACTATTCTCGAATCTTTTTTTCAGAGGGCAGAGTTAGATTAGATATTATAATTAAATTCTCTACTCTGAGGGTGGGGAGGCCCTGGCACAGGGTGTCCAGAGAAGCTGTGGCTGCCCCTGGATCCCTGGCAGTGCCCAAGGCCAGGTTGGATGGGGCTTGGAGCAGCCTGGGATAGTGGAAGGTGTCCCTGCCAATGGTAGGTGGTGGAACTGGATGATCTTTAAGATCCCTACCAACCCAAGCCATTCCATGATTCCATGGACCACTATTCATCCACCACTTTTTAGAAACCACTGCTGGGAAGAGGCATCAAGGATATGGAGGAAAGCCTGGAGGCAGAATAATTTTCCCTCATCCAACAGCAGGCACTGTGAATCAATTCCATTTTATGTCCACACAGGAACACCAATCTCTCCTCACATGAGCCTTTGGGGGGGTTAAATCCCACCCAGAATACTCCAGGTGTAATTGCTTCAAACTGCTCTGCATGTCCAGCTCCACATTCCTATATTTTTGGCCACGTGTTCCTGCCATCATGAGAGAGACAGAGCCAGAAGTCAGTGGCTCTGCTGCCTTGCTGAGATATGGATCTGCCTGTGCATGTTTCCCATGGCAGAAAGGGGATTTACAACCACATTCCTCCCGTTCATACCTTGCACAGTTAGCTTGGCTCTGGACTGGGCGTCCCCAATGTCACAACTGTAAGTGTCACTGTCACTCTTCTCCAAGTTCTTTATGGTCAGCTGGAGGATTTGTCCCTTCTGTGTCATCTCGTATTTCCTGCCAGGCCTGAGCTCAGCGATGCCTTTCCTCCAGACCACAGAGGATGCAGCTCTCTCACTCTGGCACACAAAAACTGCAGTTCCACTTTCATCGACTTTCAGGTCTGAGAGTTCCTTGACAAAATAATTAGGCTTTTCTGGAAGGAAAAAAAGAAATTAAAAAAAATAAATAATGACAGAGACAGATTTGTCACCCAAGCTAATCCTGAGCATCCAGAGTGGTCTTGGATTCCCTCTACCTCCACTTGTAGAATGATCAAGCAAATAATCATAGAATCAATTAGGTTGAAAGAGATCTTTAAGATCACCAAGTCCAATCATTAATTTGACTAAACCATGTCCCCAAGCATCACATCTACACATCTTTTAAACCCTCCAAGGATGGTGACTCCACCACCTCCCTGGGCACCCTGTTCCAATGCCTGACCACACTTTCCATGAAGAAATTTCTCCTAACATCCAATCTAAATCTTAAGGCCATTTCTTCTCATCCCATCAGATGGAACATGTCTAAGAAGATCACCAGCTGCCCCTCCCATCACAGGACATATCAGGTGAAATATCTCCAGGAAAGTTTAGTGCCATGGTCCAGGTAGTGGTGAGGTCTCCACTTGCAGACAGTTTTCACCACTCATATTCAAAACAGAATAATTCAAATTGCTAGTTTTAATTGGCTTGTTACAGAGCCTGTAAGATTGTTCAGTATCCACAAGGTGGTTTTTCATATCTTATTTTTTTAAGCTTTTAATCAACGTTTTATGAAAACTAAAAGTTTATCCTGCCCAGGGAGACAGAGGAGAAGAACATCTCCCATGGTTGTAGATACCTACCTCAAACTCTGAACCTGTCAGCTCCTCTGCACCCTTCAACTGACCTTGCACTGTGATCCTGGCTGTTGTTTTGGAGCTCTCTGTCTCACAGGTGTATTGCCCGCTGTCCTTGACCGTGGAGTCACGGATGGTGAGAATGGCCCTTGTTCCCTCTTGCTGCAGGTCGTATTTCTGGCTTTTCCGGATCGCTTTGCCATCCTTGTACCACCTGATGTTCACATCAGCTTTGGACAATTCACAGCTCAGGCTGATGTCCTGCCCTGCTGGGGATGTTTTATCCTCCAGCTGTTTTGTAACCTCAGTAGGTTTTTCTGAAGGGATTAAAAAAACCCAAAACTTTAAATGAAAATCATCTCTATATGGTTGGGGTTTCTGCAATTCAAATAATAGAATTCCAGAATGGTTTGGGTTGGAAAAGACCTTAAGGATCACCTCATTCCACCCCCTGCCATGGGCAGGGACACCTCCCACTATCCCAAGGTGCTCCAAGCTCCATCCAACCTGGCCTTGGACACTTCCAGGGATCCAGGGGCAGCCACAGCTTCTCTGGGCAACCCATGCCAGAGCCCCACCACCCTCACAGGGAAGAAACTCTGCTGTATATCTAACCTAAATTACCCCTCTTTCAGTTTGAATCCAAATATCCACAAAGTGTTTGCATCCATAGTTTGCTGGCAAACCTCATGAAAATACCCCCAGGAAATCAATCCCCAGGAGCTTTCTGATCCCCATTACCTTTCACAACCAGAGAAGCCTTGGAGGTGAGACCACGGGCAGTGAAGATGACTTCCCCAGTGTCATCAGGAGTCACATTTTTGATACTCAGGGTGTATTTCCGACCTGCATTGGAGGCTTTAAATCTCCCCCCACTTTCCACTTTTCTCCCGTTCAGCGTCCAGCTGAAGTCATCAATGCTTTCATGGGACAAAATGCACTCAAAAGTGCAATCTTCTCCCTCCTGGATTTCAGTGTTCTTGAGCCTTTTGGTGATACCAATGTTCAGTTCTGGAGAACAAAAATGACATTAATACAAGTTAAAAATGCTTTTATGATAGACATGAGTAGGGTAACGGCGTTTTTAACTCGTAAGAGTGGTTTGTCTGCTGGATTGGCAGGACACCACTGCATTCCTTACAGATGTCTGTGACATGGGAAGGATTTCTCAGGCGCAGAGTCACCATAAAGTTGTAAAAAAGGGGATATGTGAACCTCCTTTCTATGCTTGGGAAGGACTGCATGGGGAACAGCTCAGTGGGGAAGAGTCAAGATTCAATGAGGCAGAGGGGAGAAAAACTGTTGGAAAAGAAGCTTCTGGGACAAAGTGTGAGGCTCTTCTCCATGCTGATAAGAGAAATGGGATGTTTGAATTGTTTAATTTGTTACTCCTGTTGTTCGAACCAGGCAAATTCAAAATTTTTCTTATTAACATTATGAGTTTGGAAGCCACAAACAATTCTTTGTCCTTCAGGCTGACACAAGGATTAGAGGACAGGCTGAACTGCTGGGCTCCTCAATTGATATTGCTGTCCTGCTTTTGTGTTCCTACAATGGACTCTGAGCCAATAGCTCAAAATATGAGGCTGCTTGGGGGCTTTTTTGTTATTAGCTGGGATTTTTTTTGGAGAATTTTTTTGTTTTTCTGGGAGCATTTCTGCACCTTAGGAATGTTCAGGAAGAAAATGTTGCTACATTCCTGACACCTGATTTTCACTGAAACCCCAGATGTACTTACACCAAAATTAACAGGGGTTGTTCAGACATCACCATATTATGTGAGATTTATGCAGAAATAGGTGTGAGCCCAAGGGCCCAAGACCACCCATATTTCCAGCACCCCTTGACAGGCCACTGTCTACAACACTTACCCTGAACGCTGACCTTTGATTTGGCAACGTCAGTGCCGATGTCACAGGTGTATAACCCCGCATCTGTCTTTTCAAGGTCATGGATAAGGAGGCACAGGGTCTTCCCAGACTGTATCTCCTCATACTTTTTGCTGGGAGTGATCTTCACACCATCCTTTTTCCAAACAGGTTTGACCTTCTCTTTGGAGACTTCACATTCCAGTTTGATCACTCCTCGCTCCTCGCCAAAAACGTCATCCAAGGATTTCATGAAGACAACAGGTTTCTCTGAAGGTCAAGGGGCAAAACAGAGAACAACCAGGATGTTTGAGACACTTTCAGTTGCTATCAAATATTTAGAGACATTAATAAACCCTTGGTAATATTGCTGATACCAATGTAGAACCTAAACCAGTGTCACCCTCCAGCACTCCCAAGTCCTTCATCCTGCTCTCAAGCCTTCATCCTGCTCTCAACCCCTTCATCCCAAGATTGTGTTGACACGAGGGGCTGCCCTGACCCGGGTGCAGCACCTCGCACTGGCCTTGTTGAACCTCAAGATGTTCACGTAGTCTCACTTCTTGAGCTTGTCCATGTTTCTCTGGGTGGCACCTCCACCTTCAGGCATGTCACATGCACCACTCAGCTGGGTGTCACCTGCACACTCACTGAGGGTGCCCAAGAACATGCTAAACCACAGAAACTCAGCTGTGTGACTGAACTTTAAGATGTATAGAAGACAGCAGGAAACTGTCTTCTCATGGCTGATTGAGTCCAGCTCCAGAACTGATGTATTAAAAGTCATAGAATCACAGAATATGCTGAGTTGGAAGGGTCCCACAAGGATCAACAGTCCAGCTCCTGTCCCTGCACAGGACACCCCAACAATCCCACCCTGTCCCTGAGAGCGTCGTCCAAATGCTCCTGGAGCTCTGGCAGCCTTGGGACCATGATCATCCCCTGGGGAGCCTGGGCAGTGCCCCACCACCCTCTGTGTGAAAAAATTTTTCCTGATATCCAGCCTAAACCTCCCATGACTCAGGTCCGGCCATTTCCTCAAGTCTGTCACTGTCCACCAGAGTGAAGAGATCAGTACCTGCCCTTCCACTTCCCCTCACATGAAGGTGTTGAAGCCCACAGTGAGGTTTCCCCTCAGTCTCTTGTTCTCCCAGCTGACCAGACCAAGTGACCTCAGCTGCTCCTCTCAAGGCTTCTCCTCCAGACCCTTCACCATCCTCATGGCCCATATTTAATAGCTCAATGCTTTTTATCTATTTAACAGGATTGCCCCATGGATTTGGTAAATAATGGAATTTCTCAGTTTCATTCAGGAACGAACGTGGTCTGGACCCACCTATCACCTTCAGCCGCACGCTCTCTGACACCTTGTCTGACTTCATTGTCACCGTGCCAGCATCCTCAGGCTTCACCTGCTTCATGGTCAGTGTGTAGCACTTGCCAACGTTCTTGATGTCATTGAAGTTGTTGGTGTAGAGGAGGGTGCCATTGAGGAACCACTCCACGTCCTCGTCGTCGTGGGACAGCTCGCAGGAGAACACAGCAGAACTGTCTTCCTCAATCTCCACATCCTGCAGGTGCTTCAGGACCTCCACATTGCGGGCTGAGGGGAACCAAGGGGCACCGTCACCACCACCATCATAAATCAGTTGTTATCACAAACCATTTCATGGAGTTTATTAAATTATTTGTTCTGGTCTCCTGCACACCTTTGGTCACCACGTTTCATTTACTTGGTTCTGCATTTGCTCCAACAGAAGAAAAAAAAAATCCATTAAAAACCCTAATCAAAAATGGTTTAGAACCCTCAGTTCTCTTTTTATATATAAATCATTTTGGGGGGTTTGTTTGTTTGTTTATTTAAAAATAAGTCATCCTTTCTTAAATGATGTTACGGTGACCCGAATCATCCCACAGAGCTCCAGTCCCTGTGTGCTGCTCACTGCACACACAAACACATCTTAACCAAATTGTCCCTCATTTCCAGGGAAACTGTGACACAGAGAAGAGGACAATGGTTTTGGCCACAAAGGCAAAGTACAAAGAGATTAAGCAACTTGCTCAGGTTTAGGGAGCAACAGGATTTTGATTTTCTTTCCCAGTCCTTGGGCAGAGGTTTCTCTTTGCAGCTTCTCCACTCATAGAATGCTGTTTCTCAAGGATGAGATTACTCAGAAGAGGGTTTGGGAGTATTACTTGATATTTTTCAGATAGATAGATGGATAGATTTGTTTGGATACAATGGAGTCACAGAATCATTTAGGTTGGAAAAGACCTCTAAGATTGAGTCCAGCCATTCCCCCAGCACTGCCAAGGTCACCATGAAACCGCATCCCCAAGTGCCACATCCACACAACTTTTAAACCCCTCCAGGGATGGTGACATCACCTCTGCCCTGAGTAGTTCATTTCAGTGTTTGACAACACCCTCATTGAAGAGCCTCTGCAAGGCCACATTGCTACCAAGAGCTGCTCCCTGGACTTTTGGAAATGATTCTGTGGCTCTGCTCCAAGTCTTGCTGGAAGTGACACAGTGAACATCTTTTCTTACAGTGTCACCTGAGGGGAAGAACTGGCTAAAAACAGTTCCATGACCAGATGAGGTAGAACATCACTATGAATAACACTTGTACTCAGATATAATATAGCAGCTATAAAATGTATATATGGCAGATATACAAATGGATAGCAGATAGACAAGCTGACACAGCAGTCAGGAAATGAAAACCACAGCCAAGATCACCAGAATCAGAGGCCTGTAGCAGATTAACATAAAGGATATTTTTAGTTAGAAGCACCAGAGGTCTAATTCCTCCTATGAAATGGACAATAATGTGTCTTGACAAATGTTAATTTCCACCTTTCCCAGACGGTGCCCTCCCACACGTGTTACCAACTTCACAGCAAGAGATGGATTTCAGCATCGTGGAATCAGCAGTTTGGTTGTGACGCTGCATTTATATAAAATTAGAAGATAACTGTGGGAATCTACCTCTCCTCAGAAAAGGAGGAACCCAGAGTGAAACAGAGAATCATAAAGACCAGCACCAGGCCAGCCCTGCTGCTGCAAACCTCTCGTACCTTCAACGCTCAGCGTGGCTTCGGTCTCGGCAATCCCGGCCTTGCACTTGTACACGCCAGCATCCTCAGGCTTCACCTTCATGATCTTGAGCTCTGCTGAGTACTGGTCCCTCTTGATTTTGTACTTCTCCGAGGGCTCAATGAGCACTTGGCCCTTGAACCACTTCACGTGCTTTGGGGAAGGCCTGAAGTCACAGGACAGGATGACCGAGTGTCGCTCCAGGACGGTCTTGTCCTCCAATTTCCTGGTGATCTGGATGTGGTAATCTGCAAAGCAGGGGTGGGAAAGAAGAACGGATCAATCTAAAGAAGAGGAAGGTTTTAAATTTTATTTCATGGCCATTAATTTCACATATGACTTTCACAGCTGTTTTGTGAACTGCTCAGGTGCTGCTACACATGTCTCTAACAGAGCTCATGTGCTTTGAAGCTCCAACAGCACGATGCTCTATAGGGAAAGCTGATTTCTGTGAGATAATACTGTATATTAACCACCAAATTCATGGTCCACTTCTGGCTCAGGGCTTGCTGAATTGCTCTCTAATTGAGGTTTTCATTCAAGTAAGAGCAAATTAAAGACAGAACAAGGACTTCAGGATGTGATTGGAGAGATTTACCATGGTGACAGCAGAAGATAAAAAGCCTTGAGGCTTTGTCCTAGATCAAGTCAACGACAAAATGAATTAAGTAAATGAGCTATCAAAATTGTCTAGTTCAGAAATGGGACAAAATAAACTCTCCTGGCAAATTTCATCTGTTTTGTCCTCCTTGGTAAAGTTAAGAGAATAAAAATAAATCAGAAACCAGTTTTAGCTTGATAGATTTGAATACCAGGGACACCAAAGTCATTTAATTAGATCCCTTCCTAGGACATTCCTGGCTCAGCTGGTACATCCAGCATTGCTCCCAACAACTTGCAACTGGGAACTGAACAGATCTTCCAGGTACACACACATTTCCAAGAACCTGGTGGATCTTTGAGAGCATCTATAACAAATTACTTTCCAGGTACTATGAGAGGGAAGATCTTTGTTCTGATTCACATAATACATACGAAATATCACATTACCTCTGACGAGCAGGTTCGCTGTGGATTTGGATTTGCCAATGGAGAATTGGATGGTGCCTGTCATATCAACACTTGTTTTAATTATTGTCAGCCTGTGGATGGTGCCCTCCTGCTGCATGATGATGTTTCTGCCAGCCTGCAAGGCTGCTCCCTTCAGAAACCACTTGGCAGGTTTCACAGATGGAATGGATGTCTCACATTCAAAATTGGCTTCTTCAGGTTCAGTCACATCCTCATCACACAACTCTTTTACAATATTAATAGCTTGTTCTGTGTGGAACAAGAGAGCAGGGATTTAGGAGTTATGAAAGATTTTCCATTATCAGCCTGAACACTCATGCCATCTTTTCTGCACTTATGAACTCAAAAGGCCTTAAAACATCTTTTTTTTCTGTATAAAAGCAAACAGATATTGCTGGTCACAGGCCAGAAAGTGAATCTGTATCTCTTGATTCCTAGTCCTAATTCTAAAGCCACCTTCCTATCCTGATACCAAATATGGGGCACTATAAAATGGAAAAAAAGTTCACTGGAATGCAGATGTTGATAATAGGAGCTGCAACATTTATCGGAAAACTTTCTCCAATACATTTGATAAACATCTCTGGAATGGGAATTTCCTCATTTCCTTAGGAGAATATGCTATACATTCATTTTTCAGGATGTTCTTGTGTGTAAAAGGATTCAACACCAATAGACTTCAGAATAAATAACATCAAATAAAAATCCTTTTTAAGCAGTATTGTGTTTCTAAAGTAAATTACAAATGAATCAGCCCATCCTCCTCCTGGTGCTGTCTAGGGGTGAAAAAAGGGGGGCTCTACCTTCAACAAAGAAATTAGCACTGGTTTTGTCATCGAAGGCATCGCACGTGTAGGTGTCCTCATCCTCATAGTCGGCGTCGTTGATGATGAGTTTCCGATAGACGCCCTCGCTCACGATTTCGTATTTGTCACCAGGGTGAATTTCCAGGTCCTTTTTGAACCACCTGACCTTGGCGTTGGCTCGGGACACCTGACACTCCAGGAAGCCCCGGTGCTTCCAAAGGGCGATCTTATCCCGCAAAGGCTTCACGATTTTCACGGGCAACTCTGCGAGAGCAAAACAAAACGTGCTAATCAGTACAGTCTCCATGAAAGGTGCCAGTTAAAAACTCATTAGCAATATTTCTTTTATGTTCAGTAATTTGGAGGATTACAGGAATCGCCGCTATGCTGAGCACTCAATTAACAAGTTTAATTAGCAAGAGCTAATTAAAGGGAAACTTTTCCTCCAAATTTTACCACTGGAGTGGCTGAACTGCAGAAGTAACTGGTGATTTCCTCAACGCCCCACAACAGTGCTGTGGCAAAGCCAGGGACTGATCTCCAGTTTCCTGAGCTCCTCAGCAATGTGTTAATTCCAATTTCTTCTTTCTCTCTCCTTCTATCACACTGTTTTAGTTAAACGCATGCCAAAAAATGCTGTTTTCTGTTACAGCATACACCAAAAAGTGAAAATGCAGGAGAAAGCCAAGATACAGCTTTTTGTCCCTCAAATTTCACACACAACTTTAAATGCTGAAAGGTGCAAATACAACCTCCTGAGAAAAATAACTGTAACTAAGCCAAAATAAACTCCCAGCTGATATTTACCAGGCAGAACAGTAGGCAGGAGTTTTTCTTTCCCTGAACGCTACAGGAGATTTTTTAACCTTCACACATAAAGTGAGGGAAGTGAATTGTTTTGTAACGTGACAGAGCAGAAGCAGTGCTGGCACAAAAAGCAAAATTACCTTTTACAATTAGATGAGCGCGAGATTCTGCCTTTTCTGCCACAAATTTGATCTCGGCCGCATCCTCGACGTAGACGCGCGTGTAAGTCAGGGAATAGGTTTTTCCTGGGGACAGACACACAACCAGACACGGCTCAGCTTCCCCAGAGCAAAACCCTATTTTCTAGTCTCCCATCCCAGCCCCTACTCCAACCCAGCCCCATTCCAGAACAAAATCCCCCTTTTCCCTCCTACCGTCCTGCCGCATTTTGATGTTGTCGGAGGTCCTCAGCTTGTTGTCGTTTTTGTACCACTGGGTTTCGACCTCATCGTGTGAGATCTCACAGATGAAAGATGCACTCTCGTGTTCGTTCACTTCCACATCTTCCAGTGGTTTTACAATCTTGATATCTCGGGCTGTGAAATCATAAAGGCAAATGTTTTTGGGGGGGGCTTCTTCATCAGTGAGTGTGGTGTGTTTACTTTCTGCATAATTGTATGGGAAAAAAAATGATATTGTGTTTTATCGTAGACCAGCCTTTCTTCCTGGGTAGTCTCTTCAAACCAGTGAATACTTTTTTGATGGCTGAAGCTTATTGCAAGAGGATTTTATGGATGCTGGAATTTCATACAGGTGTTCATGAAAGAAATACGCATATTAACGAAAGAAAATCCACCAACAGAAACTAAACACAAGTCTACAATCTCTTAGATCACTATAAACATGCCTCATTCATGCTTCTTTGCATGCTCTCCTGTTTTACACAGGAGATATCTTTCTTCAGAGTCTCCTGAACTGAGTATAACCCTCTTTAACTCTGCATCTTGGCACTCCTTTTGTCAGAACTGACCTGTTTATCTGTGCTACTGCAGCCCTTTCCTTTTGATAGAGAAGGCCTTGATACACCTTAGATCAGCCTCAGGAGCGGAGTTGAAACGCAAGCAACAACCCATCCCAATCCCAAAACCAAGGAGAAAAGGGGGAATTCAACAGAGACAGATGTTCATGGAGATCCTGCTGAACTCAAGTGGCCACATGAGGACAGCATCTAGCAAGCGATGAGAAATATGCTCTGTCTTTCAATAAGAAAGAGCTGATCTGTTTTTCAGATGCCCCTCTGGAAAATAACATCTGCCAGGGTGCAGCAGAGCTGTCTGTTGAGTAACTTGCCTTTATCTCAGAGCTTATCTCAGGTGCTTCAGAGCCTGGTGACAAAACACACCTGGTGCTTCATCACAACACTCGGAGGGAAAAACTGCCTCGAGCGTAAAGGAGAGGTGCAGGCAGAAATAATGACCCTTTCCTTAGCACTTTCAACCTAAAAATTAGGGCACTGCTTGAGCTCATAGCCAAGGCTTGTGCAGTTCCTATTCAGGGAAAGTCCTCCTGAGACAATGGTGCCACCAAACCACATCAGCAGCAGCCACTGAATCCCTGCTTTGTGCCAGACTGTCCAGTATTTCCTGACGTGACAATCCAGAAACACTTCAGATTCCAGAGAACAGAAATCACTTATGATAAAAGGAAAACTAAGTCAGGACCTCTTCCAAAAATACTGCAAGGACAGAGCAAGCACAGGGCAGCTTTGCCAGCTTTTTCTCACCAGGGGGAGAAACTTAACCAAAATGAGTAACTGTGAAAAACAAACACTCCACAAAGAATTTCTTGCTGTATAGCCAAAAATACTGCAGAAAAATGTATTTTCCTGCTTCAGCCAGACATACCATGAACCTTTAGAGTAGCTGATGTCTTGTCTTCAGCTGCTTGACACGTGTAGGTTCCCTGGTCTTCATATTCACACTTGTGAATAATGAGGCTTCTCTTATTTCCTTGGGAGATCATCCCAATGTTTTTACTTTGCCGGATCTCCTTCCCATCCTAGAAGGGGAAAAGGCCAAAGAAGAACACCCTCAACTCCTGTACATCTGCAGTGAGCAAAACAGACATTCAGATCTGTGCTTATTTCATCCTTCTCGTTGGACTTAATGGAAAACTGTGTTTAAAGGAACATGTGGTGAAACTTCATCACACTGCAAAGATTTCAGGAAGTTGGAATGGCTGAAGAACACGCAGAACTTTTGGATGATCTCTGACACCTTTTTGAAGTCTTAAAACTGTACTGAATTGGCAATAAGAAAAAAAAAAATGGGTTTAAACTAAAACAGGGTCAATTTAAACGTGAAATAAGGAAGTTTTTTACAATGAGGGTTATAAAATAGGTTGCCCAGAGAGGTGGTGGATGCCCCATCCCTGGAAACATTCAAGGGTGGGTTGGACAGGGCTCTGAGCAACCTGATCTGATTGAAGATGTCCCTGCTCATGGCAGGGTGCTTGAAATGAGATGACCATTTAGAGGTACCTTCCAGCCCAGATTCCACCTTGAAGAATTGCTGCTACCCCAAATTAAGGAAAGGATCAGCTGAGCCCCAAGGAAGGTACATTAAATGCCAGAGCTGATCCCCAAAATGGCTGTCTAGGGAAAAGGAACTGGACTGTCACTGACTGAGAAAATTGAGGCTTCCCTTTAAATCACAGTTCCCAAAAGAGCTGTAAATCCTAGGTGAAAAGTGGAGTAAAATACAGGACTGCAAATCTATAACAGCAGTGCTCATGTTCTGTGCAAGAATAGAAAAGTTTAACTTTCAACCCAATACACAACAGTAAATAAAAACCTGAGAGTGATAAAATGGGAGAGTAAATGAACATAAGGACAAGAGAGCACTGCTAAGAGCTACTGCAAAGGCTCAGGTCCACATGCCCTGGAAGTGGAAAGAAAGGCTCTCATTGCCTTCCAGAGAAGTCAGAAATTATAATATCACCATCCATTAAGTGCTGTACCTTGAACCACTTCACGTTGGCATTGGGTTTGGTCAGCTCACACTCAAATGTGGCCTTGAGCTTCTGAGTTACACTGACATCTGCCAAAGGTTTGCTGATCTTCACAGGTAATTCTGGAAAGAGAAAGTCCAGTGAATGGGGAATGGGGTCACACAAGCACTGATGGGTAGGCAGAGCCCAGGTTTCATGATCAATAAAATTGGTTTGAGCACTTCATCATTCCCTCCCACTTTATCATTGTTCTATGGACAGTGATGCCACCATGATCCTTCTGGCTTTAGAAGGAAACATTACTGTGCTTTACATCCCTTGCAATTACAAGGAAAATTTGCTGCCCTCTTAAGTTTGTTCTCCAGGTGAGGAGAAGACAACTGCATCCACCCCAAGCTGGGTCAGAGCCTTTTGTGCCTGTGTACCTGTCACAGTGAGCCTCCCTGATGAATTAATGCCTTCTGCTCTGAAGGAGATGAGTCCTGCATCTTCCAGAGCCACCGAGGAGAGAGTCAGGGAGTGTTTCTTGCCCAGGACACCGAAGCTGACGTTGGGTGCAGGTTTCAGCCGAACGCCGTCCTTCTGCCAGGTCCCCTCCACGTCCTCATGGGACACCTCCACCTCAAAGGTGACAGTTCCTTTCTCAGCCACTTCCAGGGGCTGAAGGCCTTTCACCAGCTTGATCTGCCTCACTGGAAAACAACATGGAAAGGTTGGAGATCTCACACCGGCAGAAGTGAAACAGCCTCAGAACCTCCAAATGCGACTATTTCCTATTCCTCAGGCAGGTACCTGCCAATTAATGGGCATTTGCCAATTAAACGACCACTTTTACAGGAGATGAAACCTGCCTATGACCACATTGCTAAAATAGCTGCTATTTTTAAAATTGCTGTTTTCAGTTGGGACAAACAGGTCAACCAAATATCACAGAAAACATCACTGGTCCCTTTTCTGCCAAGGTTTATCAGTTTATAGTAAAAGAAAGACAAATAAGTCCATAGCAATATTGTGCAGTTGTTCAATTAGGATGAAACAAGGATGGGAGGAAAAAGCTGCAGTAAAAGGGAAAAAAAATCCAGGACATGGTGCAAAATGTGCTGACACCTCACAGGTTGGTGGCCAAAGCATGCATGGTTTGGGTGGATGTTACCTGCTCCTATGACAAGACATCCATGTCCTATCATCCAATAGAATGGATTTACTGTTTAAACTTGTATCACCACTAAAATTAATTACATTGCCAATTAAAAAAAACCCAAAAACATGATGAAGTCTCCAAGACCTCTCCAGACAACCTATTCAGTCATCTGACTATTAAAAAGCTTTTTTGTAGTATAACCTGGTTCTTTCTCACTGCACCTGAAAAGTCCATTATTTCCTGGCATCATGGAAATTGTTCCCTTCCACTTTTTAATAGACTTCAAGTACCTAAAAGAGTGTTTTCAAGTCTTTCCTCACCTATTATTTATGACTAGCCCAGCACCAGTTGGTGGCAAGGACTTTATGGACAAAATTAATTGGTTCTTAAGTGCTTAAATCCTGTCTTCACCTACCCTGTGACAATTACGACAAAAAGATGTAGGAAAGGAACAGAAGTAAAGGGCTATGGATGAGGCACCATTTGTTTACCTGAGAGGAAAACACCCTCAGAGAGAAGATTTTCTCTTTTAGTTTTTTAGATCGTGGCTGAACATAGAGACGTTCTGAATGAGGTGGTTTGCAGAGAAAAATTGAGGCAGTGAATGGCTGAAGAGGGAATGCTTTGCTAAAAAATCATACTAGGGGAAAACAGAGCATATCAGGGAGTGAGAAAGAGAGTGAAGAGAAAAATCTTTTAAGAAGCTTAATGGTCCAAGCTGGTGGTGTGGGAGTTGGGTACTCTGCAAAAATGCTGGTTCTTTATCTTCACCTCTGGGGAGCTTTACCTCGAGCCCCAACAGATGAGAAACGGCTGCAGATGTTGTTTCAGGTTGTTGATTTCTCCTTCTCTCTGCCAGCTCTCAGCTCCGGCCGCACATCTGATGCAGCCGAGTCCGAGCGGGCACTGCCCAGCCCTGGGCTGTCCCGGCCTTTCTGTGCCCTTTCCATCATCCAACCATTCTTCACAACGCATTTATTAGTTACTGTTCTATACCAATTCATTTGCACCTGTTCTAGACACGGAATTTCTACCTCTTTTTCATTCTACCAATCATTTTGTGCCACCACCACCAGAGAAGATGGAGGAGAAGGAGAAGAAGAGGAAGAACAGGGCAACGCCCAAAATCCTCCATCTTAGACCCTTTGTCCTCATATTAAAAACCCTAAAATCTACTTTTTTACCTTGTAAAATACTAAACCACTACTCATTTTCACACTCTGGTGGCTTGCAATGATTCTGGCAGTGTTGGTAACTTTTCCCATGGGCTGAGGTCAAAGCCAGTGCCATTCTGGGCTTCTTCCCAGGGTCTGGGACCCCCTTGCTGGGGCTCCTGACCCCCCAGGGCAGCCTGAGGTGTGCCCTGAGCTCCCAGGGCAGCCCGAGGCATGCCTGGGTTCCAACAGGTGGGATGAGATGGAGGCAACAGGAACCAGCCAGACATTCTCTGCTCACTGCCATTGCTTTCACCTCCTCTCAGTCATTTGACTGGTGGCCAAGCCCATGGTTGTGTCCCTGTGTCCCCATGATAATGCAGAGACCAGCATCCACCTCCAAACCCTGCCCAGGGTATTTATAGAGCTGAGGACCCCTGAACTCACTTTCCACATTGATCTTGGCTTGGGTCTTGTCATCGGGGCTCTCGCAGCAGTAGAAGCCCCGGTCTGCGAAGGAGATGTCCTTGACCACCAAGGTGTGCTTTGTTCCCTCAGCTTTGATCTCTATTTTGTCACTGGGCTTCAGCACAATGCTGTTCCTCATCCATTTCACCTCTGCAGGCTTGGTCAGCTCTACCTCCAAGGTCACTGTCTCCCTCTCTTCAACTGTTTTGGGCTCCAGCTTCTTCTTGAATGAGATTGAGGCCTCTGTAAGAGAGGAAATATTAGTAGGAATGTAGAGGATCCAGAAAATAGGCTTTGAGAGAAAATTAAACCAGGGGCTCATGTATCTCCAAATCCAAAGGGTTCTGGGCACCCCTATTTAATGATGCCAAAGCAGAATTTAATTAGAGGGAAAGCCACATAAAACAACATCATAGAATGGTCTGGGTTGGAAACGACCTTAAAGATCACCTAATTCCAAGCCCCTGCCATGGGCAGGGCACCAGTGTGCCAGCCTGTCAAAGGGGCACTGCCACCTCTTACCTCGGACTCTGAGGTTGGCTGTGCTTTCCACGCCCTCAGCATTGGCAGTGATTTCAGCTGCATCTTCCAGTGTCAGGTCAGTGATGGTGAGGCTGTGGTTGGTGTCCTTCTGAGAGATCACGTATTTCTTGCTGGCTTCAATCTTGGCACCGTTCCTGAGCCAGGTGACCACAGCATCACTGGGAGAGACAGTGCACTTGAACACAGCCTCTTTTCCTTCCTCAGACACCACGCTGTTGAGACTCATGACAAATTTCACCACTCTGGGAGCTGATGGATAGGAATGAAACATTTAGGAGCATATCTTTGAGACTTGGCATGAGCACCTTCCAACAGCCAAAATCTTCCACGATTTTATGGGGAGCATCAATTTGATTACTTGCAATAAGTGATCACAATACTGGGTCATCGCATTTCCCATGTCTGAGTAAATTTTGTGTACAAAGAGAGACAATAAAAGAGGGGAAAAAAACCCCATCTTCTATTTCAGAATTTGAATTCCAGCCTCAAAGACAATACAAAACTCACTATTTAGAGACCTGAGCCCAACAGGTCTCACAATCATTATGTTTTTCACAAATAGAAGTTCCACTGACACTTAGAGAGGAGCTTTGTGTTTTGCTCTCAACCAAGGAGGCAGCCCAGACACATGAACAAACTCAGCTTTGCAGGGGTGTAACAGCTGAGGACAAGACCCAGGGATCCCCCCACACTGACACCATTAGAGACCTACGTTTGGGGACGATGGTGATGCTGCTCTTGTCATCCCTGGACTCGCAGGAATATTCTCCCTCATCCTCAGCCCGGATCCCCGTTATTGTCAGGGTTCGTTTGAGCCCCTCCTCACGGATCTGGAAACGTTTGCTGGGCTTGATCTCCACACCATTCCTGCTCCACGTCACCTTCCCTTTGGGGTGGCTCAGCTCACAGCTCAGGGATACACTGCCACCAATCTCAGCTTTCACAGCCTCCAGCTTCTTGGCAAATTTCACCGGGATTTCTGAGATCCAGGAGAAGGGAAAATTGTGAGGGAAGAAAAAATAAGAAACCTGTTCTAAGAAACTGATTCTGCCCAACTTTGGAAAAAAATAAATAAACAAATAAATACAATGGCCTTAAATATTTGGGGCTCAGGGGAGACAAAATCTAACCAGAAATGTGGAAATTCAGGCAGATTCCTTTGAAATGGTATTTTCAGATTACTGTCACTCTATAGGGGGATACAGAAACAGGAGGGGAGCAAACACCTAAAGTACCCATCATAGGTGGTTCCTTATCCCCAAGTGGTCAGCAAAGGACAAAAACCAGAAATCTGAAAGCTGGAGAACTTTGCTGGTCCGTGGTGGGACACCCAGAGAAGATACAACAAGCCTTGAGATTGGAACAGTTTTTGGAAGAGTTTGGATTTCACCTCCATCATGAGGGAAGTGCAGCTGCTGGGTTGGGCCATGACCTGGGCACTGCTCACCTTTCACCTGGACTCTGAATTCCTGCTTGTCATCCTTTGTCTGGCAGGTGTACAGGGCAGAGTCTGTGCTCTCAGCAGCGTTCACCGTCAGAGTCCTGGATGCCCCCTCGCTCTTGATCACACATTTCTTGCTCGCCTTGATTTCTGTGCCATCCTTGAACCACCTCACTGCAGCGGTTTCAGGCGTGACTGAGGTTGTCAGTGTGATGCTTTCATGTTCTTGAACGATGAGAGGCTCCTTCTGGACAACTTTCTTTTCAAATTTAGCCTCTGGTTCTAAAAAAAGACAATAAACCAGGAAAAGTAAGAATTTATGCTCAAATCCTTGATACAGCAGTTTTATATTGCTCTCTCTTCATGACCCACACCATCCATAACCTGCAATAATCCAGGGAATATGGCTGGATACTTGTGGCTGGTATAATCTTTTCCTGAGTGGGGAGAAAGAAAATGATCTCTCAGACAACCAAGAACTTCTGCTTAGAAGAGAAGCAGAGGAAAGGAAATGCAAATATTTATATTTTATCTGCTGCCCATAAAAAGTGTGTTTCTTAGAAGGAAAAATACCTACATAATCTTCTTTCCCTTTCCATTTTTAGGATTTTAGATAAAATTAAGAAGAAACATTAATAGGCTAAACCTGAATTTCTAGTCTGTTTTCTATTTGCTCCACTAGCAGGAGGGTTGGAATTTAATGGTCTTTTAAAGTTTCTTCCAACCCAAACCATTCTGTGATTCCAGTCCCTTCCTCTTGGCCTCTTCTCTATCTTGTACAACACTTTGTCACAAAATTGGGCGTTTTTGGGGCACACACAAGCAGCAGACCAAGGTTTCCTGAGTCTCCTTTCTCCACAGCTCCACTGCTGCTCTTCAAAACTTCCCACTTCTACTTTCAGCTCCCCACCACTGAAAGAGGTTGGGTGATAACGTGTGATAAGGAGATAAACAAAAAAATTTCTCGGGTTTCCACAGCCAAAAAAGTTCAGATTTCCCACCTCTACATTGCTACATTAACAATTAATGTGTCATGTGGCTCACTGGTGTTTCTCCAGGGGAGACAGTGGCTGCACCAAGACTGCTGTGTCAGGAATACCCAGTTTTCCCCTAAGCCACAGGGATTGGTTCTTCACACCACAAACTGAGCACTCACCAGTTGGTTCCACTTTGAATGCCAGCTTCTGGCCTGCAGCCTCACAGATGTATTCCCCAGCATCCTTCTTCTCCAGCTGCTCTATCACCAGGCGCCGGGATTTGCCCACGGTCTCTATTTTGAATTTCCGAGAGGAAACGAGCAGCTTTCCATCCTTGTACCACTTCACTTCGGTTGCATCCTGTGCCACCTCACACACAAGGGTGGCACTTTCTGTCAGGACAGCCTTCACCTCCTTCTGGACCTTTTCCTGGTTTATAAATGCAGGTTTGGGCTCTGAGCACAGAAAAAGAAGACAATAATTATTGCGGGGTTAAAAGGAGATTAATCTTACAGACTTCTGTAGACAAGTTAGGAAAATATTTAGGTTGCCACTTGCCAAAACCAATTGTCATCATTTATCAGGGTCTACCTTTCTGTGGGACAGAGTTGCCACTTGGAAAACTGGGAACTAAGAGCCTAGGAATGGAAAGGACCAAGAGGATCCTTGACATCAATCCTACAGTTGCCTGTCACCATGTAAATATTTATTTAATTCAAATGTTCCCGAAGGACGTCTGTCCTGCATGTCATCAAAAGCTCCCAAATTCCTTTTGCTTAAGGACTCAGGCACAATAAAGCAGTTTCTTGGAATATTTCATAGCAAAGGGGCATTTAGAACCTGGCAGAAGCAGTAAGACATCTCAAAAGGCTGAGATCTCAATCACACAACAGCTCCAATTCAGAAAAATGCTGTTCACAACCCATTTTGAGATGTGCCGCTGCTGATACTGCAAATGAAAAAAACATATGCCAGCCTCTAAATCTTCCAAAATGGGATTGGAAGTATAACAGGGAAGGGATTCTTTAATGGTTCTTTCCTTTCAACAGGCTCAGTGTACAAGAATCATCCTTTGGGATCCCAGGAGTGGGAGAGATCTGAATAATACATTGATAATTATGTCTATTATATTTATACCTGCAGCTATATTACATAGACCAGGTAAAAATGAGACACAGCTTGTGCTATGCTAAAGCCAAATATTCCTATTTCTACAAATCCAGGCAACAAAGTGCAGAAAAATCGGGTTAACCCTGCAGGCTGCAACAAAACACAGACTACTGCAACTGAGTCATGGTGGAATAGTTATTCCAATCATTGCTTTTTGCCTTCTACTGAACTCTGACAAAGAATCTTCTCCTACCTGTGACATCGATCCTGAAGGTGAGTTTTTGGCCAGCAGCCTCACAGCTGTACTCCCCTGCATCTTTCTTCTCCACCTGACCCACCACCAGACGACGCGATTTGCCCTCGGATTCCACCTTGAACTTCTTGCTGGAGGTGATGAGTTTCCCATCCTTGTACCACTTCACCTCTGTCTTCTCCTGGGCCACCTCGCAGCTCAGAGTGGCATTTTCTGATAGTGCAGCCTTCACCTCTTTCTGCACCTTCTCCTTGTTTGTAAACACAACCTCTGGCTCTGGAAAGAGAGGGAACTTCAGAGTTTTGGTAGCACGATTCAAGCTGGGGGTTTGGTGAATTTTTATCTGTTTTGTTTCAGTGAGTGAAGACATTGGGCAGATATCCTACTGTTCTTCTTCATGACCCTACTTTGAAATTCACTGAAAATCAGCTGCATTGCAGAGTTGTTTTGATTTCATCAACATGTGGGGATGGAGACGTGCAATCAATACTTCCCTTTTTATGGCCCAGTTCCTACACAGCTCCTAAAGGTTTTCAAGGACTGAGTTCCATGTCTTAAAGGTATTCTAATGTTTTACGTTGACTACATAGAATAATCCTAATCTTTCTAAATATTTTAGAAATTGGAAAGCTGGGCTAAAAAATTTTCCCTCACCTGTGACATCGATCCTGAAGGTGAGTTTTTGGCCAGCAGCCTCACAGCTGTACTCCCCTGCATCTTTCTTCTCCACCTGACCCACCACCAGACGACGCGATTTGCCCTCGGATTCCACCTTGAACTTCTTGCTGGAGGTGATGAGTTTCCCATCCTTGTACCACTTCACCTCTGTCTTCTCCTGGGCCACCTCGCAGCTCAGCGTGGCATTTTCTGATAGGGCAGCCTTCACCTCTTTCTGCACCTTCTCCTTTTTGATGAAAGCATCTTCTCCCTCTGCAATTGAGGGTAAAAGGGCAGATTTTGAAAATTCACAGACCTCTTCCCAAATGCACCCATCAGCCTTTGGATTTTCGTGCTGAAATTAATTTCCCGTTCACATTCCCTGCCACCAACATCTACTGAATTTTAAACATTTGAATTACATCAAGTGCCAGCGAAGGAGTCATTTACCAGTTTCCACCACTACCTTTCTTCAAAATCTGCAGAAAACAACATATCCCAAAAGTGGATGAGGTCTGTCAGAATCAGGTTTGCTCTAAGAGGACAAGCATTAAATTTCCCAACCAACCCAAGAGTTGCAGTTTACTTTGGCAACAAAACCGAAGACAGTGTTGGGAAACAAAGTTTGTGAGCCTGTTCTGTGCGTGTAACTTTATTTCCCAGCTGTTCTCAAGATGTGTCATCCCAGAACTATGTTTTTCTAATGAATGAAAATTATCCAGTTCCCATGGTATTGGCACCATGCCACAATCAAAAATAAATCTAATGTATGAACTCTTCAATTTGCTTTAAATTCATTGAGATCCAACTGAAGGATGTCAAAATTAAATCTGTCCTTGATAATATTGTGGTGATAAGAGCTGGTTTCCTCATCTCCTGCTTCTGAAAACAGTTCTAGTATTTCCACCCAATTGACAGAGGCCATAATAAAAAGGCTTCCTCTATAACAAAGTCTGTTTCAGAAAGGAGCTTTCACAAGAGAACGCCTGTGCTCAGATTTGCTGGGCCCTTTCATTTCTCCTGCAATTACTGAATTCTCAGTTTGCTACCAATGCATCTTCCCAAGCTTCCCAGGGAAATTCCCCAGTGATCTTCAGCCTGACCTGAGTTTTGGCTACAGAAATCCACTGCATGCTTAATTTGTAAAAAACAAAGACAGATCTAACGACATCAACACAGTTTCATAAGTAAACCAACACCACTGAAGCCCTGGCTCAGTCACTGCTTATGGAGATGGAGTTTGACAATCCACATAAATTTCCTCCAATTTTTCAGGATGTAAAACAGGCATGCAGCACATTCCCTCACCTGTGACATCGATCCTGAAGGTGAGTTTTTGGCCAGCAGCCTCACAGCTGTACTCCCCTGCATCTTTCTTCTCCACCTGACCCACCACCAGACGACGCGATTTGCCCTCGGATTCCACCTTGAACTTCTTGCTGGAGGTGATGAGTTTCCCATCCTTGTACCACTTCACCTCTGTCTTCTCCTGGGCCACCTCGCAGCTCAGCGTGGCATTTTCTGATAGTGCAGCTTTCACCTCTTTCTGCACCTTCTCCTTGTGGACAAAGGCATCTTCTGCCTCTGAAATAGGGAAACATAAGGGGGAAAATATGTAAGATATTTATATCTTGTGTCAAGATTCTCTTACTTGTATGGGGTGTAGATGCTCTGCAGGGTCTTGGGCTTGGCAGTGCTGCTTTCACCATTGGACATGATGATCTTAAAGGTGTTTCCCAACATAAATAATTCAATATTAAACTCTTGTAAGTAACACAGCTTCACAGTTCTATTTATCACATAAATAAAACAATGCACCCTCAAAATATACTCCACATAATTATCATCCCTCTCTGACTTGTCTTCATGAATGGCTCAGCCACTTCATTTGCAAATTTCTTATAATGAAGGCGAAGATAAAATTCTCTCCTGTGTCTTTATGATATTTCTACTCCCCACATTTGGAACGAGCCAAATATAGCACGATGATGAGTTGTCACCTCCACTATGACATTATTTAGAGGATTTTACCAGGTGTTTTAGACTAAAATCGGGTGTTGCTCAGAAAACATCTTGTAACCCAATCCCAAAGAGAGGACAAAGACACACTTCTCAATATGGAAAAGTACTTGATGAACATGACACATAAAACTAGCATATAAAATTTGAAGTGTATTTTTATTTCCTAAAAAAATATCTGTGATTTTTCAGCAAACTGGCCTCCTGACAGGAGGGTTGGGCTCTGCTCCCAGGCAACAGGGACAGGAGGAGAGGAAACAACCTCAAGCTGTGGCAGGGGTGGTTCAGGTTGGACATCAAGAGGAATTTCCCAAATGGAGGGGTTGTTAAACACTGGAAGGGGCTGCCCAGGGAGGTTTGGAGTCCCCATCCCTGGAGGTGTCCAAGGAAGGCCTGGATGTGGCACTCAGTGCTCTGGGCTGGTGACAAGGTGGGGATTTGGCACAGCTTGCACTTGATCTGGGAGGCCTTTCCCAACCTCAGTGATTCTGTGACCTGGGAAGGTCTTGGTGTGCTGCTGAACCCCTTCCATCCCCTGTGCTACTGCCTCCCTCTCCCCAGTCACTCCCTGCACCCTCCTGGGACCTTCCTTGGCTCCTCCTGGATGATTTTCTCCTGTCTCCATCACGTCTGTGCTCTGAGTGGCAGCAGCTGCCGGGGAGGGGGAGGAGAAGGGGTAAGCTCAGGTCGAGTTCCTCCACTGCTGCCAGTGGCACTACCCATGGTCCTGGGCCACATCACAGCCTTGCTATGAACATTTGCACAGTCCATGGAAGGAGAGATGTCCTGCAGGGAGCAACACGGAGCAGGAGTCCAGCTCATGGGCTCTGAATTTGAGCTCCTCTGTTTATATTGGCTGTAGAAGGGTGTGAGGAGGTGTCGTTGTCATTTAGAAGGCACATGGTCTACGCTGGGTCGTGCAAAACTCCTCAGAGGGACATGTCAGCAGCATTTTGACATCTGAAAGAGCTCCAGCAGGCACCAAGATTTGCATTCAAAACTGATTGTAAAAATATAAATATTTCAGCTCCCATCTACAACTTAGAGTATGAATATGCAGAGTGTATTCAATAGGTTATAAAACAAGTCTGTGTCAACGAGGGCTGTATTTAAAATGTCAGGTTCACAGAACAGGAATATTCCAGACTCATCTTACTTGTCCTTTCCATTCTTGACCTTTCATATTAACCATTTTTATAGTGATAGGAAATGTGACTGAAACATTTAATCAGCTGCCAAAGTGATTTAGACCGGTTGATAATTTCTCTCAGAAACTTATTTTAAATTTAAACAAGTATTCAGTGCAGATGACATTTCCAACCTTAAATGAAACTGGTAAGTGAAGTTTCAGTGGAAGTGAGGAAAAATATTTTCAGGACATGAAACTTTCACTGATGTAAAATATGGATTTCACTGCATATCATGGACCCTGAAATACTGAGATTTCAGAAGCAGCTCTTTTTTCTACATGTCCCACTCAGTCCCAAGGTTTGCAGCAGCTGATTTTTTTTTTATATATTAAGCCAAAAACTACAGTTTCATCCCAAAACCCAACCTTCATCTAACCTTCAACCTGTCTTTAAGCAGGGAAGGCTTTGTGCTACCAGTGGAGCCCTGGAGTACAGGAGCCCTGAAAAGCTTTCCAAGTGCAATGGCAACAGGATAAATTAAGACCCAGAAATCTGCTGCACTTTGGGATAATCTAGTAAGAGAAGGATTTCTGCTGCAGAAGAGCCAACCACTCTGAGTACTCATAATCCCTCCTGGCTTTCACACTGGATCATTTTGCAGCCAGGGCTGGACTTGCACGTCGTGTTACAGTTGTTCCCATGAGGAATACAGCAACAGTAGCTAAAGCAGGCTGACGGTACAGGGCAAGGGGTCACATTACCCTGCACTGCTGTGAGCTCACCCACTGGAAAGAGAGCTGGAAACCTTCTGTTTCTGAGGCAGACAGCTCCCTCAGAGAGAGAAATTCAAGTGTGAAGCACTAAAGTTCTGGTTTCTGACAACGCCTCTGCAGTGATGTATGAACGAGTGTCAGCAGTGAACAATGAATTTGGTTTATAAAAGAGAAGCTGTGGTTGCCCCCTCCCTGGAAGTGTTCCAGGCCAGGTTGGATGGGACTTGGAGCAACCTGGGATGGTGGGAGGTGTCTCTGCCCACGGCACAGGGTGGGAATGAGGTGATCTTTAAGGTCCCTTCCAACTCAAACAGTTCTGCATTTTTATGAATGTCCATATTAATTTTTCTCTGGGAGACACCTCTCAAATCTATCCTTACTTATCCTTCCTTCCTTACACATCCTCCACTGAAAGTGGCAGCTCCCTCAGCCAAAGAATGAGCTGCACAATAAATGAAAAAGAGCCAAAGTTCCCCAGCTCACACCCCAAGTACCCCTTATAGAGGGGACTCGATAGACTCCCAACACAGTTGTTCATCTACACAGCTGATAAAATGCCAAACCACTGTTTGGTGCTATAAGAAAACAGAGGGGAAAATTGCTTCCCTCTTCTGATCACCTCCGCATATGAGACAAGAATTTTAATATTAAAAAAGAGGGATTTGGCTGTAAAGACAGTGGAGTGCCATGAATATTAATTAAAAAAAATCCAAAGCAAACAATTCTTAACAATTTCTTAACATCCAATTCAGAAATGGTCACTCAGAATGTAGCTGATGTCCAGGGCTGCCTGGAGCCTGAGATAAAATTCACCAGACATCTTTTAAAATATACTGAGACCAAAAGAATCACAGAATGATTTAGGCTGGAAAAGAATTAGAAGTTCATTGACTCCAACTGTTTCCTGAGCACTGCCAGGTCCATTACTGACCATGTCCCCAGGTGCTACATCCACATGGCTTTTAAATCCCTCCAGGGATGGGGACTCCACCACTTCCCTGGGCAGCCTGTTCCAATACCTGACAACCTTTTTGATTAAGAATTTTTCTCTAATATCCAACCTAAACCTCTGATGGAACTTCATTCACTCTTGTCCTATCACTTGCAAAAAAAGAGGAAGGACAACAGTGATTTTCATGGAAGAATCCCTATAACAGGAGGAGGAATACCAGTACTGGTGATCACATAGGAGGAGGTTTTTTAACACAGTGCCTGCTATTGAGAAGTCTTGTTCACTATCTCAGCTGAAGGAGACAAACAGGGAGGTGAGGAGTTGATATCAGGATATCTATAGGTCAACTCCAGGTCTGCCCAGTCCTACACAACCTCACTGAAATGAGACCAGCATCAGAAAGTACTTCAACAGAATTTCTGATATTGCGTCAGAGAAAATGGGGGGAAACACCCAGATACAAAGAAAATACAATGAAATACAACCCAAAATCCGTCTCCCACCTGTGACATCGATCCTGAAGGTGAGTTTTTGGCCAGCAGCCTCACAGCTGTACTCCCCTGCATCTTTCTTCTCCACCTGACCCACCACCAGACGACGCGATTTGCCCTCGGATTCCACCTTGAACTTCTTGCTGGAGGTGATGAGTTTCCCATCCTTGTACCACTTCACCTCTGTCTTCTCCTGGGCCACCTCGCAGCTCAGCGTGGCATTTTCTGATAGTGCAGCTTTCACCTCTTTTTTCACTTTGTCCTTGTTGATAAATGCATCCTCTGCTTCTGCGGAGTGGGAGAAGTAATTTAAAAATCACACAGAAGTTGATGCTGTCCAAAGTGATCAAACCCAAATGAAAAACATGACAACTGCCACATCTCTGGTATTTTTTAGTGCTCAGACAGGACGTGGACCTTTGTCATGCCTGAGGACAACACATCAGCCATTTCTGAGAAAAATGATCCAGTGCCTCAGGATTTCAGCTTCTTCCCATCTCCACAAGAAATCCATTGCTTTGTTCTGTAATGCAATGGACAAATAAATACCAAACCTTATTTGCCACTGGGACCCATATGGAAGCCTTGCTCTTTCTAGACCTGTTTTCCCAGACTTCTTCCAGACTTATTTTCCTACATAGTTGGGAGATGACCCCACCTTTACCCCTATAAATTACAGTGGAATGGAAACTTGTCTATCTTTTCATTACTGGGGAATCAGAAAACACCGAGGAGCACTGAGGGGAATTCATCCCATGGATGAAGATGTCCAGCTGCTGGCATCAATGTGACAGTGGATGGGTGGTTGGTCTCCATCACCACTCAGTGAAGGTTTAGGCAGCACAAACCCTGGAGCCCAGAGTGTGGTACATTTTACTGTAGTAAGGGACCTTTCTGTGATGAGAATGAACAATCTCCCACCTGTAACATCGATCCTGAAGGTGAGTTTTTGGCCAGCAGCCTCACAGCTGTACTCCCCTGCATCTTTCTTCTCCACCTGACCCACCACCAGACGACGTGATTTGCCCTCAGATTCCACCTTGAACTTCTTGCTGGAGGTGATGAGTTTCCCATCCTTGTACCACTTCACCTCTGTCTTCTCCTGGGCCACCTCGCAGCTCAGAGTGGCATTTTCTGATAGTGCAGCTTTCACCTCTTTCTGCACCTTCTCCTTGTTTGTAAACACAACCTCTGGCTCTGTAAGAAAACCCCAACAGTCACAAACAGCTTTTTGCAGTCATTGTCACTGGTTTTTGAGAAAGTTCCTCCTATTTCACTGTACTTGTCCCTGACAGGTAATACCATGATGGGCCACTAGTGCAGGAAAACACCTTCATCTCTATCTTGCTAAGAGGTGAATAAGCAATGGGAATTTGATGGGAATTTTGGGGTAATGCTAAACCTCACAGTTTTAGCACAGATTTGAATGTAGAACTTGGAGCACCAACATGCATTGCCTAAACCCTCCTCCCTCCTCTCTCTTTTTCTTTCCCTGTGTCTCTCCAAGCTTCCAGTGAATCAGAAGGGAACAGCCCTTATATCCACATGTCAAGGAACCGTTGCTCTTTTTCTGCCTGTTTGGGACTATTCCACCGTTCTCCATCTTATCGTGGAATCATGGAATGGTTTGCGTTGGAAGGCACCATAAAGATCATCCACTTGCAACCCCCTGCCATGGACAGGGACAACTTCCACCAGGCCAGATTGCCCTAAACCCCACCCAACCTGCCCCTGAACACTTCCAAGGATGGGATCTAATCAGAGCTCTTCAAACACCTCCCCCTTCCCCTTTACCCATCCCTCTGCTTTGGCCTCACACTATGTTCCTGTGGGAGTTTTTCCACAGAAAAAACAGCTAATTGTGAGAGGAGAATGAATTTCCATCCTTTCCTATCTTTTCCTTTTTGTGGTCACAACCAGTCATGGATGCAGAACCATGTGTATAAAATATTGCTATGAAAGCTGCCCAAAAAAATCAAATATTATGGCTGAGATCTTTCACCCTTGGGAGATTGTGAGATGATCCTCCGGATGCAAGGCACCACTCCAAACGGAGTTCTCCTTTATTTTTGGAATTCCTGGCATTTCCTCACCTCTGACTTTGACTTGGAATGTTGCTTTGTCATCCTTCGTTTCACAGGTGTAGCTGCCTTGGTCTTGCTGTGTCACCTTCTTGATGATGAGCTTGTGCTGTGTCCCCTGGGAGACGATTGTTGTCCTCTGGTCCTGCTTCACCTCAGTCTGATCCTTCCTCCACACCACAGCCCCTCCCGCAGCTGACACCTCACACAGCAGCTCCAGGCTTTCAGAAGGACTCACTGACACTTCTGGAGTCGTTTTGGGCTTGTTGACAAAAGTCACAGCTTCATCTGGAGCGGAAAAGGGAAAAGTTTATGCCTTGACGCAGGTTTATCAGCACAAAGTTAGGACAGAGAAATCATTGATTGTTTTTCCATTATCACACACGGTTGATGCCTCTCCGACAGATGGTGCAAACCCCTCTGATCTTCAGATAATTGCTCTCAGTTACAGTGAAATCCCCTTTGTCTGCCCTACATCTTCCTGGATCTTTTAAATCAAGCTGAGACGCCCTCAAGTTGCTCACACTTCATTCATCACTCCTTGATTCTGGTGTCAAGCAAGATCTGGGGGACATGTATTGATGTGTGAGGGCAGAAACAGTTTTGGAAAGACCTGGGAAGTCTCAGAAAATCTACTTAGAAGTGGTAAGGAGCCTTTTTAAAATGTCTGAGCCCATTCCTGCAGCTCTTTGTTCATAGTATTAGTCCTACTGGAGTAATTCTTCTCCAGGCCAGGGCACATATGGGACAACCTCATTGATAAAATATTCTCCAATTTCATGTTAGGAAAAAGCTCTGAGCAACCTGGTCTAGTGGAAGGTGTCCCTGCCCATGGCAGGGGGTTGGAAGGAGATGATTTTTAAGGCCCTTTCCAACCCAAACCATTCCATGTTTCTATGAATATAGGAGTCGATAATCTCATATCTATTGGCTGAAACTGATCTTCCCAGCAGAGAACTCAGAACTGCTCACACAGCTCAGCTGAGGTTCCTGCATGGATAGCTCAGCTCAAACCCAGCTCAGATATGGACTGTGCAAACACACACAGGGTATTTGCCATGTAGGCAGCAACAATACAGCATTTTTATCAATTGAGGCTCTTTGCAAGTGTCTCTGTAAAGGTAAAAGTGAAGGCAGTGAAGTGAAGACAGAAACCTTGGTGTAAAATGTGAGCAAACCTCCTCAACACAGCCTGTCCCTAAGCTAAGGAGCAATATTTGATGGGCAAATCAGGTATTTCAGAGTCTTCATTCCATCAGGGCAGCCCTGGCCTGAGGAGCAGGCTGAGGGCTGTCACTTAGAGCCAACCTCAGCTCACTATTGCATTTCTTTTTGCAGCAACTGTTGCTTTCAGTCACTGAGTCTCACAAGGACAATTGCCATGCCAGGCAAGTATTTCATTAAATTTTCCATTCATTAGCACTTATCTATTCTTCAACAATTAGCTGACCAAAGGAGGAGAGTCCCTGCAGAATCCTGCTGTTCAGGGTCATTGGGGTATCTCATTACCCTCAAGGCAGACGGGTTCCCTGCCCTGAGACCACCCCCTGAGTGTGCAGTGCTGCTTTCTCAGCACTCTGGAAAATTTTTATGGTGACACATGAAACAAGGAGGAAGCTGCCCCACCTAAGGTGCTGTTAAGAGGTTGTAACTCATTCCTTGCTCACCAAAGGGTTTGTGGCGATGGGACAAGGGATTCAAACTGCCAGAGGGCTGGGTTAGATGGGATATTGGGAATAAATTCTTCCCTGCGAGGGTGGGCAGGCCCTGGCACAGGGTGCCCAGAGAAGCTGTGGCTGCCCCTGGATCCCTGGAAGTGTCCAAGGCCAGGTTGGGCAGGGCTTGGAGCAGCCTGGGATAGTGGGAGGTGTCCCTGCCCATGGCAGGGGGTGGAACTGGATGAGCTTTAAGGTCCCTTCCAACCCAAATCTTCCTGTGATTCTCTCATTTAGCAGATACCAGTTTTCTTTGCCTGAGCCACGTGATGTTTTACAGGTGAGATTCACCCAACCTGCCCATGGCCAGCAAAAAGTTAATACCAAGCTCAGGCAATCCTCTGTACCTGATGCTCAGAAAAAGGCACAACCAGACCCGCTTTAAGATCCATTTTAGACAGCTCTAATCACACAGCATAAATCAGATTACACAAACTGCCTTTTGAGGGGTCACTTGGGGCAGAGCCTGGTTGGTTTTCAGACCAGTTTTTCAATGGGTAAAGTCAGGGACTAGGAATTACAATCCAAGTGAAATTGCTTTATGTTGGAGAACTGGAGGTGAGATGCAGAGTGAATACCTGAGCAAACACCAGCTGGAAGAAATCCCTCCAGCTCAGTAAATCCTGAAGCAATCCCTCAAGACAAGTGCTGTCCTAAATTAATCAGCTTTGCTGAGTCTTTAGTTAGCTCATGGACAGAATCACAGTAACCTGGATATTCTGTTACAGGTCACAAGCACTCAGTTGTGACTTCTCTTGAATTGCATTGTACTGCAGCCATGACAGGAGAAGCTTTCAGGAGAGTTTCAATCTTAAACTTAGAACCAGGTTAAAATTTAGGCTCCAGGCACAAGCCCAGAAAACCACTTTTAGAAGAAAAGTTCCCACAAACATGCAACTCATATCAGGTGAATTTCACAGATATTGAATTTCACGGATGAATTCTTGTGTCATTTTATACTCTGGCTCCATCCTGGGCTGGAATGCAGTGGTGACAAGCATTTCTCTTCTGGGCTTGACCTGACAACCACGTGCTTTGTGTGATGGGCACGTGACACGGACTAACAGAGTCACTCACAGTACCACAGGGAGTGATCTCTGAGACCACAGTGTCCTTTGGGAATAGCAGGAGGTGTTGAACTCTCAAAATCAGGACTTAAACTTGTCAAAGGAGGACAGAGGCCTTTCACAGCAAGACCTTGGACCCCTGACCGAGGTGGTCCCAAGATAAAGCACAGCAGAGCTAAAAGAATAAAGGGCAGATGTGGCTGCCAGCTGTTCAGGCAGCATCATATTTGGGTTGGGCTCCAGCCCTTGAAAAAGCTTGAGCTGGCTCAAATAAACCCCAGCATCGTTATATTATTTGCCCATACTCTGGGTTTGCATCAGGATCACAACAAGGGTCAGAATCTCAGAGCAAGGCTCAGAATCTCTGAAAGAGTTGTGAAACCTTAGCCCAAAAATCTGTTAATTTATAAGGTAGGACAAGTTTAAAGAATAAAATCCTGCACTTCTCACACAGACTGATCCCATACTTGCAGCACAAACCTACCTGAGACCTTTAAATCAAAAGTAAGAGTGTCATCCCCGATTTTGCAGGTGTAAGTTCCTTCATCTTCTTTTGTCACAGCCGAAGCCACAAGCTTGTGCAGTTTTCCTTTGTCTTCCATGGTGAATTTCTTGCTGGCTGAGATTTCCTTCCCATCCTTGTACCACTTCACCATGATGTTGGCCTCGGAGGTCTCAGACACAAACTCAGCCTGTTTCCCAGAGATGGCCTTGACAACTCCTCCTGTTTTCTCTTTGTTTATGAAGTTTGCAAGTGCTGAAACAAAACACGGACACAGCTCTGGTAAAGAACTCTGTGCACAGCAATAAAAATGTACATTTACATCTACATTAGGTATTCATTTGTCATAACATCAAATCTATTTATTTAATTATGGATCTAATTACTAGATTCCAAAGCAGAAGCAGAGAAATTTCCAACCATATTCCTGATTATCCCATGTCCAAAAAGCAGAGCACATAGACAGCACAAGAGACTGAGTCAAGGAAAGGAAGCCCCAGGAAACAGAGCTTTAAAATAATATGTGAGAGGTGAGGAAAGAAATAAACTGGAGGGAAAGCCATGAAGGTTATTCAATCATTGTGTTGTAACCACCTGGCAAATAAATTGACTCTAGAGGAGGTTAAAATGTAGTCTAGATAAATTAAATCACATAAAATTAAAAATCTATATGGATATTTCAAAGAACTGAAATGGAAAGAAATTTATTCCTGAAAATTAACTGGAGCATAGAAAATAAACAATAAATCTGGCATCATATTAACGTGGAGTGAAATAATTGAGTCACCAATTGCCTCAAAGCTAAAAATTCAAACCCCCACCAATACCCAAACTGAAAATGTGACCCTGAAACCACAGTCCCATCAGCCTTTGGATAATGGAATTAAATTGTTAACATCTTCTTAACATATGGTTTTAAAACAATGAAGGGGAAGGGAAAGAAGGGAAAGAAGGGGAGGAAGGGGAAGAAGGGGAAGAAGGGGAAGCTAAGACATTTCTTCACCAGCATTACTGAAACTCAGCCCACAGGTTCAAAGTTTTGGGAGGAAGAAGAGGCAGATGAGTCCATTCATTCACCTTTCCCTTCCTCAGAAAACGAGAGCAAAAAATACAACCCGAGGAGCCCGAAGGAGACATCTCGGATGTCCCCTGTCACCACGGGAGGTCAGGTGTCAGAGGGTGCCTGGCACGGGGGGCTCAGGGCAGTGCAGTGACAAATGGCAAGTGCATTTCTGGCTGCTGTGGGCAGCAGGCCCAGGCAGTGGCACGGTGGCCACGGCTGGCACAGTGGCCCCTCGGCAGCCACCTGATGCCCACGTGCCATTTACAGCTGACCCGCTCCTCAAATGATTCCCCAGCTCCCTGTGGTTGATAAAAGGTGTCAATGAGGGAAGGTAAAATGTTGATACAGCATTTTTGAGGCTCATCCCACAAGGATGGGAGGTACCAAAGGTGGTTCTCCATGAATCAAGCTGTAAACAGCAGACTTGAAATCACAGCTTGTCAAAGCAGATTGTAAAATAATAACATTGGTTACTCATTTGACGGTCACACTACAGTGAAAAACACATGGAAACATCCATCGAGTAATTCAATTAAATGTGGGTAGAACTGTCAGCAAGAAAAATGATGCTAAAAAGGCAGGGCAAGAGAGAAAAAAATGAAATTAAGAGCAGATGCCAACTGTAGACTATATTCCTCTCTATATAGATTTAGTCACATTTTAATTGGTTTTTTCTCCAGCTCTCTCAAGTTTGCTCTTTGAAACAGCCAAGCAAGTTGTCAAATGTGAAGAAACCCACGATATTCTCAGGCTTTGTTGTTTCTACAGAGACCAAGGAGGGTGAGGTGCTAGGAGAATATGATGATGAAGCACCTCAGACTTACTCTGTGTATAAACAGTGTGATCATGGCTGGGAGGAAGGTGAGGGTGAGTTGTGGGACAGAACATGGAAATCAAACGGCTTTACTGAGTGAACTTGCCAGTTCAAAGAAAAATATCTGCTGAAATCACCCCAGTCTTGTTGGAAACAATACAAAGGTTTAAATTTTTATATAACTTTAGTCAGGGGTTTTTTTGCCTTTGCCCAGGGGAAAGGAATTGAAGTTTCTTTTCAAAGGAGTGTTTCACCCCTCGAGGCTCGATGAGCTGAACATCTCAACAGACTGGGGGTAGCACAGAAAATACACAAAAGACAACAATCATTAAGGACCATTCATGAACATCAACTCCAGACATCACCCCTGGCATGGTCAGAGATGCCTGGTCTGGGAAAAATCAATAAGAGGATGAAGAATGAGAACCTAATTAACATCGAAGGTGAAGGGATCAAATACTAAGAGCTGCATAACTTGAAACTAACGAACATTGAACCAATGAATTTCTGTGGGTTTTGACTGTATAATTATGTGAAAAACCTAGTAATGATCATGTGTGATGGAATGGTTTTCTCTGCACTACCCAGGCAACGTGTGGGTGAAATGATTCCTGTTGCGCATCCTGGCCAGAATAAAGTAATGTCTTGATTCTCCAGCACTAAAAAATGTTGTTGGAGAGTGTTTGGTTTTCCCACAGTTTCGGTGAGAGTCTGACAACAGGCTGGACTGGCCTGGAGTGGGGCTGTGTACTCTGAGCCCCAACAGACATCTGATGATCCATGTGAGGAACAGTCTGGGGATACGCTGGGGGTTTTAGGCAAAACCTGGTCCCTTCAAGGCAGAGCCAACCTTACTCTAGTTCAGCAAATCTTGCACAGATGGGAAGGTTTGCAGGAAGGGGGCTCGGCTCAGTGCTGTTGGTTTCAGGGTGGAGACTGCCATGAAAGGAAGAATATCTAAAAAAAAATGGGCAGCTGTGAAACAGTGTTGGTTCAAGAAATATCAAAATAAAGTCCCATTCTGCTGTTTTTTCTACACGTCTGAACACCTTGTAAACAGGAAGGGGTTAAGCCATCCAGTGTGTCCTGGAAAGGGCTGCTCCTATCCACCATAGTATTGACAGAAAAGAACAAAAAAATCCTTAAATAACAAAAAAACCAAAATCCCACAATGCCAAGAATGATCTTGTACCATCAGAACCTTAACCAGAGCTGAACTCTTTTTCAGTGACTTGTCTGATGTCACACAGCAAGTGTGGGGCAGACATGGGATCCCGTGTCATGCCCTGCCCCTGGGGCTGGATTGCTTCATCTCAAGAGCACTCTTCCCAACCCACCACTGGCCCTCACGAAATTACACGAAATTCCCTGGAATATCAAGATGCCAGTTGGAGTGAAAGCACAGCTCTTACCACCGTGCCACCACCAGCTCCTGTATTCACTCCCCAGCTCTGCTGTGGGACCACACCATCAAGGCTGGATGTCGATGGGCAATTGCCAGACTCCCTCTGGAGCACTCCCTTTGTGTGCCTTAGTGGCTCCATGAGTTTAGGGCAGGAATATAATTCGTGCAGAGCAGCCCAGGCAGTCACATACCTTTCACTGAGAGCTGGTAGAGCATTTTATCCCCCTCACACACACATTCATAAACTCCAGCGTCCTCCTCGGCAGTGCTGCGGATTTTCAGGATGCGCCTCTTCCCCACAGTTTGGAGCTCGTATTTTTCACTGGCCTTGAGCTCCTTCCCATCTTTCATCCACTTCACAGTGGCCTCTGTGTCTGAAAGCTCAGCCTGGAGTTTGGATTCCTCCCGCAGCCGAGCTGAGACTTTTTCTACGTCTTTGCTCTTGTTGGTGAATCTCACTGCAGCTCCTGCCGGGACAAGAGGTTTTGTTATTTCGAGTTATATTGAGATAACCTATCCCTGATACAGGTCTGCTGCAGCCTGTGAGATCTCTGAAGGTATTAGATCCTGTTCCTGTCCTCACACTCCTGTCAATACTGAATGGTTTTTTTCCAGTTCAGAAAACTTGACCTGTTTTTATTGCTGGAGTCACTAAGAAAAGAAACCAACACTTTTTTTTTCTACTGATAAATAATACTCTAAACATGCTTCTGCAGAGATCTCCTCCCAAAGCCAAACACATCCTTCCAAAATAAAGGATTCATTATGAATTCGTTATATTTTGCCTTGCAATGTGGTAGGTACAGATTTTACTGTCATTTCATAGGCGAAAACTTGATCATAAGTCAAGTTGCAGGATACTAACTTGTAATTCCCACATATGGTGGACTAAAAAAAAATCTACAAGAAAAGCTTTGTTAATAATTAATGCTCCTTCCTTTTGAAAGGTTATTACAGTCAATGAGGCTGGTCGATCCTGGAGTCGAAATGATCACTGTAAGGTGAACTAGTGGCAGATTTGGTGACAGAATCCACTGACAGATGGTTGTGAATTTGACAGAAGTTTGTGAGCTGATGTGACGCAATCTAGTTCAGGTACCACCAGCTGGCCAGATCAGCTCCCTCTGACCTATCACGTGAGGTCATTACCAGGACACACATTAATCACGGGACACAGTTTCAGATGCTTCCCACAGACCAAGGAAAACCTCCAGCCCCAGCTTTAATCCTCAGGTCCCAGCAACCACCCCTTGACTGGGAGAAGAAAGGACAGCGATGACAATAAATACCTTTCACTCTCATCTTGGTGCTGGTCTCAACGCCACTGGCAACAAATTTCACTTCTGCCCCATCATCTTTCTTGGTGACGTTCTTTATGACCAGGGTGTGGGTGGTTTGGGTTCTGTTAATGATGTAGGTCTCACTTTGCTGTAAGACTTTGCCATTCAGGTACCAAGTGCCAGAACACATCTTGGTAAGATCAACAGTGAAATGAGCATCCCCTCCAGGGGCAACTTCAGCTGTTGTCAGGGGGTTTTTCACAGCCAGGACAGGTTCTAGGGAAGAACAACATGGCTCTGAGAACAAGGCTGTCATGCTGGAGGATACTTCATCTTAAAAAACAAATTGTCAGGGTAAACAAGACGTGAGAACAAATTTGTGCAGCCTTATACAATTCTCATGCACTGAAGGAAATGCATGGTTGGTCTAAAGGATTTGTTTCCTTCAGCTGCAGGTAACTGACCTCTGGAGTCCTGTTTTTGCAGGTCAAGAACAACAGGCATATTTTACTGATTTTTTTTAATCCCTAAAACATATAAAGACCTAAGCCAGAAAGACACAAGTCCCCCTACAAATGTGTCACTTATTGAATAGTTTATATTATTCTTAGTTTTCCAAAGCAGGGATTTCTAGATATCCCTACAAGTCAGTTCTAGATGTTCTAGGACAACACCAGCATGTTTAGACAGCGAGGGACAAAGATGACACAATCACAAGACACAGTATGATCAAAGTTTGTGTGGGTCTTCAATATCTGCACAGATATTCTCTAGTGCAGCGATTCAAAGGAAGAAGAAATCCCATGGCACCCAATGATTCTGTGGGCATATTGGCACCCAAGAAATAAAGCAAAACCCCTGTAATTCTCTTAGAAAATCTAAGATTAAAGAGAGACTGTCTAGAACTAGGTTTTCATGATGGTAGGATCACCCATAAATATTCTCTGGATGCAAGATCAATTATCTCATGTCGATATATTGAAAATTATATCATAAGGCCATCTCAATTTTTCTTTTCACTGCAGGTGCAGAAGAAACATTTACAGGTTTCAGGTCCATAGCAGGGAGCTCTGCCTCTCCCACAGCCTGATGTGGGATACTGGAACATAAAAACACCCACAGCTCTACCACAGAAACCCAACCACCATCACTGTGGTGGTTTTGGACTTTTTCCTTCATCCTTTTGGTGAAGGTCAGTGGTTGACATGAAGCAGAAGAACCAGCAGTGAAGGAAAAGAGGATTTTCTGGGCCATTACTCCATCCTCAAAGTCACGAGAAACATTTTTAAAGCACCCCCTTGTCCGATCACCCCGTTTTGTGCCGGTTTGGTGCTCACCGAGGTGGAAGCTCCCAGGGAATTCCAGGTAGGGGCTCTGTCCGTAGGCATTGACTGCAGACACTCTGAACTGGTAGTCAGCCTCTTCTGACAGGTTGCTCACCGTGAGCTCGGGGCCAGGGACGTGGGACTCGTGGCACCTCACCCAGGTGAAGCCAGTGAGTTTCTTGCGCTCCACGATGTATCCGCCCACTGGAATGGGCCGGTCCATCCTCGGAGGGGACCATGCCAGGGTCACTGAGGTTTCTGTTTTATTTTTCACCACAGGGTCAGCTGGGGGTTGGGTGGGAGGTTTTTTGGGAGCTGTGCGAGGGAAAGAAACAAAGCAAAACAGAGCAATGAGTTCACTTCAGAGTGAAAATCTGGAAAGGCTGAAAGACCTTACACTGAACTAAAAGTTTCCATCAAACACTGATGTGAGATGGAAAAGCAAGAGAATGGATGGGAGATGCTTTTGGGGCGGCTTTACACAAAGATCACAGAATCATTATCATCCCAGATCAAGTCCAAACTTTAATGTTCAATATTTGCATTGCACAGCTAAACAAGTGTGATTTCTATACAATATTAAAACTGTTAATGCAGTCACAGAGTCTTCAACAAACATTTTGTAGGCTTAAATCTTCAGTGCTGGATACAGACCCACACTCCTGTCCTACACAGCTCCTGGGCAAAGCAGACTATCACACAGCTTCTTATTTTCACTCAGAAAATGGTAAAACCATCAGCAAAGGTTGTTCAAATCTTCTAAGAGTTACGGAGAGCTTGGCTTGTTACACAGGTTTGGATGTTCTCTGAAGCTTTGTTCATCTGGGTATCTGTCCTGCTCCTGAATTTTTTGTCACCTCCACTCAGAAGCTGTGTTGTAACTTTGTGTCCCAAGAGTGATATCATTTGGGATCTTTGTTTTACTAACTTGTGCAGATCCAGCTTTTAGGTTGGGAAATTAACTTCAAAAGGAAATGGCAAAGACATGTCCCCACCATGAGACCCTGCTATTGAGGAGATGTTGCTATTTTATGGTACCTGAGGCCACAAACTTATTCCTGCAGGTATATGTATAATGACAATTTATTTTCACCCTTTCATTCCTCTCGGACCCTTTAGAGAAGGCTCAAGTCCCATCAGGATTATTCACTATGTGCTGCCACTGACATGGTCAAGAGGAATTATCTGATGTGCTCTAGTTACACCTCTTCTGACATGGCACAGGATTAATTTCATTTAATTTTGGCTATCCAAAAGGTGTCTGGGTTAAGTCAGTCAACCAGACTCCAGCTGTGATCCCATGAACAGCACACTCAGGAGCAATTAATCCAACTTAAAGAAGGTGTGGGAGGTGGGCAAAACAATCACACGGTGGACATACTCAAGAATTCCTGACTGTAGATGGAGTTTGTTAATGAGCCTAAACTAAAAACTGAGTCTGGGGACAGCTGATCTCCTTTCTGCCTCAGTTTACCCATCTTTAAAATGAGCATGCTGACAATGCAAGATGACAAATAATACACAAACATTGCCTGTATATTATAAATGACATCAGAACAGCCACCACCAATCTCACCCAGCTAATTGAAAAAGATGTGGACATAGTACACAGGATTCTCCAAGCAGCAAATCCGATAGGCACAAAGTGTAAAAATAGGAAATCTCAAGGCGATACGCTTTTCCTTCCTTACAGAAATAGACACAGAAGTGTTTTGGGGTGCACAGTTACCAGCCTGTCAGTAACTGCTGCTCACAGATAGATGTCAAAGGTCCTGTTAGGGTAACATTAAGCTGAGCGCTAAGCCCTGGAATGAGATCTCTTGACCTTGCCATCAGAAATGGTAATGCAATATTTTCTTCAGCAATACCTGTTTGTGGGCAGGCAGTTTCTTATAATTTCTACTCCATGAGTCAACACTTCCTTCATAATTTAAACAGCAGAGTCTGAAATCAAACTGTACTTAATTGTTCCCTTTGCATAGGTGCTTGTTTGGGTGTTACATCTTTACAAATACCTTAGAAACTGTCACAAAGCCAAATGTGCCACTTCCCTCATTTTTTTCCTCATTGGCATTCCTTCATCAGAATCCCACAACCAAGTTCAGATAACACAGCAATTACATATCTTTTATTTAAAGACTCCTTTTTGCCACTGACCAATTGCATTGGTGGGAGAAGAGAAGCATTACTCTTCCCAAATTGTGACTGGATTGGATGGTTTGTTCATATATGAGCCAGGACTGCAGCAGAGCCAGAAATCATATGGATTTTTGTCTCAAATAAAGCAGGTTTTGCCTGGGAAATGCAGTGTCATCTAAATAATGCCAAATAAAATGAGGCAACTTCACCAAAATTTCATTTCAGGTCCAGCACTGCTCTTGCCCAGAAAACCTGTGGATGGCTCCATCCCTGGAAGTGTTCAAGGCCAGGCTGGACAAGGCCCTGAGAATCTTGGTCTAATGGAAGGTGTCCCTGCCCATGGCAGGGAGTGGAACGAGATGATCCCATCCAACCCAAGCCATTCCATGATTCTACAGATATTCTCTGTTTTGATCCCTCCAAACATCTCATAACACTCACGGTCAGGCTGTCGGCTTTTTGTGGCAGACATGAAACCTTCAGCTGGTTTTGGACACCAAAATTATCATGGTGGCACTTTGTGGGAATCCAGAGTGCAGGGAATATTCCTCTGCCTGTTTTGAAGAATCTAACCCTCCTGAACAATGTTGTTTTTGACCTTTATCCATGGAGAAAACTCCCTACTCTCTGGGAAGAATTAAAATCTACACAGATGTGAACTAGGTGATAGAATGTGATGTAAGGCTGTCACAGGGTGAAGAATTTAGAAGTTTTAGGAGTGTTAATGTAGTAAATAGATAAATAGTAAAAGTTCCAAGATGGAGGAGACCTTGTAGTTTTTAACCTCCGTCTTTCTTCTTCTAGTCCCCCATATTTTGCAGCAAAGGTAGTTTAGGATGATTGGATGAAAAATGCCGCAGTTCCGGCCTGTGTGTCAGAGTGATTTACTGAACATTGGAGGAAAAGTAAAAATATCTGTCTTTTCAAGTTTTTATTGGTTAATTTACCTTTAAAAGAGCTGTGAAATCTTAATAAGGGGCCATTTTCTTGCTTTCTCTTGCCATGTTCTGCTCTGTCTTTTCTATGCTAATAGCTGATAACACTAAAATAAACAACTATCCGAAGAAGCAACTAATGCGAGTTTGCCTCGTCCATCTATCAAATTCCTTGCAAGGACTCTAAAATCCTCTCCCATCAGGAGAGGCTGATTTATGGCACAACCAGTGTCAGCACTTGGAACAACAATGCTGCCACGGGAGCAGCTGTGGGAAGACACAACACTAAGTCCAAACAAAAGAGAAGCTTACTGGTCACAGTGAACTGGGTGGAAGTCCTGCTTTCATCGGCCAGGAAGGCAATCTCACCAGCATCTTCCATCTTACACTCCCGGATGGTCATGGTGTGCTGTTTGCCAGAGCGTGTGATGGAGATTCGGTCGCTGGGCTTCACTTCTTCTTTGTTTTTCAGCCACCGGATGTTCTGGCAGTCGTTGTCCAGCTCCACGCAGAAGGTGGCTGTGTCGTTGATGAAGACGGCAGTTTTCCGTGGAAGTTTTTTAATGATGTTCCCTTCAAATAACAAAATAATCATGGTCAGATATGGCAGATGTGAAAAACTTGCGTGACACTGATGCCTTTCCTGGTCTTAAAAATCAAGAGGCGAACACGGTTAGAAGGGGAAAAAGGGTTTTACCCTGGTATTTATTGTAAGGATCCTTAGGTGCACCACGAACAGGTCGAACACACCTCTGTGCACCCCCCCCATCCCCACTGCAAAGTCCCCCTCTTCTAGATCTGGTCTTACATTCTAGGTCTTACTCATTAGCATATCTATCAAATATTCCCCAATGAGAGGCTCAAATGAGCCCCCCCTCCCAAGGAACCTTCCCCTGGATGGTTCTAGCTTAGTTTACAAAACATGTTCTGGAGAGGACCTTGGGCTCTGGGCACCCTGGCACCCGAACTACGAAGCCTCTGAAATGTTCAGTCTCTGAGCTTAACAAACAAGTCCAAGAATGTAGGCAAAAAGCACCAAGAATACAGAAGCTGCAAAAAGGTATAACAGGGGTATAAAAGAAAAGACAAAATTCATCATGGCATCAACACCAGACCACCCACACTGAAACAGGACTAGTCCACACCCAATCAAAACATTATAGACACCATGCAGACACCTGAAAATAAATTCCAAGGCTCTGAGTCACACAGAGCAGATGATCCCAAGGACTCATTTTGGCCTTCAAAGAGAGAAAAGCAAATCTTTTTTGACTGCAGTCACTCGGATTTCTTGCCTACCAAGCAGAGCCAGCTGCTGGGTAAACACAAGATATACATGGCCTTGCCAAGAACAGATTTGACAGCTTCCAGTGTCCACATATGCTGGAAATTCAGTTTAAAATTTTGCTGAAGTAGGTCAGTCTTAAGGCAGACAGGTCTCTCCTCTGCCTTTGGGATTTTGCCTCCATTACCAGTAAGTCACATAACCAACATGGAGACACAGACACAGGAGTTACCTGAATTAATGAGAAAGACAAAGTCTTAGGTTTCTTCTTAGTGTCAACACAGAAGCTCACACTGAATGAATTTTTGTCCTTTCCAAGTGACTGTGATTATCATCACTTATTAGGATAACCTCAAAGCAGTAAGATGTGACTACTCACAGGAAAGACTGGACAAAGCACCAGAGACCACCCCAAATGACCGACAGTGATTGGCTCCAGTGCCAGTGCAGTCCCTGAGAGGTGAAAGAGGCTTTGCCCAGGCAGATCACCCAGAGCTGTTTAACAAACAGCAATGCTGAGCTCCCTCATGAGGCAACAGATCAGACACAGATTTCACCACAAGATTCATGATTCTCTGCTCATCCTCCTCCTTGACCTCATTGCCCTCAGCAGTGCCCCCATCGCACAGCCCTTTACCTCCAGCCAAGCTCTCACATTGTCCCAACCCCACCTGGATCCCTCCAATCCCCTCCCAGGACAGGCACAAGGCTCCCCCAGGAAGGCTCTGCCTCCTTTTCCTCCAGAGAGCTCCACCTGGCTCAGTCACTCTCTTTTGGATGGAACATACCATTATAGCACAAACAAGTGAAAAAAATACCAGCTGTCCTACTGGGGCCAAACACACTTCCAGGGGTTGGCTGCTCCAGATCTAATGGAAGGTTCAACAAAAAGATGCCAGTCTGAGCTCTCCCATGTCCCTGGGCTAAATTTTCCCTTCTGCATCCACCTCTGTGCACTTCCAGCTCTTTAGTGGTGGTACAAAAAGGAATTTACATGAGGATGCACATCACCCAGCTGTTTTGGGGCAATTTATATATGAAGAATTCCTGGTTTCACTGGGAGTATAATCAGGCTTCAAATGAGTCAGGACAAGATTAATCCTGTAGCTGTGACAGCCTCCAGTGCCTGCAGCTCTGGGGTTTGTCTCTACTCACTGAGAGACACCCCCACCATAGCCAGCTACACCTATTTCCACTTCAGTCTGAACCACCAGACTCAGGACACTTGGACATGGCCATCCACATTTTGTCCTTTCCTCGTCCCCTTTCCAAACTCCAGAGAACAGCTCCAGCTGCCAGGGATCTGGAACATGGATGTGTTTTCCAATCCAAACCATCCTGGTGCTGACTGCAGCCTGCACCACACATCTGGCCACAAACCAGAGCTGCTAAACCCCCTTCCCATTGTGGTCAGCACCAGACCCGGACAAGATTCACCACTGTCACTGGACACAGGACAAGACGAGAGTGATGGTGCCAGGGGACACATCTGATGCTTGGGGTCATGTTAAGGAAAGTCTACAGGGCCAGGCTACAGCTCAAGGTTCCAGCATGGGTTCCCACTGGGTGACATCTTGAGCAGCAACACAACCTGTCCCTGCTGGGTGGCCCTGTGACCAGAGACACCCTGGCAGGAGCCCCAGGGACCCACCGACCACATTCTCACACCACAAGGGACTCTGCTCCTCTTCAGGGCACTCATGGATGGGGTAAATGCCACTCACAAGGTCGAGTCATGTGGAGTCTCACATGCAAATCTCACACTTTTGGCCCTTCTGAAATGCCAAGAGCCTTCCTTACCTTGGACAGACAGCTCTGCGATGGTCCTGCTGCCTTCCTTCATCTCACAGATGTAAACAGCATCATCATCCGTGGTGACATTCTGCACGGTGAGCCGGCGGTAGGTGCCCTCCTCCTCGATGTTGTACTTCTTGCTCTGCTGGAGCTTGGTCTCCTCCTTGAACCAAGCTGTCTCTGTCCCAGGAACGGGCACTTCGCACTGGAAGGTGGCAGATTCCTTCTCCCTCACTTCAAGATCCTTCAGTTTTGCCTTGAAGGGTATGGAGGGTTCTTAAGAGGGTAAAAACAGAAAGGAGAAACAGAAGTTGATGATGAGAGTAGGTTTAGATGGGAATTTAGGAAGAAATGCTTCACTGTGAGGGTGGTGAGGCTCTGGCACAACTTGCCCAGAGAAGTTGTGGCTGCCCAATCCCTGGAAGTGTTCAAGACTGGGTGAGTTTGGTTTGCTTTCAAAGCAATCCTGCTAGAATTGGGTCAATAACAACCAAGCTGGTCATGGGCAGCAATTCCAGGTGAGAGTGAGCAGCTGAGCTGGTCAACTGGTGCAAGAATCAATATTTTAAGTGTCTTACAGCAGAAATAAACTCAGCAGAGTGATCTGGAAGGGCACAGAGAGGTGGCTGTGCCCAGGTCAGGTGTGGGGAAAAGCACAAATGGAAGAGTTTTCTGTTCTCCCCACCAGCACCAAAGGCTCTGTACCAGCTTTTGTCAATGACAACAAAAGAACTAGAGAATGAGCCCAAGTGTCCCAGCTGCCTCAGCCCTCCTCCAGCAGTGGGGCTGCAGTGCTCTGGCTTAGGGCCAAACCCAAGCATAGATCAAACACACAAAGCAGCTGCGTGATAGTGAGGGAAGTCATTTTATGAACTGAACAATGTCGAATTCCAGTGACAGCTGCGCTGTGACATCACCCTGATACCCCAGCCCTAAAGTGGAGAAAGGGGAGCTGGACTGAAGAGGACAGCCGGCAGTCAGGGCCACGGGACTGGTGCCACACTCATGTCACACACTTGGATTAGCCAGCCCTGATACATTGCTCATGCTTCGTGAGAGATCATGCCTTGATATGTACCTTCACCTTCCAATTACGGCTGTGCCAGCTCCCAGCTGGTTTTTGTGACTCCATCCTGCCTCACCACCCTCACAGTAAAGAATTTCTTCCTAATACCTGATATAAACCTCCCTTCTTTCAGTTTAAATAAGATATCAGACCCTAAAGTCTTGACAGGACACCTGGAAGGAGCAATGCTATGGACTACCTTGGTTGTTATCCTGAGTTTAAAACCTGACTGGGAACCCATACAATATTTCCAGGAACAGGGAGGTGACACTAACTCACGATGCCAACTCGGTCATTTTGTAAACAAATGATTTGCCTAAATACACCTCAGTTTAAGGCAAGTCAAAATCTTGCCTTGAAGAGCCTTCAGCTGTGGCTACACAGATCTGCTCTGCCCACACTCCAGATGGTGATTATCCCTTTTTCTTTTTTCCCTGATTTTTTTTTTTCAAGGTTAGATGAGATATTATGCTGAAATTCTTTATTCTGAGGGAGGTGAGGCCCTTGCACAGGGTACCCAGAGAAGCTGGGGCTGCCCATGGATCCCTGAAAATGTCCAAGGATTGGATGGGGCTTGGACCACCCTGGGATAGTGGAAGGTGTCCCTGCCCATGGCAAAGGGTTGGGAGGAGATGAGGTTTAAGGTCTCTTCCAACCCAATCCATTCTGGAATTCTGTGAGGCCCAGAGAGCTTTGATCAGGATGCAGCCCTCTGGCAGGAGGGAGGCTGGAGCTGACACCGGGAGCTCGCAGATCTGCACAAGGGCCAAAAAGAAACACAAGCTGCACCTGAGAAGCCCACAAGTGTATTCCCATACTTGGAGCAGCTGGCCAGATCATTAACCCCTCTCCCTTTACAGGCACTAAGCAGTACCTAAAGTGAAAAAAAAAAAAAAAAAAGCTATTCCAGGAAAAAGCTCTTAAACATTCAATCACAGAAGGGTTGGTCGGCTCTCACGAATGCGTTGCAGTAACAGCACTGCTCTCCCAGCCAGGGAAAGGCAGTACAAGGCTATCTTTGGCAGCCTGGGGTCACAGATACCCTCTGAAAACAACTTTGCTTTCGTCCTGCTGACATGCGCACACACGTCTTATCTCCCTCTGAATGGAGCTTCGGAGCAACAGCAGCTGATAAACTGAACTGAAGCCTGGGATGAACCCAGCCCACTGCTTTTGGAGGTGTGAGAGTGGTTCCAAAACCCACCAGCCTCCTCCTCCTCATGAGCGCATCTTCATGCTCTGTACGAGGTCTAGAACGTGCCTGGTCAGGCAGAGGGGGTTGATTTGGGTCAGGGGACTAGAGAAGGACCACAGGTCTCCTGAGAGCAGGAATCCCAAATCATCTGGCCCACAGCTAGACCCTTGCCCAGGTCAGAGACATGTAAATGTAAAATAAGAGAGAAGATAAGAGAGCTGCCAAAACCTGCCCACTGGGAAAAACGTGAGAGAGGCCCCACAGAGCAAAACCCTGAGGGAGCACAGAGCAAGAGCAGCTCATGGAATTAGCAGGAAACTGCAAGAACTTAGATCAGAGATTAATTTTGCTGCTTATCCTGAGGAGATACTTCTCCAGACTGTCACAGGCTTTTTTGTTTGGTTTACAGCAAGCAAACTGGCAATGAGATGATGTTATTTTTAAAAAGCAAGTCCTGCTAATGCATATTTTGCTAAGAATAGGTGCAGCCTGCAAAGAAGCCCAATGTTTTCTTAACCTTCTCAAGGCACATCTGTTCTCTGGACCTCACTTTCTCAGTTGCCTACATTTCCTCTTTCTTACTGCTGGAATTCTCACATTTATTGCTGCAGAGGCCAGTTTTCCCTCTGCCTAATGAAAATGATCCAGGAAAGGTAAGAATACGGAAAAACCTTCCAGTAAGAGCTGGTTAAAGGTGGATGGACAAGCTTCTACCATTTTGTGCCTTTGATCTTCCTAGTTACTGTGCTCCCCAAGTTTCCTTTCCACCTCCTCGTTTCTCAAGTTGCAATTCTCTTTCAGATCTCCAATGGGACTGCCATGACAGTGAGCATCCAAAATCACATCTGATCAGAGGAAGAATAAAGTGGCCTCAGCACCCAGGGTGTTTTTCCCCTCTCCATCCTGCTTGGCTTGCAACCTTTAACCTTCTCATCCAGTATCTGGTTGCTTTATTCAGGGACTCCAGTGAACACGGCTTGGCCCAGGATGGAGATCTGAATTCTGTTCTCACCAGCTTTACACGTGGCCTAGGGAAATCTCCAAAACCTTCAGGAAATCCAAGCTGGTTGTTTATGTTCCTCCCATCCTCCCCGCTCCTTGGTTCCTTAAAGGGTTATTCTTGGGAAGAATTTCCCAGCTCCTTTTACAGCTCCCATCTCAGTGTATGGATTGTGATTTTATCCCTGTTCCAGACACATTTCGGAATCTAATCAAGCTTCAGTCTTCCTTATTTAGGAGAGTGATTCTCTGCCCCTCTCCTTTGAGATTCAAGTCTGATTCACTACATCTCATTTAGGAACAGCTCAAAAATCCCTTTTTTTTGGGTTTTTTTTTTTTTAGCCCAGTGGTCTTTAAGGCACAGGCTTAGCAAAGTGTTCACAAATGTTGGGTCCTTGGGTCCCTAGGATCTAGACTGACAGAGAATAGGAGGCTTCTGTGGATGTCCCATCCGTGGAAGTGTTCAAGGCCAGGTTGGATAGGCCCTGAGCAACCTGATCTAGTGAGTGGCATCATCTAGTTGGAACCGATGTCCTTTAAGGTCCCCCCAGCCCAAACCATTCTGATTCTATGATTCTAAGGGTGGCTGCTTGGAGAATCCAACCTCTCCTACATGACTGAGCAAAGAGAAGTTTGCATGGTAAAATGCTCTCCCTCCCTAAGCCCGACAGCAGATGAGCCAATGGCATCACCAGTGACATAAAACAACAGAATTAAAAGCTCTTTTCACTGCTGCATCGTTCTGACCTGTCTTGGGAGGGCTGAGAAGAACTTCTGGTGACACAAAGGGGAGTCATTTATCAGGGCCTAATTATAACCAACACACGTAGATTTTCCATGGCAGCCTTGGCCTGGACAGGGAGCCAAACGTGGTGCAGAGTAACAAAGAAACAATCCATAAACATTTCCACTTCAGCCTCCTGACTCACAGGCAGCTCTGGACAACGGACACAGATCAATAACCTTTTCCCATGGTGTTTGCTCCCAGACTGGCTCCTTCCCTTGCTTTCCCCACCTCCTTGGGAAGAGGTTGCAGCCATGAGAACAATTAGATAAGCACAGGCAGAGCAGGGGGAGTTTGTTTTTTGCAAGGTGTTGGGCAAGGAACTGAGCTTGATCCTCGGAATGATCACCCACCCAAGGGCCAGGATTGATCTTCAGCTCTGAGTCCCAACTCATGAGACAACCATGGCTTTGTGGAACAGGACAAATGCCCTTCCCCACGCCACTCAGCACCTCCAAGGGACAGCAATGGGTGGGACAAGTGCCACTGAGTTCGACGGATCAGGTGTCACTGATGGGAAAGACTCTGGGTGTAAAAGGGGAGGCCCAAGAAAGGGAAAACAGAAAATCAAATAAAACCCGAGAGTCTTAAAGACAAGTATGAAACACAGATCATTCCTTCTTATTTGGATTTCTAATCTATTTTACTGCCAGTGGAAAAAAACATCAATTTTACCAAGTGGCAAAATCTTTTGTCTCTGACAGCTCATTTACAGGTGCTGCCTTGGGTTGCAAACTGCCTGCTGTCCCCTTGCCAAATGGGAGAGCAGCTGGAATATTTAGAGCTTCCTGGATTGTTCAAGGCCAGGTTGAACAGGGTTTGGAGCAACCTGGTTTGGTGGAAGGTATCCCTGCCCACGGCAGCAGGTTGGAATGAGATGATCTTCAGGATCTCTTCTAATTCAAACCATTCTGGGATTCTATAAAAACTGTGTGTCACACTTTTGTTGTCATTCTGAAGAACTTGGTCTGACCTTCACCAGTGTGAAGGTCACACCTCTGAAGGCAAATTCTTCACCACTGACTACGGCCAACAAAGACATCCTGGACCCAGCAGATTTTCTGGGAGCATTCAAGGAACAGAGACAATCTAGCATCTCAAGCTGGGAAAAGGCTGAAGAGCCTGGCAAGAACAAGGCTGCTTGTGGGTCACTGTAGAGGAAAACTGAGCTGGACTGTAATTAGAGTTGGAGTAGGTCTCCCAGGGGATGCAAGGCAGTCTGACACACTCATCTTGGAGGGAGGGGTTTCCACTACTACTGCAAATGGCATGTCTGAGTAAACCCCACAGTGAGCACAAACCCAGATGTGATTAAAGCCTGGAGGGTGAGACGGGGCATTGGCAGTCATTGACCCAGAGCATGGGAATGGATCTCTTACATCACCATAAAACCAAGACTGATGGGAGCTTTAGGAATCCAGTGCATCCCAGCTGCCCTACAACCAGCCAGTTCTGCATCATCCACCCCTGCCTGGCACCTCTTTACTGCCCATCCTGAAAACCACCAGCAATGGGACTCTCTCCCCAGGCTATCTATTCGAGTGCACAACCCCCTTTCCACCTGGAGAGCTTTATTCACATCTAACCACGCTTCCATGCAGCGGTTTGGAGGCAGCAGTTTTGTTCAACCCCCACCCCAGTTCAGAGGTGTCTCCTTGCAGGCACGTGAGAACCACAAGCACCCACCTTTGACAGTGACGAGCACAGAGCTGTAGGTCTGCCCCGCCAAGTTGGAGGCCGTGCAGGTGTACAGCCCGTTGTCTGTCTGCTTGCAGAAGAGGATCTTCAGCACAAAGTTCTCCTGGTCATCCTCATAGATGACGTGCCGCCAGCCTTCCAAAATGACCTCGTTGTCCTTCTTCCACACGATCACGGGCTTGGGCTCACCTGTCACGTAGCAGCTCAGCTTGGCGTGCTTCCCCTCTGTCACGCTGCACATGCGTGTCAGCGTCCCAAAAGTGGCGTTGCGGGGCCCTTTGGTCAGTCCTGCTGCCCGCTCGTAATCCCGGGACAGGCTGTAGCCGATGCTGGACAGCCCCTCTACCGCCGAGTACGGCTGGGCAGAGGCCGAGTCAAGAGTCCCATGGGAGACGTCCATCTTCCTGATCTCCTCCCGCCTCTTCTGCAGGTGGGACAGCAAGGAGGCCGTCTTGCCGCAGCTGGAATCGAAGTTGCTGCCGCTGCCCGGGTTGGAGGAGCCGTGTGTTTCCACCACCAGCGCGGCCGAGGCGCTGGCGGAGCCGATGAGGTTCTCTGCCCGGCAGGTGTAGGTGCCACTGTCCCCCGGCTGGGCACACTGGATGGTCAGAGCGTTCGACTCCCCGGCAGACTCAATCTGGAAGCGCCCAGCGTCTGCCTGGTTCCTCAGGTATCTCCCATCCTTCTCCCAGTTCACCGACAGGGGAGGGCTGCCCTGGACTTTGCATTTGAACATGGCGTCTTCTCCCAAGGTTACTTTGATGTTGGAGGGTTTCTGGATGAAGTAAGGAGCTGACTCCGTGACTGTGGTCTCCTCTCCCACTTTGATGCTGACAGCAGCAAAAGCCTCCCCGATGGTGTTCTTGGCCCTGCAGATGTACTGGCCACTGTCCTCCAGGTTCAGGTCATAGATGGTTAGCCGATACAAATCCCCATCCTCTGTGGTTTTAAACCTTCCCCCAGACTGCACTGGAAGTTTATCCTTTTCCCAGCTCACCACTGGGATGGGGTTTCCAACGATCTGGCAGCTCAGGGTGGCATCCTTCCCTACAGACACCATAAACGCCTTGGGCCGGGTCAGGAAGCGCGGGACCCCGCTGAGAGAGCTGTAATCCATCCTGGCTTCCTTCCTAAAGGGGGACAGAAAAAAACACATCAGGAGAGAGCAGAGGAGAGGGTGCAGCCAAAGGATCGCTGCACTCCTGTGGTGTGGGGATGTTTGTCACCTGGAACCCCCATGCTTTCAATGCCAGTCTCATTATGGGTGAGAAAGCCTTGGAATATTTTTTGAAGATTTCTTGTATTTGAGGTTAATAATCTGCTGAATAAGGTGGCTCGCTTCCCCACAGAGCCACTGGGCAAAACAGAGCTCTTTGGTTTGTTCATGCAGAAGGAACACGATGGTGCCTTTCATCTGTGGCACTCACAAAGTGCCCTGCACTAAAGCTGTGTGAGATGGGCTGGCTCTGCAACCACAGGGAAATCAGTGGATGCTAAATTCTGAGAGATGTGTCTGCCCATCAAGATATTTCCTCCATCACAGAATGGTTTGGGTTGGAAAGGACCTTAAAGATCATCTCATTCCAACCCAAACCATGGGCAGGGATGTCACCCCCTAGACCAGGTTTACCAAGATTTGAGTGCACCATTTCTCTTCAAGCTGTTTAATCTCTTTGGCATCATGATGCCAGACCCCTCTGTCCTGGACACTCCTGTCTGAGCCATAGGAATGGTCCTACTCCAGATGAGCACATCCCTGCTTTTTCACCTTCAAAGTGCTGCACAAAGCAGAAGGACCAGGGCTCTGGGTGCTGTAACTCAGAAAGGAAATAAAACCCAGTCACTGAGACAGAAATATCCTTCTTAATCCTACAGCAGTTTGGCTTCCCTGCTGGCCACACATCCACCCACTCTCTCACCCAATGGCAGGTGCTCTCACCATCTCCCCCCCTGCTTCAGCAGAAATCAACAGGAGCAGGCCAAAACCCTGCTTTAATTTCTTAAATCACCACTTTTCCATCCTCCTCCAGCTCCTGTTACTGCATTTATGTTAATGGGCAAATCACTGACGGCATCAGGGAGTGAGGGTTGGATCGACCTGCTGCGTGACCTTGGGAAAAATCACTTATTTTCCCAATTTCTTGGCTCCCCTCCTACTTCTTCATATCAAGACAGGGATGGGCTCGCAAATAATTATGTGTACAATGTCTATAGGACTATGTACTTGCTGAGGTAAACAGTAAATTATGCATGAAAATTAATAACAGATTACCATTTCCTTTCCATTTATGCTGCTGGAGATTGAAAAACACGAGTTACCATTAAATCCCAATACTAGAAAAGGGGTAGCACAAAACCACAAAATGATATTTGTTATGAGAGCTCAAGAAACTTTTGGACAACACTCTCAGGCACAGCATGGGAATCTTGGGGGTGTCCTGAGCAAGGCCAGGAGCTGGACTCAATGGTCTTGGTGGGTCCCTTCCAGCTCAGGATGTTCTATTATTTTGTGATCATTATTATCATTGAAGAAGGTATCGCTGAGACAAACTTCAAACTTCATCTGGTTCACAGATCTAAGGCCAAACCAAATGTAAACTTTCTATATTTAACAGGGAAAATACATCATGTCCTGGCCTATCCTGTGTCTCCCACTCCAAAGAACACATGAAAGACAAGAAGCAGTCACCGACTTTTCCCTTCAGATGAGATCGATCCTTTCTAAACGAATTCAGTTTGGGTTGCTTTTGTTTCCCGGTATTGAGCAAAGTTCATTATTCTACCACAAATCTTTAGAAATTAAAGAAGCAGGTTGTGAATACAAAATCTGGGAGGCGGGAAAAAAAGTAATGGGGAAAAAATTACTTTTAATAAATGCTAAGAGGGTAAAGAATGATTGACTTGCAGCCATCAGGGCTAAGACCAACTGACTTTCTCCAAAGTGGTCAATACACAGATCTCTTTTTCTCTTGGTCCCAAACTGGCCTAGAAATCTGTGAATTAGTTAGAACTTCTTTGGTTCCTCTTACTACCTTCAACCTCAGCCCTCAGCTGAGCTTTAAAATGCATTTTCCATAAACGCTTGTGCAGCTGCAAGCAGAGAAGCTGCATGAATGGTTAGAAGGGGCAGATACGAGCCTGGGGCTTGAGCCAAAGTACACTGAAGTCAGTGGAAATTTCCACTGCAGTCAATCAGTTGGAGATCAGAGTCTTCTGCTCATTTGGGGAAGGTCCATTTCAATGGTCAGAAGGAGATGCTGAGGTTCAGCTCCACTCTGGAGAGCCCAGCAGAACCATCCACTGCATTAACAACAAGTTAACAATCAGAATGCAGACTCAGAGCTTGAGTCCTAAATATTTCCCAGCCATTAGCTTGAATTTCAGGCTGCACTGTGCCATCGAAGCACTTGGATTCACCTTCAGAGGACACTGCCACTCCTCACCCTTCCTGGGTTCCTATTGTCTCTGGCAGATGCATCACTCACTTCTTTCCAGCTTCATAGTGTCAAAAAGAGCAGAAAAATAGAGTTGCTTCAGTTCTCCATCCAAGTGGGCTCTCCGTGACATGGAGAAGTGCCTGGAGCACTGAGGTGGCCACACAGACACGAGAGGAACTGTTGGCAACCAGCCAGGGACCTCTCAGCAGCCAGTGGCTTCCCTCAACCCATCTGAGAGCTGTTTCCATCACCTGGGCCCCAGGACACCTTTCCATGCCTGGAGGGCGAGGGGCCCGAGGGTGAGGGGTCAGTGGGGGCCACTTAAGAGGTGTGGAAGGTCACTTATGGGGTGTGGGGGGTCACTTATGGGGTTCAGGGTGACTCATGGGTTACTTGGGGGTCACTAATGGGGTTCTGGGATCACTCGAGGGTCAGTAATGGGGTCTGGGGATCACTTGTGGGGCAGCAAGGGCTGGTTTGGGGTCACTTGTGGGTTTGGAGGTCACCTCTTGTGGCTACACAGACACGAGAGGAGCTGTTGGGAACCAGCCAAGGACCTCTCAGCAGCCAGTGGCTTCCCTCAACCCACCTGAGAGCTGTTTCCATCTCCTGGGCCCCAGGACACGTTTCCATGCCTGGAGGAGAGCTCTGCTCTGTTGGAGCATGGTGAGGGCTCTCAAAGCCTGGCTCTTACAGGAGCAGGAATGCTGCTCACCTCCTCCTGAAGTGCATCCTTCTTTCCCTGCCCTTCCGTGCCAAGCTGTGCCCAAACAAACACACCCCAGCTGCTCCCTGGTACCTCTGACAGTCAGGAACAGTCAGAAAAACCAGGGAAGCTCCTGCACCAGGTGCCTGCTGATTTTGCCCCTGAACCAAATGGGTGCAGCAAATCCATCCAAGATGCTCTTTCCCAGTGGCCTCAAGGTCCAGCCTTCCTCTTCCATGACTCCCAAACACTCATCTGATGTTTGCAACTCACTTCTCTTCATCATCTAATACAAGATCCTGCATCCACAGACCTCCTAGTGCAGGGTGAAAACCCCACATCCCCTGCACCTCACCCAGCTTTCCCCGTGTGCCCTCACACTCTAAGGTTTTTATACCATTATGAACAGCCAGGGTGCCAGAAGAAAATCCAGGGATCAGTGAAAAGAGTGAATGTTCATCATTAGTTTAGATCTTTTTCTGACATTGAAAGAAAAAAAGGGTTTTTTACTTGCTCTGCCACTGGTTTACTTTCACAATTATGAGAAAGACACTCCAGTTCTCGTCTCCTTTTTCCCCACCTGAAAAAGGGGGGGAAATTTGTTTTATGGGTGTGGAGAGCATGAAATCCAGTAAGAGGCATGAAATCCTAACCTGCAGCAAGGATGAGGCTGTGTAAGCATCTAATACATCTAACAGGTTAGACACGCTGCACGAGATAAATTACAATTTAAAATTTCAAATGGGACAAAATGCATCACACTGGATTATGGTGATAAATAGATTTAGGAGCAAGGAGAGGACAGACTTGTGAACATACTGAAAGGGCAAGATTTAATATTTTTACTGTGTAATTTGTCAATCAGCTTATTCAATAATTACTCTGATTTAGATTATTTACATGTTCATTCAAACTTTAAAAATAAAAAACAGTAACTCTGAAACTTTAAAAAAAAATTAAAAAAAAAAAAAACTCTCTGCAAGTGCCAGAACAGCTCCCTTGGAAGCGACAGGACCAGCAACAAAGCATGAATAAACCTAGTCAATGCAAATGCCCTTTCCAATAAATCTCAGACATTTGCCAGTGTCATATTTCCCCATGTAACCCTTCTGTGATTAATCATTTGCAGCAGAGATCACATTCCCATCTGGGGTAATTCTGAGCACACCGAAGGCAAGCTGGCAGCACTTATAATTTTGCTAATGTCTTTATTCATTCGGATTTTCCCTGGTTTGTGTTTGAGGAAAGAGGCAGGACTGCACAGATCGGTCAAATAATGCAAATAAATCACTGCCCTGGAGCCAACACTCGGCCATGCAGCTGCTCCAGGCCTCCTGCCCACTCCTGCCCCACCACTGCTGGTGTCTGCCCAAAACCTGCTTCCCATGGACCAGGGAACGAGTCCCTTGCAGTGGGAACAGCCACAGACCTGTCCAGTTCCTGCTGGAGTACTCTGACAGGGAACTCTTCTGGAGGTGGAGAGCCCTGATGGTGGTGCCACAGAATCCCAGAATGGTTTGGGTTAGAAGGGACCTTAAAGATCATCCAGTCCCACCCCTGCCATGGGCAGGGACACCTTCCACTGTCCCAGGCTGCTCCAAGCCCTGTCCAAACCAGCCTTGGACACTTCCAGGGATCCAGGGACAGCCACAGCTTCTCTGGGCACCCTGTGCCAGGGCCTCACCACCCTCACAGGGAAGAATTTCTTCCCAATATCCCACCTAACCGTGCCCTCTGGCACAGGAAAGCCATTCCCCTTGTCCTGTCTTTTCATCCCTTATCCCAAGTCCCTCTCCAGCTCTCCTGGAGTCCCTTTAGGCCCTGGAAGGGGCTCTCAGGTCTCACCAGAGCCTTTTCTTCTCCAGGCTGGACACCCCCAACTCTCCCAGCCCGGCTCCATCCCAGCCTCCTGGGATTCACTGTGCTGTGCTGGCTGATGGGTTTGTTTCACACTGCTTTATCAATGCTGATCTGCACCTGGAAAGCCTTCAATGACCTCTGAGAAGTCAGAGGCCCTCCCCATGGCAAATTGTAACCCAAGCTGTCAGCAGCCTGTGATGAAGCTCTTGGTATGAGAGAGGACAGGGTTAACAGATCATTCTCTGTCCAAGCCCTTCCATTCAAGGATTAGAAGGAGAATCCTGTCCACCAGGACTCAGAGCAAAGAGCAAAAAGCACCATGCAATCCATCTCATAAAATATTCCTGAGACAAAGGTGGCCACGAGTAGCACAATTGCAAAACTGGAGACTTCAGGGACATAATAAAACCTGGGATCACCAAGGTCCAAACACAGATCAGAAGCACAGAAGTTCTCTCAACACCACATCAAGGTCCATCACGTCCCTGTTTGCTCATTTCCTCAATCCTCTTCTACCCTTCCTTTGCCCAAATCAAAAATACATTGATTTGAGGTATTTTTCTTGCCTTTGGGGTTTGTTTCCTGAACTTCCTCTGCAATGCTAAATTGTAATCCTCTCACTCCTTTTCCTGACAGGAAAGGCAGGATTTACAGGGAACCTCCTGTCTCTGAATCCTGAGCTTTCAAAGAACACCACTGAAACAGAAGCTCCAGATAAAAATCAAGGCAGCACCGGTATTACTGTAGTTTACATGACTTATCTGCTTGTATTGTTCCATCTGAAAACACCAGGAAATGGAATCTGTGGGTGGGAAGGGAAGTCGATGAGTTGTCAAATGGGAAGCTGGGCTTTCCTTTGATGTTTAAAACCCTGCTGAGGGTAAACAGCAGTAACCCGGCTGCCCTCTCGCTTCCAGCAGCCTCCCAGAGAACGGACAACTTTGGAATTGCACAAGTGTTCGGTGTCAGCTGCGGGCTGGGTGACATCAGCAGGGCTCTGGTGGGTGCCTGAGAGCCGTCACACCAGACAGGGAGCTCTGGGGGTGAAATGCACACCAGCACAGCCAGTGCTCCCTGCCCATTGCAGCCCTAAATCGGGGCTCTGCGCGGATTTGCGCCAGCGCTCTAATCCAGGGAGGCAGGATTTATCCCGTTCCACCAGAGCAGGAACGGTATCTGTGGCTGAGGAGCCGGGCTCAGGGCTTAGCCTGAATTCCACTTCACTGAGGGAGAAGTGATTTTGGCATGTGCAAAGGTCACTGGATGAGCAGATGGGAGAGGTTTCTGTGGTGGATCAGTCACTGGAGATGTCGGACACAGAGAACCTGCAGCACACGAAGCCTTCTGCAAGGGGCTTCTAACTCAGCTCAGAGTAAGGCTTGTCTGCATTCCCTCCCATCCACGGCCTCCATCCTGAGCCAAAATCCACGGGAGATGATGAGGGAAAGTTCATGGCAGGTCAGGGGCTGGCACAGTGTTAAAGATGGTGAGCAGCCCTCACGATAAAGGAGAAGCTGAAGACAACTCTGACCTTCAGGGTAGGGCTAAATATGCACCAAGTGCATCCCCTGATGCTCCCACTATTAACCCCTTATCAATAACCTGGATGTTTCCAGTGACAGGTGGCAAACAAGGGTTCAACCGTTTAGAAAATTCCAGCAAGGAACAAGAACAGATCACGGGGTCTGTGCACTGGGCAGGAGGGTCAGGCCACACCACCTTCCAGCCACGTTAGCAGCACACACTTCATAAAAACCACGCGAGATTCAAGCCCCTTAGATGATTTATGTGGTTAAAACACTTCTCTTTCCTCTCTACAGAGACAGACCTATAAAACTCGTCCCACTTTCAATTACCAGGTCAGCCAGAAACCATTTTCCATCAGCACACCAAGAGCTCCAAGAAACTCCGTGCAGGGAAGGGATTTCATCCTCCTTGGGTTTTACTGCAACAAGGGGACTTGACTTCACATTCCACCCTTGACAGAGCTACAAAACCACCCCTGAAACTTCCAGAGGGTTAGAACTGCACACAGCAGCCCCTCAAGGCTCCATGGCAGCCACTTTTCCTTCTATTTTTCCAAGCCTCCTAAGGCTGCTCTGACAATAGCAAAAGGCCAAAGCACCAGGGAGGTCTGGGGCACACTGTGGTGCTCAGTCCTGTTCAGTGGGGATGAAAATAAAGGAGACAAATGGAGAGAAAAGACACAAATTCTGGGGTTTCCACCCAGGGGGACAGAAAAGGAGCGATGTAAATGCAGAAATTTCATCACAAATTTCACCCAGCTGGATTTTGCTTTACACACAGCCCTGGAGAGAAGCATCTGTGGCAGAATCCCAGAAAAACCAGCCTTGCAAAGCTAGAAATGCTCCTGTTTCAGTGCACGTGATTCCCTACACGAGGGAGTTGCGGGATCACAGCTCCCATATGGACAAAGAATTCCCTCGGTGACAATCAGCCACGGCTCCGACCTAAGCCCTTGTATTTTAACTAGTGGACGTCATTGTCATTACAGTCACTCCACCCCATTGAGCTGTAGGGCCCAAAATAGCCTCAGCTGTCGAGCTCCATCTCTCCCCATCTCCCCTCAGAGCCATTTGGAGAAGTGGGAGGAGGGTGGGGGGTTGCAGAGCGAATCTGTATTGACACTGGAGAGGAGCTCGGAGGGAAAAAAGTCCTGGCCGAAGAGAAAAGCTGCACTGAGATTATGCTCTGGAAATAAAACTTTTCAAAATGTTCCTTTCTGCCACTTCTCTGTATGTTTTCCACACTCTCCATGCTCAGTGCTGTCTCAAATTTGGGGACAAAGTGTATAAAGTTGAGTCAATGGCTCTAAGCCTGATTTTCTTCACTTTTCTCCTTTCCTCTGGAGGCTGATCTTGGCTCAAAAGTAATTAAGCAGACAATCCACATTTGGCTCAGAGAAAAGGAAGGATGGATTTAGCACCTGCACCTTCAACTCCATCCCAAAATATGTTTCATAAAGCAAAACATCCTCCTGCATGGCACAGAAACAACCTCACCCCTCCCTCAGCTACCAACCTTCTCCACTTCCTGCTGGACATCAGCATCCCCAAAAATCCACCTCTCCTTAGGCTGAAGGTTTTGGTCTTACCTGGAGTCTTGTCTGAGTCTGAGGAGGACAAAGCTCTGGGCAGGGGAAGAAAAAGCCGATTCCTACTGAGATGAAAGGAGGGGGAAGAGGGAAGAGGGGAACAGAGGACACGGGGAGACCATGTTGGCTTGGCTTTCCCCCCCCCTTTCCCCTCCAGGGAAATAAAACAGAAACCCCAGCGATGGCAGGGACGTGCAGCAGAAGGTCCCCCCAAGTCCCCCGGCAGTGGCTCTGCTGCCCAGGGTTAGGCTGTGCCACCCACCCCTCCCCACCCTCCTCTGGGTTGTCCTCCTGCAGTCAAATCGCTGACGTGCTTCACTTTCCCTCCGCAGCCCAGCTCCAAAATAGCTCTGGGTGTCATTTACCGGGGAGATTAAATTTCCTGCAGGACAGAGGCGAAAGGGCAGCGTTTTAGGGACTCACTGGGACAGCCCAGCAACAGGAGGGGGCAAAAACCCCATCAGAAGTGTGTGTTTGGGGGTATAGGGAACAGGCTGTGGGGATGAGGTGGGTCAGAACCGTCCCTCAAGGGTCCATCCCAAAGCCAAGAGCTCAAGGGGATGTGGGGACTCGGGAAGGGGCGGCTGCCGACTTATCAGCGTCGCACACTGGACAGGAATTCTTTCCCAAAGGCATCAGATCAATAGTAGGTTTATTTATAACCTCCCAGGCAGGAGCTGTTACAATGGCAAATAAATAGCAAGGTAATAATCCCAAGCGTGTCTGTGCCCCTCAACCTTATATAGATTGTATTTCCTCACCTTTTTGCCTCATGAATACAAGCTGTGTGCAGAAATCACCTGAGCTGCAAATCCCTCACATCTCAGAGGCTCGAGACTGTAATTTGTATGTTTACAAGTAAAATTCCTAGGTTTTTAGGTTTAAATGATTTCCTGAAAATGGAGTCCACACCAAGTCTTATCAGCAATCAGGATATTTTAAAATTAAAACTAATTTCTGCTAATGGTAGAAGAGCTGCAACAGAGCCCAGCAGGCTCCCCCACAGCCACTTCAGCTCTGTGCAAATATCAGGAGTGAACTGCAAGATACACTTATTTTTGGCAGTAAACAAAGCAGATAAGGTGCTGCATAGTCCAAGGCTCTGAAGACACAGTGAGGTGCTGCATTAAATCACTTTTCAGGGCACAAAACCACCACCAAGGAAGCAGAAGGGAGTTTTAGCAGGGATTTTGAAAGCAGGGCTTGAAGAGAGCCATAGAATTCCAGATTGGTTTGGGTTGAAAGGGACCTTAAAGACCATCTTGTTCCAGCCCTCAGGAAGCGTCTAAGGCCAGGCTGGATGGGGCTTGGAGCAACCTGGGATAGTTGGAGGTGTCCCTGCCCATGGCAGGGGGTGGGACTGGATGAGGTTGAAGGTCCCTCCCAGCCCAAACTGTGATTCTATCACCCAGGGTGGATCAAAATTAATAATAAAATGACAGGATTGAGGAGAAAAAAGTGTTAAGGTGTTACCTGACCTGCCTGTGCACCAGTGCTTGGCTCTGTGAAAAACATTCCTCTTTTAAGGACACTGCCCATTGTGCTCGCTCTTCCCTCTTCTGAAAGTGGTTTAAAGTTTTAGCTGCAGGATTTTAGAGAGACTTCCCAAAGCCACAGGAACATGCCCAGCGTGTGTTAGTAACAGATCTCAGCACATCTTTGAGTCAGCAAGATTTGGTTTCTGAACAGGATCATTTGTACTGTTCCACAAACTGGACATCAACAGACTTCAAGGTCTATCCCCAACCTGTAACCTGGAATAAACCAGTGCCCATTTGAAGCAAACTAAAGCAAATTAATTTCTCCAGCTTCCCATGACACCACCTTGATTGCATTTCCCTGCACTGTGCAATTGCCAGAGGCACGAGGTGTATTTTTATGGGATTAAAAGAGCAGTGCCTTTCCTTTAGCGTGTTGGTGGCCTTGAGGAAGATCTCAGACACTTCATGATCTCCACCTTAGTTTTTTTGGGAAGGGACTGATGCCTTAGGTTTTAACTTTTATATTTTTCAAATCCTGTACTGCTCAGTGTGTAACTCTGCAGTTCCTTGTAGCCTGGAATTTCTGCTTTCTTGTGCTGGGCAGACACAACAAAGCCTCTCTGGGCCTGCTCTCCAAGGACACCCAGACCGTCCTAGGCCCAAAAATGTGTAAGCCAAGGAGACTCTAAAGGAGAGGCAAGCTGAGGGGAATTACATCATTAACTGAAGCTTTAATTGGAGAATTAACCCTGATATGTAAATGAACCAAAGCTATAAAAGTGTGAAGAACTCGTGACCTGGGGTCCATCTTGGGGCCCATTTTTGGAGGCAGCCTCTGGCTCCCCAGGGGTACCTTTGAAGGCCTTTCAGATAAATACCGACCTTATTCCCTCATCCTGTCTACTCTCTGTTTTTAGGAGGCCTCTCAAGGCATCAGGGCCACCTGTATGTACAAGAATTGCAAAGTGACTCCACCACTGCCCTGGGCAGGGCTTGGCAACACCTTCAGGGAAGAGATTTTTCCCTAATATCCAATCTAAACCTCTCATGGCACAACTGGAGGTCATTTCCTCTCATCCTGTCCCTGTTTCCTGGGAGCAGAGCCTGACCCCCACTGGCTGCCCACTCCTTTCAAGGAGTTGTGGAGAGCCAGGAGATCCCCCCAAAACTCCTTTTCTATTCCTTTTTTTGCCCTAATTCCCCTGACATCAGCTGGATTGTCTGAGATACCCCGAAAGGTCACTAAAAATTAAAAAATAGAAATACCTCCAGCACCAATGAGTTATTAACCTACTCAGGAACTACAATTTGTCAGGGCTTTAAAATAAGGGAGAATCTATAAATGACGAGCTAATAAAAGTTCCAACTTATAGAGAGAATGGTGAAGGGCTTGAAGAAACCCTGAATTTTGATGAAGACAAATAAAATGTCATCAGGCACAACACTAATTGCTTCCTCTTTGAAATAAAAACTGAGAGCTTTTCCACATGTGTGTTTTCTCCCCACAACAAAGATCAGAAGAATGTGCTTTAAACAGAGACTTTTAGAGTTTTAAGGCACAGAAAAATCTTTCCTTGCACTTGAAAACCGAATCTTCGAGCTCCAAACCTGCTCATCTGAACATTTCAGTTGGAAATAAAAGGATGCCAAATGGAATTAACCAGAATTTATAGGCACTGAAACAAACCGTGTTTGGGTTTTCTCCAAGAAATCAATTTAACTTATTTGAATTATAATAACTAGCAAGGCCTGAGGCATTACATCTTATTTCAATATTCCTCTGAAGTATGAGATTTTTTGCATAAAAAGGCAGGTTTTTGTAAAAACAAAAAAATTATTCCCACTTCTCTCCATGGGAGAATTTAATTTGATTTTTTCCCCATGTGATGCTGAACAGGAATTTAAGAGCTGACACCATTTATTTCTCCTCAGCATGTTTACTCCATTTTTACAACTTAAAAACCCTGATGTTTTGTCAGAAAAGCCAGAAAAATAAAATTCAATAAAAATCAATGGTAATTAAAATTTCACACACAAGCCACAGCAAATGAGGTATTTTTTCCTACCACATCTAATTCTGATGGGGAAGAGCACCCAGTTCTGAGTGAAACCTCATGAGCACCTCCCTAAGGCACTTCTAACACAAGGGAACACATTCCCTCAAAAAAGGTTTCATATATGTGGCAATATTAATTGAGAAAGTCATGGAGGACCCAGAAAATTAAAATATAGAGGCAAATTAAGTATTACATTGTTTTAAAAAAGAACAGAGGCACTGGGTTAATTTTTCTTCAATTCCTAACTGGATTAATTTTTCTTAAAATGCAGCTTTTTTTTAGAATTTCAGGACACAAAAATTCGTGAACAAACAACAACAAGGCCGTTGTTGGAAGCCAAGGCTTCCAAAAAAAGCTTATAGATGTTGCTTTTTATTTTATGCTTTTCTGAGCTTCTCTGCTCTTAACACTAAACCTTTCTCTATGTAGCTAATAAAATACCTAAATTTTAAATCTCCCACTGTGATTTAACCCTTTATATCCCAAACATTTTGTCAGGATGCCTGGAGATGTTTGAAGAGTGGAGAGAGTTCTCCACTTGTCTCCTTATTTCTGTCCCAAATACCCTCAGATTTTTCCTGACCCCCTGACCATTCCCAGCTGGACAACTCCAGCTGTTTCCATAACACCACGCTCTGTATAAAAAAAGCCTTTTTGCCCACAGAGGATGTGGACTCCCCACCCCTGGCAGTGTTCAAGGTGAAGTTCTCTGAGCAACCTGAGAAACAGTTTGAAAACAATCGGAATAGAAATAGAAACAGAAATAGCAACAGTTTTTTCTATTGAAAAAAAAACCAAAATCAACCAAATAAAAAACCCCAGCATAAAACAAACCAAACAAAAAACAAAAAAAAAAAAACCACAAAAAAAGCAAAAAAGAAAACAAAAAAACAAACACAAAAAACCCCATAAAATCCCCAAAGCAAAGTAATACAACCCCAAAACAAAACAACAAAAAGCCAAACAAACAAAAAACCCAAACAGAGAATCCCAGAATGGTTTGGGTTGCAAAGGACCTTAAAACCCATCTTTTTCCACCCCCTCTTTCCACCTTCCACTATCCCAGGCTGCTTCAACCCCATCCAACTTGCCCCATGCCAACACTCAGCCAACAGCAGCACACCAGAAAAAAAATCTGAAGCATATTTGCCTTTTGAAATATCTTTTGCTGAAGAAACTTTACCCATTTCAGGGAGTTACCTGCTCACAGGGTCTGGTTTTAGGTGTTTAAGCAGCACCAGGGATGTCACTGGGATGAGGCTCCATGGTCACACACATCCATCTCTTCCCTGGTTTTAATTAAGGAAAACGTGTCAGCATTGATAAAATGGTCTCATTCCCTCATCCCAAGCATTCCCCAGACCTTGCCCAGTGACTCAGCTCATCCCAATTTTTGTGCCTCTCCAGCTCACCCAACTCATCCATTATCAGCAGCAGAGAGAGCATTTCCCTTTTTGCCAGCACCCATCCCAGTGACCAATGGCAGTGAGTGTTTTACTCAAAAATAAAGCTCTCATGGCCACATTATTATTGGGTGAGGTGAGTTCTGCTTCCCAGGGAATCCCAAACTGAGTGCCCATCCTATTTGTCACTCACTTTGGACACGGCTGGAGAAGCCAACGATGAAGTTTAACCTCTAAATTCTTCCAATACCCCTAGGAGGGATCAATCCCCCTACAATCCAATCACCATCAATTCCTCTGTCAGAAACTGAATCTGTCAGAGATGGGACAGTCTCAGCTCCGGATTAAGCAAAGTGGCTATAAAGACTTGATACATAAAGGAAAATTTGGATGAAGGGGTGAAAATCAGGTTATTTTTATTAATAAAGCTATCTTAAATATTTTATTTGCATGAAAATGACCTTAATTTTTTTTTTTTTTTTTGCATTATTTGAACGTAAATAAATATTTTGTTGTTTGGTTTTTTCTCATTACCCTCTGGAAGGCAGACAAAGATCCCTCAGGAAGGAGAGGAGCAGCAAGCACCAAGTTTTCATTCAAGTGTGCTCTCCTCAAAGGGTCCCATTCATCTAATGATGGATATTTATATCATTATTTATACAACTATTGGCTGCAGTCAGATCTTTAGTGCGATTATGGCCCAACAGGATGCACATCCACACTTCAAAAATGCAAAGTGTCTGCACAACGGATTTATAGACCTAGAAAGGCAGTTTCTCTCCACATCACAACAGAATTCAGTCCTTAAATGTTCCCCAGCTGGAACACAAATCAATCATTTACAAGCTGATGAAGCACCCAGGAGAGCTTTCACTCACACACCTTTAAATCCCAGAACAGCTTTGCTTCACAATTGCTGCCAGAAATGGTCTTTAAAAATCTAACTTGGATACTTGGCCTGAATTTTGAAGTGATTCTGATTAAAACAAAATGTAACTTTGCTCATGATAAATGACGCTTCTGCTGAACAGAGGGAAAAGAATTCTCTCAGCTTAGTGGTCTCAGCTGAGCTGCACCAACCCCGAACTGCTGGGACAGAAACAGCCACACAAACAGGACAGGAACATCATGGACATCACTGCCACACAAACAGGACAGGAACATCATGGACATCACTGCCACACAAACAGGACAGGAACATCATGGACATCACTGCCACACAAACAGGACAGGAACATCATGAACATCACTGCCACACAAACAGGACAGGAACATCATGAACATCACTGCCACAGGCCGCTTATGCACCGCACTGGATAAACATGGGTGTGAGGTCTGAGAGAGGGACTTGGGATAAGTCCTTGGGATGGCAGAGCAAAGGGGAATGATTCCAATTGAGAGGGAGCAGGTTTAGATGGGATAACGGGAAGGAATCCTTCCCTGTGAGGGTGGGCAGGCCCTGGCACAGGGTGCCCAGAGAAGCTGTGGCTGCCCCTGGATCCCTGGCAGTGCCCAAGGCCAGGTTGGATGGGGTTTGGAGCAGCCTGGGATAGTAGGAGGTGTCCGTGCCCATGGCAGGGGTGGGAAGTGGATGATCTTTAAGGTGTCTTCCAACCCAAACCATTCTGGGATTCCATGACCTGCAAGGAAAGTGGAGGAACTTACCCTGTGAAGGGTCTGTGAAGGCCCAGAGTGAATTCCAGACACGCCTCCATCCCCGTTTCTTCTGACGACACCACTCATTTGAGTATCCTGATAAAAAGCCCTGACACAAAACCCTGACACGAGCCAGACAGATCCCACTTCCCCCATTAGCAGCTGGGATTTCCTCTGTTTAATCCCTCTTTAAGAGCTGTTTGTTTTCAGGGCATTGAGTTTTAACGGAGTTGCCTTTAGGCTTTGCTGTGCCAGGGATCTACCAGGATAACACAAATCCATCTTTTCCATTAAAATCTCCATGGCACCAGGTCAGCCACTTGTTGAAAATGGATTTATGGATTCCAGAATTAAGACAGCAGAGCCCCATCAACGCAGCCAATCCTCTAAACCCACTCATTTTTGTTTAAACTTCTGATACACCTTCACCCATCTTATTTCTCCAATCTAAGAGATTACAGTCCCTCCTGTTCTGTGGGAGCTTCCAGGGTCACACTGGGACAACTCCATTGAATTAACTCAAGCAGACCTTGAGTTCTTCCCTATATGCTTCAAGAACTGACAAGCCACCCTCAGACCCATGGAGAGCAAAAGAAACTTCATCATTCAACAGCTTCTGTAGCACAGCAAGATGGGAAATCAGGAACAGCTCCTGGGAAGCAGGAAGCTATGGATTTATAGAAGAGGATGAGCTGAAGAACTGTGAATGCAGCAGAGCCTGAGATTCAAAACTCACCAGGGCACTCACTGCATCCTCTAATTATTGGTGAGAGATTATTCCAGGCCAGGCTGGATGGGGCTTGGAGCAACCTGGGACAGTGGAAGCTGTCCCTGCCCATGGCAGGGGTTGGAATTAGATGATCTTTAAGGTCCCTTCCAACCCAAACCACTCTGTGACGTAACCAAGTGACTTCTCACAGCCCTGAAACCCATCTACATCTCTCAAACCAACAGTTTCTCAGCAAAGTTAAAACTTTGCATCATCATAAATTCTTTCTGTAATTCAGAAGGCCCCCACAGCTCCTTCAATCACGACCCACCCAAGGCACAAGGATCTGGGAATTCTGTACCACAAACAACAGCAGAAATGACTTTTTTCCCCCATTCATCTGAATTCCTTGCTCACTCTGAGGCTGTGCATCTTTTGCAACCCAACAATCTTGAATTAAATATGTATCTAAGCAACCTGATTCATCTCCAAATCAAAGGTCTCCTCAGTAAGAGCAGGGAGTTGGTACTGTGGAAACACAGTTTTTATTTTTTATATGGCACTATTACTCAAATCAGAGCAGCACAACAATTTCATGGCTCCACAAAGGCCAGCCTATCACACAGGTGTGGATTTAAATTGCTTTTGATGAATGTTACTTAAAAATCAACGTAAAATACTGAATCATCTTATTATGGTTATCATAATAACCTTTATCAGGCTCATTTGGGAGGAACACATTTCCCTACAAATGTTTTCCAAAGTATCTCCACTGGCAAGCTGCCAGCACAGCCCCACTAAAATCGTTGCAACCATTCCATTACAGGTATTTTGGAACAAGTATCAAAGCAACCAAGCTGCAGTCAAATAAAAGCAGAGATGCCCATCAGGGAAGGGATGTTTCTCTCATGACCTGCTCTGGAAATCCCCTTCTCTCTGGAAAAGGAGGAAAAATGAGGAGGTTTCTTTCAGTGTCTCTAAAACTAATTTATAAAGCACGAGTCCAAACAACAGAAACTGGCTCAGAAGGGATGATCTGGGATATTTGATGTGTATGGGTCAGCTGAAGATGGGAACGCCTCAAAATTACCTCTTGAAATTATCCAAAGAGCCATGGACATTTTTAGAACTTCTTCACCAATGAAAAACAATTGTATCAATCGTTTTTTCTGCCTGTCACCAGAAAATTAAAAAAAATGCTTTTGAATTTTAAACTGTTGTGACAGTTTTGGCCAAAATCCAGCAATTTATCCTCTGGGAGAAAGTCAGGTCACGACCACCCTTCCCCCCACCAGGTTCAGGTAATAAAAAATTCCTCGAAGGAAAGTGAAGGAGATAAAACCTATTTATTAACAAACACACAGGAAAAGGATAATAATGCTAAAGAGTAAAACCCCTCACTATAACGAGAAAAGCTGGGAAGAAATTGGAGTCCTCTCGTAGGTGTGGTCCCTCCTTCTCGGAGCTGCCGTGGGGGGTGGCCTTAGGCCCCCTCCGGGCCTGAAGAGAAGTTCTCCTGATGGGTTCTGATGTTGTTGGAACAGTCCAGAAGAGGAAAAAAGGAAGAAAAACCCCACCAAAGTCCTAGGAAACACGCCGGAGAAAAAGGGAAGGGAAAAAAAACAAAAAAAGAAACCTGGCTGAAGAGACAGGCAGGGAGCTCCCTCCGTGCTCCTGCAGCCGGAGAACGCAGAGGAGTCTCCATCTCTGTGTCCTTGGGAACTGCTTTGAAAAGTTCATTTGTTTTTTCCTCCCCTCTCAAGCTCAGTTTAAAGGCACAAAATTAATTTTTTGGCACAGAGCCGTGATAGGGGATCCACACCACAGAGTCACCCCAAGGCAGCTCTCTAAAGCAAGGCTGTGTCAAGGTTTGGAACATCACACTCAACTCCACAGGACAAACCAGCCAAATTCTGTTCTTACCTATGCAATTCTTGACTTGTGCTTCTGATCTCTGCCAACAAAACCAGATCTGGGACACTTGTTAATTTATTTTGAGAAAAGTGCCAAATTCATCACAATTCCCCCAGTAACATCCCATGAAGTCCTCACTGAAGTCCCTTTATTCTCTACGTGATGCAAATCTGCATTTTCTGTGTGATCCAAGAGATCCCTCAGCCCCAAGTCCAACAATGGCCCAAACTTCCCCTTCTTGCACAGAATTAAAGCAACAAAACCAGTCACAAAAAACACGAAGGATTTTAATTTCTGTCATGAACACATAACAGGTCTTTTCAAGGCAGAATTACCAAAAAAATTCAGCAGCTGAGAAATCGTGTGAGTTGATCAAAACAAGCTGTCACTATTTATTAGGGACATCCATACAACACAAGTGATTATTTAAATAAAAGGAATCAAACCACGTCCATTAAAAAAAAACAAAACAGAAAAATCACACTGGCCATGATTTATTACAGAATTCTCCTGTTTCTCACACGTGTAACACAAACCTGATCAATTCAACACAGGTGGACGTAACAAGGCATCCTGGTGTTCCACAATAAAAAAAAAAATAAAAATAAAAGGAAAAGCAGATTAAATTCCCAAGTTAAGGTGCACCAAGACCCTGTGGCATCAGAGTACATCCGTGAAGGGGAATTTTAAGGATGTTACACAAGAGGTAGAAGTAAGATTTTTGCAGCGTTCAAACATCCACAGTTGTTTTACAGAAATACTTAAATAAGCCTAAATTGGTTAGTGATTAAAATCTTGCATAATCCACAATTTACTTTTTTAAGCCAAGTTATAATTTCACATATTTCTGTTGGGCCCAAGCAAAATCTCCCTCAGCAATGTTTCACTAGCAGTGTAAAATGGGATATTTTAAAGAAATGAGTTTGACCAACACAGATGTAAATGATACACTTCAGACACCAGACAGTAATATTAAAATATAGACACTCTTCATCTTTGTGTATTTGTCATAAAAAATAAAAGGAAACTTATTTTTCCCATCTATGTATTGGAAATAGCCTAATTCTGTGAAAAAACTATGCTCATTAAGTTACTATTGTGCATAAACAAGTTGTGTTTTATTCAGTAAAAAACATAAAGCAATCTTTGCCTGGCAATGATTTTTACTCTGATTTATTCTCTCTCTAACCAGCTTTATTTTTATACTTTATATGCAAACATTTTCTTTTTTAAAGCTCATTTGGCAACAAGCAAAGAGGATTTTTAGCTCCAGTTCCTCAATTTGTTTAAAAGTTGCTCCTAACCCAGTATATTTTCAATCTCTAACAGCACAGACATGCACATTAAACACATTATTCTGCACCTTTGATTGCAGTATTGCTAATGAAGAAAAATAAGGACCTTCCATTCTATGGAACTGATAAATTTGGTTGGCAAAGTATTGTTTTATTTTAGAAAATTACAAAGCAGTTATCTACCAAAAAAAAAAAAAACTGATAAAAATCTGACCTCTCAAGTGCTACAAACCAAAAAAAAAAAAAAAAAAGTGCTGGTGACTGACATGGATAAACTGGAATAAATCAAGGTCTCAGCATGGTTTAAGGCTCTATTTCCCTTGAAGCAGAGCAGGAGAAAACGAGGTGCAAAATTGCCAGGAACCCACCAGTTCAGCTCCAGTTCCTGCAGCAGAAATTCCTCAGCTCTGAGGGAAAGCAAAATTATCCTGGCCAATTCCAAGAATCCTGATAAAAGAGGCTGGGCTGGAGCTCCTTGTAACAAAAGTTCAAGGTGAACAACTGAGCTTGTGTTTAAAGAGCTCCTGAACTCAAGGGAAAGCAGCACAGCCAGATCAAGACAGAAATCTCTTAAGAGCTGTGGCTTCAATGGAAGCAGGACCACGCTCAGCTCTTCAGCAGCCCAATTATTCAAAAATAATAATTAAAATATATATCCCAAAGTCAACTGCCCTCATATTGATTGATGTGAAGCGTTCCCTGCTTGTGCTCAATCTGAAAACACCAAATAATCAATAACTCAAAGTTCTTTCACTTTAACGACCCCATTAGGAAAAATAAATCAATCTGTAGCACTCTGTGCTCATAAGGAATTGAACATTTGTTTTGCAGCCAAGATCACGGACTCTGCCACAGAAATAAAGATATAAAGAACAAAATCCCCAAACCCCACTGCTTTGGGTTGTGCCACCATGCAGCATTTGTCCAAACTGCAGCTCCCAAACACAGAATGGGCCAAAAAAAAAAAAAAAATTCCAATACCCAGCTTCCAGAGCAGGCAAAAATAGAATTAAAAAAAAAATAAACATATAGGCTTAAGGTCTGTTCGTTGCATATTTTTTACAGTATTTAAACAAAACGAAAATACAACTTCCTGAAGAATCAGAGCTATGGTTTAATGGTGGTTCAGTAAATTGTGTGTGTGTGAATATCCCACAGAGGGATATTCTGGATCCAGGCTGGATTCTGCCACTGGAAGAAGAACACATCTGAATCACAACCAAACCCATTTTGTCCTCAGCCCTCCTTGCTCGTTGTCATTTCCTAAGTCTGGACAAGCTGAACTTAAATCCCACCTCAGCCCCTTCCCCACCAGAGGCAGGAGAGGAGGAAATCGTGATCCTGATCCCAGAGGGAAAACCACATCCCTCAGCCTGGGCCAGCCATCCCCAGGCCCTCTCCTGCTCCCTGAACCTGGGACAGAACTCGATGCCACAGGATTAAAACACACCTGGGAGGGAGGTTGGCCACCAGAGCAGGGCAGGGAGAAGCCAACTGTGCCCAAATCTCAGCAGCTGCACCCTGACAGCGTCCAGCAGCAGCACATGGGGAAAGGAATCCTGATTCAAGCAAAGATTCCTGGTCCCTCAAGGCCTCCTGACCATGGAAGCCAAAGAAGAGTGATGCTCTCCACTGGAATTAGGGCTCCCTGCAGCTCCTTCCTTCTTGAAGCTCCCTTTTCCTCCTTTCTATCCCCAAAAAAAGGGCTGCAGATCAAACACAATCAGAGGAAGTTGTCCCCTCAGGAAAAGTGCCCAGGAAAGCCAAGGAGCTTTCCACAAAAACCTGGGCTATCCCCAAGCTTCTCTGCAAAGGGAACCACCTCCACAAAGCCTCTCACTCACATAACCCCCACCTCAAACCCTTCCTTTCCTTCTGAGGGAAAAGGTGCCAGGAATAACCATAAAAGACTTATTGTGGACTAGAGCAGCATTTCCAAATTCCACACACCCAGGTACAGACAAAAACATCAGTAGTGGTGGTAAATACCAGCAGCAAAGTAAAATACTCGGTTTGGGAAGAATAAAATCCAACAGCAGCAGTTTGGGAGCTACATCTCACCCACTCCTGAAAAGGCCGCAGCATCACGAACTTAAATAACCTCTCTGCATGCTGCTCTAATGAAAATAACAAATTAATACCAATTTATGAGTTTTAGATTATATAAATAGCATCAGAGCAATTTAACTGCCAGAGGGACCTCGTGGATACAAAAAAACAGAGATACAAAACCTATAACCAGAAAAAAAATAAAATTAAGAGTTCTTCCCCTGCTGCCAGCCTCCCTTCTGGGAATTAATAAGGTTGAATCACCCTAAAACTCCAGTTATTTATACAGAATACAGAAATAATTATAATTCTTAAGTCTGTGTTGTACTGGACTAACAGTTTGGGATTTTAAAGCATTAAAGATTCACTACCAACTATCAAAAAGCACCCTGATAATAATCCTGACTTACAAAGGGACACCCGAGTGACCCATTTATTTAAACTGGAGCAACCCAGTGTCCCTGCCACCAGGCCTGGCTACAAACTCTGCCACCTTCTTCATCTCACCCCAAAAATTTAAATTTAAAAAGTAAAAATCAAAATAGGGCAAAACCCAAAACAATTAAATCTAAAGAAAGCCGAGTGAGGGGGGTGGGAGTGGAAGTGGAAAAGAAGGGAATAAACTAAATTTTACCTGATTGCTTCTCAAAATGGGGAGGGAAAGAGGGATTTTTTTATCCCCTTTCAAAAATCAAACTTGAGTCCAAACCAAACCCACCTCTTTGGTTTAAGTGGGACCCAAAATCTCAATTCAGCTTCCCCTGAAGTCAGTAAAACATCAATACAATTAATCCCTAAAGCCACAAGCATTATACTTGTACTTATTCACACCAAAAATTCAGTGCAAGACTTGCAGAATTTGGACCCTGTTGCCAAATTAAACACGAGGCAGCAAAAATAATGTTCTGACTGACAGAGCTGCTGCAACTCCAGGCGTTATTTTACAAAATAAAGTGGGTTTTATCCCCTAAAATGCAACAGGATTTGTAATAAAACAACAGAAGTGGAGCACTCTGAGATGAGAATTAAAGACAAAAGTCATCCTAGGCCTGCTGCTGTCCATAACCAACTCATTTAAAGAAAAGGGCACTTCAAAGAAAGCATTTTTGATCGAAGACCTGGAGTTTTGGTGGAGAGAACAGAGTGAGGCAAAGTGAAACACGAGCATTTGTAGGGCATGACAAGGAGCATCTGACCCGGGCACATGATCCAGGGGGACATTCCAGAGCCACAGTGCTCCTTAAAGAGCCCCAAACTGGATGATCTTGTGTGTGCAATTAACATAATTAACAGCTTATGTTGATTGCAGTCACATGCAGCCACTTTAAAATGCATTTTTAAAATGGAATCCTTTAAAATGCATTTTTAAACTGAAACTGGAACCAGAAGTGACCACACAGCTTTTTACCACTCTGGAAAAACGAGACTATTAAAGGCACATTAACTATGAACTAATTAAGATCATGTTCCTTCACAATATTAATTAACACACGAGCAGTACAATAAGAACCAATTAAACCCTAAACATTCACCACTACAAAACAACCCTGCAGGACCCACAAGGGTTCTGTAAACAGAAAAAAAAAAACAGAACCAGACTTTCAAATTCGGATTTCCTGTCAGCACAGCAACGGTAAATTACTTTTAATTTGGGTAATTAAACCCCCAAATCACCCACGAACTGAAATACTGCAAACTCCACTTTTAAGCTGTGGAGTACAATCATTTTCACAAGTGCAGATTGACCCTTCTTGAATTAGTTTGTGCAAATAAATTGCATGTGCACACAGAGAAAGCACTCACACCAAAATAACTCTGCTACCTGATTTTCAGGCTAAGGCTGAAAAAATAATCTCTTAAGTGGAATTCACTTTCTTCAGGGAAGAAAACAAAAATCTTGCCATACTAAGAAATCTGATTTCTATCTACTTTTGCTTTTAAACTTTACTCAGTGGGTTACAACGAGGCCTGAGCAGATTTTTAGCTACAAATCTCCACGCCTCAGCAGAGTTAAGGATGGCACTATTGAGACAACATCAGCTCTAGAAACATCCACGGATCCAGAACTACACAAGTGCGTTTGGAACAATTCTGCAAGTACAGATATACATGGGAACAGTTCCACAAAAATGTCAAATCTGACACTGAACACTATGAGACATAAAGATCTTCATTTTTGTCCTTCACATTTTGCTTACATATTCACTTTTAACCCAAGAACTGCTCTCCAAAGCTGTTCATTAACACCCTGCTACTCAAGAACCTTAATTATTAGTACATGTTAAGAGACTGTGTAACAGTAAGACAGTTGTTAAAGCATTAAAATATTCCTAAATGCCCTAAGAACACACCTTGAATTACTTATTCTTTGCTAATTCTCACCCTGAACAGCCACACTCTGATTGTCTAAGCCACACAATGGAGACTAATTAACAGCAATTAAATATATTAAACCTTCCACGTCAAAAAATAATCCGTAAAACAGCTTTGGTAACCTAGTACATAGTTAGCTTTGTGTAAATATTTTGCAAACATCCCTTTCCCAAAAAATCCCTATATAGCATGTGTATATTTATATAATAATATACAGAGTTCCTGAGTAAATCATTAAATCTGATTATTCGGAAGATTTGGCAAAATATTTAACTTCCTATTACTAAAATAGATTTTTAAATAAACATTCAATGAAGACATTAAAATAAATATGGAATGTGTCTGAAAACAAATTATAGTACCATGAACTTATAATTAACAACAAACAATAATTTTTTTTAAATTAAGTGCATACTATGTTACATTGTTACTGGTTTTAAACCCACTGAGGAATTGAAAAATCTAATTTCTAATCCTGAGTGAGTCTCCTATCACCTGCTAATGTGTTACTTCCATGCAGTTCACACTGCAAAGCTACAAAATCCACTTTTTTTTAGTGGAAAAAGCCCAAGTGGACTATGCTGTGGAAAAGCTCAGCTCACACTGGTTTTGCTGGAAACTGAACTGGCAGCACAACTGCTGCAGCCACAACCAGCAAGGAACACTGATTATACCCCTGTCAAACTGAGAGAGAACCTGTCACAAAAAACACCACCACAGCTCCTGGCACAGTGATGGGGTGCAAACTACTCAGTGATCACTTTGGCTCTGGAAAGAACTATAAATGGTGCAAAAAACAGAAATAAAACAAACCCTGAACGATTACTGAGTACCTTTAAATACGTTAAACTGTCTCATTAACAATAATAAAAAAAAAAATGGAGATTGAAGTTCTACCACACTCTGGTTTCTCAGGTCCTGGCCTGACTCAGGGCTGATAGAACTTTGGACAAGCACTGAGGAAATGCTCAGCTGCTGTTCAGCTCCTCTGAACATGAAAATGCTCAGCAGCAGACAGCAGCATTACCAAAACCGCGCTCCCACCACGACAGGCTGTGCCTCTCCACACCAGAACCACAGCCCCACAACTGCAGCACTGACCAGGCACCTTAATGAACCCTTTTTGCTTCCTGACATGCTATGAAAATCCACCTCCCACGGCGCCGGGCAGGACCTGAGCCCTTCCCTCCCCATCCTCGGCGTTCCTCTCCTTTATCCGCGATTACTCCAAAACCCTCGTCGCTTCCTCAGCTTTTTCACTTCCTTTGCTTTCGTGCTCCACGCTGCTTTCTTCCTGGCTGCTCGTGCTTGAAGAACAAAGCTCTTGCAGTGGCCCTTGCAGAAGGAGCTGTTGTTTTTCGGGTGCAGCAGGAGGGGATTTGGGCAGCGTCGCCTGCAGCGCGCACCAGAGCGCGGTGCGAGCCCTGCGTGTGGCACCAGCCAGGGCTCGCAGGGCAGCTGCCAGGGCCAGCACATCTGCAACAGCAAAAACACATCAGTGGGCAAGCCTGGGAATGGTATTTAATTCTTTTTTTTATTTTTAATTGCATAAATTTGTTCAACTCACGGCCTTGAGCAAGCACGACTTAAGGAACGAGAGCTGCAACATCGCACGTGAATTGTCTGTGCAAAAAGGGTCTAAAAACGCTGCAAAAGGGTCTAAAATGCTGGTGGGCACTGGGTAAACTCGGTCTCCTGAGGTTGCAGGCAGTTTTGGGACTTTACAAGGAGAAGTTTTTTGGCTGGGTGAGTAAAAGCACAAAGATGCAGCCAAATAGAGATAAAATCGTAAAGCAGCTCCCTCCATAGGGGATTTGTTTACAATTGTGGATTCTACCAGGCCAGCGACTGCAAACCTGCACATTTCCAGCCCAAGCTGCTGATTTTGCAACCTTTCAGACAAAGATTGCTGACTAAATCTGGGACTAAGTGGACCAAGCTGCTCCTACACTTCTCTGGGAGTTTAGGAAGGGTGGGGTTCTCACCAAAACCTGTCACTCACCAGGAGGGATCAGGGCCTGAGGAGGCCATAACTCATTGTAACAGACTGATTTACTTATATTGATTTATAGTATTGGCAATATTTAGATACCGTATTGGCAATAAATCTGTTCATAATCATCCACTTAACGACTGTGGCCTACCTCTCCTGCCTGGCCAAGAACCCTCCTCCTACTATTCCTGACTCACACTTGGAGTTAACATCACATGGAAATTTTAGGAGTCATTTTTAAAGTCAGTTTGCATATAGAACTATTGTTTTAAGGATATGGCATTTTGTATTTATTTTGTATTTATTTTGTATTTTAATTTTAGACACCTGAATTGCAGAAGCAAACCATTTTGACTCTCTTTCCAGCTTATCTTTCCCTCACAAGGAAGAACTTTCCCATAGCCAGAGGAACCTCACTGTTCACTTCACTTCAGCAATAAAGCTTGAGTTCCTCCTTTGTCCTGAGACAAAGGTATTTTCTGAGGAAAAATAATATGATTTTTAACCTCAAACCATGAACTGCCACATTTACTGCTGCTACAGGTGATTCTAGCTTTACTTCAACGGAATTTGGGAAACATGGAATGTCATATTCCTGGTGGGTTTGTGATTTAGGTAGACAGATTATTGATTTACACAACACTGGCAAATTTTTTTTGTTATTTTATAAGGAGAAGAGAAAGTATAGCCACACCAGTAAATAATTCTACTTGCTTTTACTTTTAGACATCAGCGAAGAGTTTTTACAGTTCTCTTCTAATCAAGAGGAAAAAATTTCAATGTTTTTAAATGAGTAACAGGGAAACAAAAAAACCCAATGGAAATCAGAGTAATTTAAAGTCTTAAAAAGTAAAACTGTCTATTTGCAATCTTTCTTTCGCTGAAGTGACAGGAATTGCTGCGTATTGCAAATTGGCATTTTTAAGTGGAACATATCCACAATTAAATCCTCGAGAAAGCTTTGGGAACTCCAGGAATGGGCAGCATTACCTTTCTCATTGCTGTAGCGTGGCACCCCGTGGCTCTGGGGGTTAGCAGCATTCACCAGCTCATCCTTCCGCCGTGCCTGGGTCACCTGAATGGCTTCCAGGTGGAGCTCCAAGGTCCTGGAGATGCTCCCGTGCACAGGGGCACCACAGAGCCTCTCCATCTTTCCTATTAGCGTGAGCACCTGGCAGAAAACATTAAAAATCGCAAAATACTGATTAATAAACAAACCAACCCAGAAGGAACTGCAGGAATTGCAGCCCCACAAGGCCTACACCAGAATCACTAAGTACTGATTAACAAACAGACCAACCCAGAAGGAACTGCAGGAATTGCAGCCCCACAAGGCCTACACCAGAATCACTAAGTACTGATTAATAAACAAACCAACCCTGAAGGAACTGCAGGAATTGCAGCCCCACAAGGCCTACACCAGAATCACTAAGTACTGATTAATAAACAAACCAACCCTGAAGGAACTGCAGGAATTGCAGCCCCACAAGGCCTACACCAGAATCACTAAGTACTGATTAACAAACAGACCAACCCAGAAGGAACTGCAGGAATTGCAGCCCCACAAGGCCTACACCAGAATCACTAAGTACTGATTAATAAACAAACCAACCCAGAAGGAACTGCAGGAATTGCAGCCCCACAAGGCCTACACCAGAATCACTGATTAATAAACAAACCAACCCTGAAGGAACTGCAGGAATTGCAGCCCCACAAGGCCTACACCAGAATCACTAAGTACTGATTAACAAACAAACAAATCCAGAAGGAATTGCAGCCCCTCAAGGCCTACCCTGGCTCGCTCCCGGGACTGGTCGACAATGAGGCGATCCACGCGGGAAGGGTTCGCAGGGAGCCGCCACACGGGGCTGGAGCTGGAGCTGGAGATGCTCTGTCCTGGGAAGTGTCTGGCGAGGTCAGCCTCAGTCTGAAAGGGAAATCATTTCCCAGCGTGATTGTTTGAAATCAGTACAATGTTATCGATCAGGTTTTGGCGCTGCTTGGGATTTTTGAGTGGGTTAGGAGTGAGCGGCCTGTCTTAACTCCTGCCGGCATCTGCAGGAAAACATTCCCAAATGACAGGGAATGGGTTGGGAAGGGACTTCAGTGATCATCTCATTCCACCCCTCCACCCCTTCCACCTTCCACTATCCCAGATTTCTCCAAGCCCCATCCAACCTGGCCTTGGGCACTTCCAGGGATCCAGGGGCAGCCACAGCTTCTCTGGGCACCCTGTGCCAGGGCCTCACCTCCCTCACAGCAAAAACTTCTTCCTAAATCTAATCTAACCCTACCCTCTTTTGGTTTAAAGTCATTCCCCTTGATTTATCTCCACATTCCCTCATCACAAGTCCCTCTCCAACTTCCTTGCAGGAATCCTTCCCTAATTCAGACAACGATGCTCAGTGACAGCTTTTAAAACAAAAGCTGTACAACTTTATTCTAACTCACCTTAGACACAGACCCAGCCAAATTCTGATGTAGTACCCAACAAATGGCTAACTGAGGTGGTGCTGGTTGATGGTGGGATCTGATGAGCTTAAAGGTCTTTTCCAACCTAATGATTCTGTGATTCAATGAATTTAAACCCTAAGCCTCTCACTGCTTCTCTCAACCATCACCTATCATGATTATTAAAAGAACTGGGTGACCACAGCAGCATAAATTGCATCTGAAGTGCATCAGGATGAAACCACATTTAATATAAACTGATACCAGCTCTTTTACAGAGAAAATATTTTTCTTTAACAGAGAAAATCTTTAACACAACAGCCAAACTGCTACTGATAAAGAGTGATTTAGCCAGTGTCTAACAGACAGTGACTAAACATCACCAAACCTATTTTTGGATAGGAAATTCTTACACCTGGAGTAAAAAAAGACACAGCTAGCAGTGTATTCCTCATCTCATTCCTTCTCCAGGGTACAATGGATGTAGGAGAGAGGGGTCAGGTGCTGCACTGCAGCTCAGGGCAGAGCTGAGTCCACACTCACCCTGTGTACATCTGCACTGAAATATGGGCTGAAGTCCTTCTCTTTTTGCTTTACTGACAATGCCATAATATTTAGTGCTTGCCCTGGCCTAATATGGATGACAAGAGCTGACTCCACCTGCGCTCATCATCTGAGGAGCCTGAAAGGCATCCAGAAAAAGAAGGGATGGGGAAAGGGTCATAGATTCATACAATGACACCAGGTAATTAAGAATGACAACTAATAAGCAATCAACTAAACCCCACGCCCATTTAATATTGCAGACAATGCCTAACTTGTGGAAATGCTTTAAATGGGAGATCCCTGGAAAAGTGAGGTTTAGGAAAGGAGACAGGTAAGCTGTGACCCCAAAGCAGCTGCAATGAACAGGTTTCTGAGAGCTGAAAGGGCTGAGTGATTAGACAAGGTAGAGAGAATTAAATCACATCCCAGGGAGAGCTTCTCTCTCCTTGCAGTCATCCCCTCCTGAGGAATGTGTGTTTTGGCAGGAGCCAGGCTTTGGCAGCTGGCTTGGAGGACTGAGAACAGTTCATCTTCTGTAACCACAGAACACCCTGAGAAACCCAGAGCAGCTCACTGGGATAAACCTGGATCACTGAGAATGAACCAGATCAAGGGGGTCAATTAAGCCCCTCTGATTAATAAGTACATGGTACGAGGATAAACAACTCTCCTTTAATGATGAAATAAAAAGCATGAGACAAAAACTGTGACTTGGTCTTTGCACATGACTGAATTGTCCCAAATCCTGCTTGAGAACAGGAAACAAACACTGGAGCAAGAACCATCCCTTTCTCACTTCCAGAGAATTCCTGGAAGGTCAGAGAGGCAGACAGAAATTCCTTGTTTAAAGGAATCCATGAGAGAACACCACAGGCAGCTCCAATCGCAATTCCAGAAGTCCACCAGCAAGGCCCCACAGCTGATGATGGAAAGAAAAATGTGTTTTCCAGCTCTGGTTTGGTCAGACACCTTCACCCAATGACCAGGAGGCTTCTCACACATGGGAGCAGCCAAGCACTCAGTGCATAACTAGAACCAGGGATTATGGACAATTTACTATCTGAGCATGGAATTCAGGGATTTGACTCCTCTTGGGAAAGCACCTCCTGCTCCTTTAGAGCACAGAGCTTTCACTCCCAATTGCAATACCCTCATTATCAGTGTGATCCTCCCTGCCAACAGCTCTGGGAACGAGTCTGAGGTGGGAAGGGGACTGTAATGAGAAGAGCATGAACTGAAATTTCCTTTGGCAACAAGAAAAATGCTGTAGTTTTTTTCTACAGCCACACAGAGGGTGCCCAGGACTAGTTACTTCATTTTCTTTTTTACTAAAGCCAGAGATTTACAACAAGAAAAAAAAAAGTAAAAAAAAAAGAGAAAGGTGCAACTATCTCTGACAGTAAAAACGCAAACCAAACCAACAAAAACCACCCCCAAAACCAACCAAAAAAAAACCAACCAAAAAACCCCAACCAAGAAAAAAAACACCACAAAACTTTCTCTCTTTCCTCACACGATTTAAAACCAGTCAAGTCTTTACCAGGAATCATCACCAGCTGTGTTTTACCTTCTTCCTCTCTTTCTCCAGAGCTCTCCACTGCTCATAGCACTCCTCCAGTCGGATGTGAAGCTCGTTAGCAGGGCCACTGCGGCTCCTAGGGGGTCTGAACTTGTTAAATGGGGTTGGAAAGGCAAAGTAGGGGGCAGGGATTTCCCCAGAGAAGAGGTCGCTGATGAAGGGGCTCAAGGGGTTGAAGTCATCGTAGTGAAAAAGATCCACAAGGTCCGAGAACGGAAATGGCGGCGGAGGGAAATTGAAATTATTTCCTGATGAAAACAGTTGGTGATTCAACAGAGGAAAGCTGGGATTTTGCTTAAAATCAGACATGAATGGGAAAGGAGGAAGCAGAGAGGGATTGATGAAATCTGACAGGCTGGCACCGTTCTGCTCGTGCTTTTTCGGGAACGCGTTGAAGGGCTGGTGGTTTGGGGCCGTAGATCCCAAATGAGGAATCCAATTCCTTCTGCCTCTTCTGTCATCTTTACTGCCATTTTCCCGGCTCTGCTTTTTTGGGAACCTCTGGTATTTCTCAGGGTTCTCACCTGCAGCTTTCTGCTGCACGAACCAGTCGGGTGAAAAACCGACGGGGAATTTCCGGCGCCGCTCCTTATTCACCCCGACGCCCTCCTGGGATCTCCCAACGGGTCTGGCCTGCTTCTGACTCTCTGAGACAAAATGAGGAACCCCCAAATGACTGGAAACTCCATTTGATGCTGGTAACCTCCCATCTTTCCTGGGAGGGAGGGCGGGTAGGAGCTGAGAGTAGTAGGAGGGCTGTGTTAAAGGCTGGTGGGTGGGAGAGCCCCCAGACATGGTGGAAACCCCCGATGAGGACTGGGGGCTTGTTGCCATTTGTTTTCCATATGGAAGATCAGATGCAGCTGCCAGACTTTTCCCATCCAGCCACACACCCCCCTGGTATGAGGAGTAACTCCCATTTTGCACGTTTTTCACAGATAAATCATATTCAGCTACTTGATGGGAGCTTTCCTTAGGGCCCATGCTCATCTTGCACTCGTTATTATTATTATTATTAAAAACATCCCCCAAAGCAAAGCCACGATGGCCATTAGGCACGTGGGTTTCCTGGGGTTTTCTGCCTGCTCCTCCAGAAAAGTGATTTTCTTTCAGGGGTTGATGGAGAAAATGAAGTGATGGATGGACAGATGACTGCAGTTTGGGAGCAGCTGTGAAGTTTTCATATCTTTTAGAAAACAGGTGGCTGTCCTGGGGTACTTTATCCCAAGAGTTATCACCAGGCTGCTTGGAAAGATCAGGGCAATACTTAGCTTGTCCTTGAGCATAATTTTTCAGAGCTTTTCCTCTTTCACTTTTCCAAAGCTCCTTCTGAAGGCTGGGGCTTTCCTTCACCCTGTTCCGAGGGGAAAAAGGGCTCAGATTGGACCCACACTTTTCATAGTCTCCATTTAACCTCCCGTGGTTGTAAGCACCCAAACGCTGGTCACAGCTCCCATTTGGGAAGGAAAACCCCTCCTGGGGAATCGTGGTGGTGCTCTGCAGAGAGGAATTCTCAGGGTAAGTGCTCCTCAGGGCATTGCCAGGGGCAGCACGGGGAGAGAGCCAAGACTCGACGAGCTGAAGGTCTCCCAAACCTCTGTGCAGCATCTCCACATCAGGAGGCTCCTGCAGGGCTTCCTGAAGGCAGCTGGTGCCCAGCAGGTTGGGAAAATCCTTGTTTGGGACACAGGGCTGAACTGGGAGCCCTGGGAACTCCCCATTGCTGCCCACATCAGGTGCCCACACAGGGGGAAACAATCTTGAGAGAGAATTCCTGTAACGGAGTGAAACAAACCTCCTGTCATTATTTTAAAACGTTTCTTACTTTAAAATCATTCACATATCACGGTTATTGCCCAGAATTACATTATTAACCCATCATACACAGCTCTCCTCAAAAATAGGAGGAAGATTCCCACTGCAGTTGAGCAAATGCTCTGGGAAATCTCATCACCAACACTGTTTATTCTGCTGTTATGTTCAGAAATGCAGAGTTTATTTGGATTTATTAAATATTTCAGATTCCACTGTATTCAGTCAACTCCCTACTGGTTAAAATTAATTATCTTTTTCTGTCCTCCTCAAATGCTCCAGAGCTGATGGAAAACTTTAGAAAATTTGCATTTTTAATAGTTCATTGTTTTGTTGGTTTTTTTTTTTTTTACTGAAAAGTGAAATGACACTTCCACATTTTAAGGGGATTTAAAAGGCCTTCATTACTCAACTCTGAAATAATTAAAAATGTGTATTATATCTGTGTGACAATGGAATAAAAACCAACACACAAGTGAGAAGAACTCAGAACAAACTCACCAATCTGTAGCTGGTTCTGGCTTGTTTGGCTCCTCCAAAATGCTTGACACCAACCCAAACATATCAGGGCCACTGCCAGAGTAAGAAAGATTTATTGGTGCCCTGAAAAAAAAAAACCCAAATAAACGTTTAAATAAGTACTTTTCTCCTAAACAAAACAGGCAAAAAAAAGATCAAACCTTTAATTTATTTTAGCAACATTTTCCAGTTGTTCTGAACTTAATGTATCCTCAGCATCCCTGTACAGAAATCTTCCTGCATTTGTGAATTCGACAGCCCAAGTGAAGTAGAACAATTTTCCTGACTTTTTGTTTCACCAGAGACTTTCCAAGCAGCAAAAGATTTCTCTCTCTTTCCAAGAAACAAAACTATTCCACAGACATTCCTTCAAACCTTGTCTTTCTCATTTAGAGCATAAATAGGATTAATATCCTCCAGGTCTGGAGCATTCTAATTTATCTACTTCAAATAATTCAAAACCTGTTAATCTCAAAAAAAATGATTTATATATACTTAAGTTGAACCACTTCGTAATCCCCTTTTGGACAGATTTGGTCAAAACTTTAGCAAATATTTCTGGTAAACACCCAAGGCTTTAAACAATTTCTCAACAAACCCAACTTTTACTTCAGGTGCAAGATGAGATTTTTATAGAGCTGTTTGTAATGACTCCTGACTCTTACTCACAAGCTAATTAAAACAATGCCATTAAAGGTCTCCTTCCCTCTCTGCTCATTGTTTTGCTGCAATAAACTTCCCTCACCACCCTGCTCTGATTCCTTTCAGTGTCCCTGAAGATCTGAGCTTCCCCTGGTGCCACCTTCCCCAAAACTGCCACACAACTGCTCACTGACTCTGCTGATGAACACAGACCATAAAATGTGGGACAAGCTATCAGAAAAATCACCTTTTTCATCTCTTGCCTCAGTGAAAATCAGCAAAAATCACACCCTGCTGGCTTTTAAGACCTCACCACATTTTCACTTCTCACTCCCTCCCTGATTTACTCCATGACTGCTCAGTTTGCTCTTGAAGGGATTTTTTTAAGTTTGCTCTTTAAGGGATCTGCTTTGTGTGATTTTTATTTGGGACACACAGAGGTGCAAAGGCTCTTGAAAATGTTTTGTGAATGCAGAACTGATACTTGATAACCAAATCTTTTCTGTATCCTTGTCAAACAGCAAAGTCTTTTCTTTTTCTATTTTTTTTTTTAGGAGACTTCAAGGAATATTGAAATCTGCAGGCTCAGAATGGGTGCAGACATGTATTAACTCTAATTCCATAACTTTTTTGTTTTTAAAGCTATCTTGCAACAATCTAAAGGCTGCTTTTAAGAAAATATCATATTTTTATTAGCACACTGCCACTCCTTGCTTAAAATGAACTCTTGCAGCTGACACCAAAGCTGTGGGGCCTTTTATTCAGAAATAAACATCACTCTGACACTTCCCACTGAAAACTAGCAAAAAAAATTAAGGCTTTTTGCAATCCATGCACCTTCCTTAACTGGTGTCTTTCAGCACCTTGGAAACCAGAGGACTCCACTTTCTCCCCACCCCAAATTTTGTTCCTTATTAAGCAAATGATTAAAAAAAATGCAGTGAGGTATTAGAAATGCTCATTAAAAGAGCATTTTCTCATCAAAAGCTGCTGTGCCAGCCTCTACCAACCAACTCCTCCCAAAAAAAAGGCAACATTCTGTCACCACCACTTGGCTTTAAGATGGAAAAAAGAAAACCCCCGCACAACTTTTTTCACAATCTCAGTAACAACCACAACTGAGCAAAGAAAATCTGAGTTTCCAGCGACGCCAGAAACTCTCCCCCCCCCAAAAAAATATCCAAAATCCCCATTTGTTCTTCACCACAAAAACTCCAGTGCTCCAGAGGCCCTGAGGCCACAGCAGCAATGCTGATACCTTTTTTTTGGGCACTCCTGGAAGGCAGTTTGGGATCCAGGATCCTCAGCACATCCCTGCCAGTCGCTGCAGAGCCAGGAGGGTTCCGGAGGCGTGGGGGGACTGGGGAGGGCTCCCAAAAACGGGGAGAACAACGGAGTGTCCATGGTTTGCTCCCTGCTATTTACCTGGGGTGGGAAGAGAAGGGAATATTTTTTAGTATTAGATGTTCATGCAGTGAGCAGTGCAGGCAGCAGAGCCGAGCTTTGCTTTTATTTCCTGAACTAAATGAACTTTTCAGGAATGTCTTACACAGCCAGAAAAAGTCTAAATCATGTCCCCTCCTTTGCCTTAAATTAGGCCAAGCCTGACAAATCTGTCTCCTAAAAATAAATGCTCAAGTAACAGAAGTGACTTACTGCACAGCAATGGGAATTCTCCACAGGTTTCACATTGTAGGTGTTGGCGTGGCACCTTCCCAGCTCAGAATCTCCTGCTCCAGGAGACTGGGAATGCAGCTGTCCCAGGCAAACACATCCCCTCTGGAAAACAAAGGGGAGAGCCATCATCCCCTGTTATATCCCCAAAAAACCCAGGAAATTCCAATGGAGAGCCCGTGGGAAGCAGGGAAACTCCACACAGCAAAATGTAGGTAAGAAAAGTAACCCAAGTACTGCTCCAGAAAAGAATATTACAGCTAAATTATTTATTCAGAGATTATTTATGCCAAAAAAAGACTGGAGCAGAAGGTCCCTTCCAACCTGGAAGGGTTGGAATTTAATTTATCTTCCTTGCTATAAATCCTTGGCCAAGTGAAAGCTGTCACAGACTCAGATCTCCCTTTGGGCATTTTCTGAAAAGGTGAGGCAGAAATATTCTCCGGCCAGGTGTGTTCCTACCAAGAGCAGGACAAAACAACCCTGCAGTGAATGTTTCTAAATTTTAAAAAAATGTTTACACTGAGAGTTTATCACTTGCTATAAACTGATTTTACACATCCAAAAAAATCCCTATTAAATAAGGGAATTAGAGCTACGAAAATCCTGTGGAGGCCACACAAATATTCTGGAAAATTCCATCTAAACACTCTGTCAGTATTTATGTCATTCAATCAGGCCCAAGAACGACTCACACAGGTCCATTCTGACCCTGCAGGGGTGGAGGAGGGTGTGACCCACACTCTCTGCTCCAAATGACTCCTGAACAAACACAGGTATCCTTTAGGATCCAGCAAGGCCAAAATTCCACAGGAATTCAGCAGAATTCCCACACCAATGCCCAGCCCCTGGTGCTGTTTGGGCCACCAGGAAGCAACAGAGAGAGAAGAAATTCCTGCTCCTTGGTGAGGACACAGATTAAAAATAGGATCTGTAACAAATGGATTTAAGCTTTATTTTCAGAGCCATTAATCACTGCTAATGTGAGTTGTGCAGGACAATGTGTCTAAAGCCCAGGAGAAGAGGGACTTCATGTACCCTAGATAAGGCTCAGCGCTTCCAAAACACTGGAGCCTGCCCTTCCACCCAGTCCAACACAAATTCTCCTCTGGGGTTTACACAGGAGCTACTAACAAGTTGCAAGAAAAAGAAAAAAAAAAAAATGGAAAAACCGGGGTAGAATCACTCAGAATCTCAGTTAAAAAACAATTAATTAAATGCTGCCTCTAAATAAAATAAAAAGGAAAAAGAAAATCAAATTATAACTCTTAGAGTCTTCAGCAGGGCTTGCACTTCATTCCCCTTCAAATCCTGGGAAAGCCACTGGTGTTAATAAATTACCTTCCAAAACAACAAAAAAATCTACATTTAAAACCCAGATGGGTTATTGGGATGGATTCTTTTCATTAAAACAACTGAGGAGCAGGCAAACAAAAGTATTTACCAAAACCATTCACTATTTCCAAAAGCCTCAAGCAGTTCCTTGTTCTTAAGTCTCTTCCAAAGTTTCTTTCGAGGAGAAAGACACGAGCATGACTTCATCAGTGAAATGTTAATATTTCAAGTATAAATCTATATTAAAGACGGTCAAAGCTATGAGACATCGATATTGTTGTGGCATCTGTGGCATGAAAAAGGAGAGATTTAGATCAGGCATTAAAAGAAAGTTGTTCCCTGTGAGGGTGATGAGGCCCTGGCACAGGGTGCCCAGAGAAGCTGTGGCTGCCCCTGGATCCCTGGCAGTGTCCAAGGCCAGGTTGGAGCTCCCTGGGATAGTGGAAGGTGTCCCTGCCCATGGCAGGAGGTGGAATAGATGATTTTTAAGGTCCTTCCCAAGCCAAAACATTCTGGGATTCTGTGATCTGCAAGATCAGTGAAGGAGGTGTCCGAGACATTTTCCACACTGAGGTTTCTGCCTGAGAGGAACAGCTAAAAACAAGAGATCTGCACCTTGTGAAAATCCTCTCTGCAGAGATTCCCCAGCCCTGGGAACACAGCAGGACACTCCCATCTTATTCCTCATTACTGGAAGTGTTTTGTTCCTAGTGCTGTCCAGCAAGGCACTGGAAGCAGTTCAAGACTGTTGCTGTTATTCCGAGATGCCAGGAGCTGCTGGCAGCGCACTGGAGGCCCCTCAGGCAGCCAGGAAGAAGTTTTAGGAATTTTCCTGGAGAAATCCTAAATTATGCCAGTGTTATGTCCATCTGGGGCACTGAAACAGAATGATTTGGGTTGGGAAGGGACCTGCAGCTTCCACGATCCCAGGCTGCTCCAAGCCCTGTCCAACCTGGCCTTGAACAATTCCAGGGATGGGGCAGCCACAGCTTCTCTGGGAAGCTGTGCCAGGGTCTCACCACCCTTTAGAGGAAGATTTCTTCCTCTTTAGAGGTGAGAAGAGTTTATGGCTCATATCACACTCACAGTTCTCTGAAAAGGTATTTTATAAGCTGATAAATAACGAAATCACAGCTAAATATTGCTTCATTGTATAATCAGGAAAAACTGCCTTCACTGGCATCAAGTCCCATCTGAAAGTTCTTGATTTTCCAAAAAAAAAAAAACCCAATAAAATTAGCCAAAAGCCTTTTTACAGCCAGTTATCCTAACGCTGCAGGATCTCACTGCTCCAGAGCACTGCAAGAACAGCCCTGATAACAACAGTAAACAACAGCACTGCAGCATTATCACATCCACACTGAGGGGATTCTGCTCTCATTTCTCAGCAGGATAAATATTTCCTGTTTATTTCTTGGGTTTTGTTTCCTGGCAGGATAAAGAAAACAGAAAAAAGCACAGTTTGGGGTTTTTTTAAGACTTCTGATAACTCCCACCTATGGATATCTTAATCTATAGCACACTGGGACTGCCTGACTCATTCAGGGTGCACTGCTAGGGATTTCTCTGGAACCAGTGGGTAAAAAAAAAAAGAAGTTACAAAAACCCCCAGAAATCTCTAAATTGCTTTTTTGCATTACCCAGGAAATGAACCAGCAGAAGTAAACAGGCAGCAAGGATATGTAAAAAACCAAATTCAGGGGAGAAAATAGGTCAGTTATTCAGATCTCTTAATATCAGGGCTAAAAGCATAAAAATGGCAGATTACTGAAGACTTCCTCCTAAATCCTGAACTCACATCATCCAAGAGATTTGTTGCAGCAGCAAAGGGAAATGTTCATTTTCAGGAGCCAAAGAATCAAGAAACTTTTTTTTTCCTGAGGAAAAAGAACCAAGTCTGCCAGACCCCTCTTAGATGAGTCAAAAGCACTTCAAAAAAGCACCTTTTAAGGTGGGCTGTGTGGGGGAATAAATCCATTTATGAGGTGCTTGTTCAATATATGGGCTCTGCTCCCAATTACAATTAAGAACATTCACAGGCTCACGGGCCTTTTGTTTATTTTGTTTTAACACAAGCATCTAAATACTCATTTCATACCAATAAAGATTTTATTTTTTTGGGGGGGCGGTTTTTTGGGTCCATGGTAACTTCCAGCAGTTGTTTTTCAGGACTTTGTGGTGAGTTTCACAAAGACAAGAAGAGTGTGGGAGGATCTGCTGCTTTCCATGACCAGTGGATCCTGCCCTGACACAAACAGGGAAAGCTGCTCCATCTGGGATGTAACATTTCCCTCCAGGTGCTGAGGTTTTCATGTAATGTGGCTATTCACTATAAAACAAACACCTCACACAAGTTTTTTATTTCTGTTTCCCCAGGAAAATGCGGTTTTTGGACTCACCCGTGGCTGGCAATGCCCAGGGGTGGCACTTGGACCATGTCCTTGTCAACAGTACCCAGGTTCTCTCCTCTGGAGTGGGCAGCATTGCGTGCAGGCAGGAATTACACTCCTAAGGACCAACTTCTCCTGTTAAAAACAATTAAAAAACCCCAAAAAAAGCAGTTACCAGGTGTGTCAGATTTGTGTTTGCACATAAAACTCATTTCTAGCTCCCCCTCATTGCTCCCATTGTGTCCCCACTCAGACCCCCAGGGCTCCTCCAGTACCACCACCCCTATCCCAAGGCAAGGCAGGGAAATTCATCCTTCCAGAGAAGGGAATGGAGCTGGGAAGGGGCTGGAGAATTCCTGAGGGAGCTGGGAAAGGGTCTGAAGCCCCAGGAGAGGCTGAGGGAGCTGGGAAAGGGTCTGGAGCTCCAGGAGAGGCTGAGGGAGCTGGGAAAGGGTCTGGAGCTCCAGGAGAGGCTGAGGGAGCTGGGAAAGAGCTGGAGAATTCCTGAGGGAGCTGGGAATGCTCAGCCTGGAGAAAAGGAGGCTCAGGGGGGACCTTGTGGCTCTGCACAAGTCCCTGACAGGAGGGGGCAGCCGGGGGGGGTCGGGCTCTGTTCCCAGGGAACAGGGACAGGAGGAGAGGGAACGGCCTCAGCCTGGGCCAGGGGAGGTTTAGATCGGATATCAGGGAAAATATTTTCCCTGAAAGGGTGGTCAGGCATCGGAGCAGGATGACAGGGAAGTGGTGGAACCTCCAGAGTGTTCAAAAGGCGTCTGAATGTGGCACATGGAGACATGGTTGGCCTCGATGACCTGAGAGGTCTTTTCCAACCTTAACAATTCCATGTTCCCAAGAGCACTCCAGGCGGAATGTTCTGATTCCAAAACCCTTCCCTGTGGTCCCTGAACCCCCACTTTGAGCCATTACAGCCCCAGCTCCTGCACTGGGGACACCTCCCCATTAAGAGGGGAATGTCCAGCCGTGGCTGTCCCCTCTCTCCCATGTGCCACTCCTCAGGACACGGCACAAAAATGTCCCAGGTGAGCAAATCCATGCCCTGCACAAACCTAAGGCTTCACCTCTTCACTGCCACAAAGCTCTGGCTGGGGGAAGGGCAGCTTTTAGGATTAAGATAAATTAAGATAAAAGTGTGCAGCAGTCACGTTATGATGAATTCTCAAAACCTGACAAAGCAGCTGCTCCTGTCCTAAAGGAAGGAGAAGATGTCAAACAATATCCACACCCCTCTGTGGCTGACCTACAGTGTTCAGGATTTGCCTGATCTCATGTCCAACCTGGATTTTGCTGCCAGCAATGGGATCTCACCACAACAACCTTTCCTGAGCTTTAAACTGCTTTATTTATCCCACTGCTCTTCTGTCAAGGCACCCTTAACCATACACATTATTGATCTGGCTAATCATTACCTCTGTGACACAACCCACCGATTTACAACTTTGAAAGGGGGGTTTCACAAAGCACTCATGGATATCCTAAAGCCCAACCAACAACCCATTGATCTCTCTAAACAGGAACTGCCTGAAATCATCTGGAACTCCCAAAGCCTTGCAGATGCTGGTTGAGGCTTCACAACCCATATAAAAGTGAAGCTTAAAATTTACACAGGTGCTCAAAACAGCCCCTGTGCTCCAGCCTCTTTCAGAACAATGGATTTTCACTGTCTGTGGCTGCCACTTTGCCTTCAGGGCTTGGGACAAACTGATGCTTCTTGCACTACAGGCAAATAAAAGAGTGATTTCAAACACCCTTATACATATATATATACATTCATATATATATTCTCATGTATATATTCTCATATATATATTCTCATATATATGTAGATTCTCATATATATGTATATATATTCTCATATATATGTATGTGTGTGTGTGTGTGTGTATATATATATATATATATATATATATATATATATTCATTCAAACACCCAATATATATATACATGACCTCGGTGTTTCAGGGAGATAATGAGGAAGCCCTGAAAACTCCCTCCTACACTACAACTTCCAGAATCAGGTGTCAGGTTTGAAAACCTACGTTTGTCCCTAACACGTCTTTTTTCAGATTATTTTCTATTTAGGCCTGCCCGCTTTCCAAAGCTCCACGGCAGAAAGTTTTTTGGGATGAGAGATTTCAACCTGTCCCTCAATTCCATCCTTGAAATGAGGCACTGGTACCTTTGTCAGGTGCTTCTTCCTGAGCCAAAACCCCCCACCCAAACACACAGAACATTCCTGAAACACCTATTTTAAAACTTCTAATTCACAAGCTCCCCACTGACTGAAATTCTTACTTTATTTAAAAAAAAAAAATAAAAATACAAGGAAGACTTTGCCAGCAGATAGTTTAGAAACAAAGCCCTGCTCTACAATTCATTTAAACTATTTCAAAAAGTTACTAATATTGTTTTTAATGAGAGATTTTTATAGCTCTGCACACTCCTAATTGTTGTCCAAAGCCACAGCACTCTGAACACTCCAGTCCCACTATTTCTAAGTATTCTGTGTGCAAAAATGACTGAAACCCTTACTCTGGAATTTCAGATTTTATTTTTTTATGCAGGCTCCATGGAAATATAAGGGACTGTAATTCACCTTCATTTACAATTCCTACCATGTGTCCCACTCCATTATCTCCTGGTAGTCCAGGGAAACACAAGGGAATATTAAACAAACAGGTAACGAGTTTTTACTGGACTTCCACTCACTTTAAAGTCAAATAATCCAAAGGCACCTCAAGTGCCTGATTTGTAGATAATGCCCTGTCCTGTAAAACAGGATTATTGGTATTAATATAAACCTTTTTGTTCAGGAATATAAAATTCCAGCTGGAGTTACAGAGTGCTTCTCCAGATTCATTCTGACAGATGGCCTATCCAGTACAGTTTAGACTGCACTAAATCAAAACACCTTTCCAAATATATTTTTAAACACACAAAAATGATGAGATTATTCCTTGTGGAATGGGGAAAACCCACACTTACTGAAGTTACAAACTGGTGTAACAAGTGGACAAATAAATAGAACTTTTTTAATCAGCTGCATCAGTATCAGGACACACAAAATATTATATAGAAGTTTATGTCTTAATTTCATTGGATTCCTCAGACTGGAAATAAAACCACCTTTCCCACTTGACTTCCTCCTGACTTTGTGAAATCCAAGTACTAAAAGGTGTCCTCAGGATTACAAATTCGAGCAAAACACTGTCACAACGTTCCTTCAAAGACCTAAACCGTTTCTAAAAGAAATAGAGGAGTTTTTAATTTTTTTTTTAATTACCTGGCTGCAAAGTTACTACACTTCTCAGGGAAGAGATGACAGCAAGCATTCCCAAGTTTCCCATTCACATTGGGAAAGACTTTTTAAGTCTCCTGCTAGGAGACTCAGGTGGCTCAACACTATGAAATATTGGTGTTTAGAGAAATACGAGTTTTGTCAGGTGCCCACAATCACAAAATCACTGTTGGGAAAGTAACTCACGACACTTTAAACGACAACAACCTCAGCAAACATTACAGCACAGGAAATCACTTTTCTGGGGTGCTTTTCCAGCTGTCCAAACCACCAGCATCCTTCAGACACCACCAGCATCCCTCAGGACACCCCAAGCATCCTTCAGACACCACCAGCATCCTTCGGGACACCCCGAGCATCCTTCAGATACCCCGGGCACCCCCCGGACGCCCCGAGCATCTTTCAGACACCACCAGCATCCCTCCGGACACCACCAGCGTCCCCCCGGACATCACCGGCGTCCCCTCGGACACCCCCCCCGGACACCCCGGGCATCCTCTGGACACCACCAGCATCCCTCGGGACACCCCCCCCGGACACCCCGGGCATCCTCTGGACACCACCAGCATCCCTCGGGACACCCCGAGCATCCCTCTGGACATCCTTCAGACACCCCGAGCATCCTTCAGACACCACCAGCATCCCCCCCGGACATCCTTCAGACACCCCGAGCATTCCCCCCAGACACCCCGAGCATTCCCCCCAGACACCCCGAGCATCCTTCAGATACCACCAGCATCCCCCACGGACACCCCCAGCATCCTTCAGACACCCCGAGCATTCCCCCGGACACCCCGAGCATCCTTCAGACACCACCAGCATCCCCCCCGGACACCACCAGCGTCCCCCCCCACACCCCGGGCATCGCCCGGACATCCTTCAGACACTCCGAGCATCCCTCCGGACACCCCGGGCATCCCTCCCGGACATCCCCAGCATCCCTCCGGACACCCCGAGCATCCCTCCGGACACCCCGAGCATCCCTCCGGACACCCCGAGCATCCCTCCTGGACACCCCGAGCATCCCTCCTGTCTATCTAACTTGTGCCCTCCACTTCCTCTCCTCCCCTCTCCCACCCCCCCTATCTCCCCCCCTCTCCTTTTTCCTCTTT